>CM042692.1:419917063-420262948 GCA_023614405.1 Avena insularis | reverse complement strand
CCACTAGTATTTGTGAAGATCTAAGATAAATATTATCATGAACATTCTTAACTATGTATGTGTGGGAGATCAATTGAATCCTTTATGCAGCAAAGGACAAACATTTGTATTTCTATAGATATTAAGCGTTCTGAGGGACACATGCAGGAAGGAAATGTCCCAGTGCTTTACCGCTTCATATAGTGATTTAATCTTCTCTAGCTTGCTAAGTGTTGTGTGGGTGAACACAGCCTTTAATGTACCTCCCATCAAGACTAATACATACTTGTGATTAAACCTTACAAACATCCGTAAGTACAAGAGAAGTATTTAAGGTAGAAACCTAACCCACATTTAAACTCTAAAGACCCTTACGTCCTTGTGCAATGGTTTTCCTAATGGAGTTCCCGGGGTTTACATCACTCAAGCCAGCCCCTCACGATTAGTAATAAATACACAATACGTCCCCTAGGCCCTTATAGGTGAAGTGTGTGAGTCGATGTTCACATGACACCACTAGAAGAAGTTGTAAATTAAGTCTCATGTTCCTTGAATCTGAGGGCCGCTCCTTATGCTACTCAAGTTTAGTAGCAGAGTGAAGTCCCTTGTCTCGTAAGCATGTGTATCATTGAGAGCACCGCAGCGGCGGGGTACCCTTGCCGATGATACGGAAGAATCCCCATATCAAAATGAAACAAGGCAAGTAAGACAACAAGTATCTCGACCAATCTTCTTATTTACACCATGGGAATATGGTGCTTTTTCTCTCTCTTTCCTCTTTTCATAATATCTGCTTTTTTCTTTTTCTCAATCTCAATCTCTTTTTTATAAGAAGAGATGCTTCGTAGATACTGGATGTATGGTTCACGCTGCAGGTTTCCACCATGTGTCGGCATAAGGATTAGACCATTGACGGCGAGCATTTCTCTAACACACATGCATAACTCCATGGACTTACAAGCTCCCCTTTCATTTCCACACCGGCGACATCCATAGACAAAAGAACATGTTGATATCAACTTGGTACAAAGCTACCGGTGCAATGTTAAGCGTTTCCATGACAGCATGGTTGCGCTAATAATTCACAACTTACAAATATGCCAACATATCACGCCAACATAGGTGGAGCACAATGGTTCAAGTTTATTAAATGCAAGAAAGTAAAGAGTGTGTGCCATCAAGTTAAATTGAGGCTTTAATCACTAATTTTCACATAACAAGTTTAATTTGGAGTAGATAAAACAAAATTTACCGCCTTGGAATAAACAATAATGCTACTAAGTGGGTATAGTTGGACACAAATAATGACAAGGTTTTTGGTTTTAAAGGGAGGTGGATGCTGCGAGAAGAATACCCTCTCAATACTTGGTTTTTTTTGGCTAAGCAGAAATTTGGGTAGCAAGTATAAGAGTTGAAGTAAACAAACAAACATACAAGTGATAAAGAACAAACATGCAATCTTCCTTGGAAGCACAAAAGATCTTAACTAGAGAATACTAAACTATGAGACAAAGTCCAAGAAGAAAAGGCGATGAAATTATTTTTTCTTAGAGGTACTTACATCTTTTTCATTCAACTCTCAAAAGGTTGTTGCTACTGACCGAGCAGTAAAGGTTTGCCAAAACCAACTAAATTAACTCAATGATCCTAGAGTGCTACCAATACTAACAACAAGATCAATCCATACTGCCAACCACGCAATTGAAAACTAATATAAGGCACATGCAAAAGAGGTAGAATGATAGAACTTCTCATTAAGCAATAATCCTATAGCAACTGACTCACTCCAAGGGATACACATCCCCTACTTGAGAGAGAGACACTTCCATAATCTGCAAACCATACTACATAATAACTCCTCTGACCATAAATGATGACTCTACTAAAAAAGGTAAAAAGATAGAAGATAGTGATGATGATGTGATCTGGCGACACTCTCCCCAAGCTTGGAACAAACCAAGGGGGATGCCAAACACGATGGCAATTACTCCTTTAATTGGTGGTGAATTGTCTTCTACCTCATCTTTTACTATGCGTCTTCGAAGGTGAAAGGCTTCCCATCCAACAAAGGGACATCGTGGTTTCCAACATCACACTGAAACTATGCAGTGGCCGGTTATGCGTTTAAATCTAACCTCCCAACACTCATAGTTTTGATTTTGAGCGTCATAGAATGAATTAACGCTGCTTGCAGTTTGTTAGTTGTTTAGTCGAATTGAGAAGGACTTCATCCTTGCTTGAGTTCAGCGAGTCTCCCTTTGGATTGCTTTCGGTGATGAGTTAGAGAACAAATCTTATGGATGATATCCACTTGGCGCATCCGCCATCTTCACAGCCTCGCGACTTCTTTGCTCCAGTGCTTCCATCACATCCTCAGGACTTCCTTCACCTTTAGGGCCTTGAACCTTTTTAATCCGGACCTCCCCACCTTTGAGCAACAACTCCTTGGGATGAATCTTCAATTCTCTCATGTATGGGTTGATGATATGTTCTAAGGAATCTCCCTTGGATGATCTAGAGGAAGACATTGTGGCTCCAAATCAGGATTCTACCTCATGACTTGAGATCGGAAACAAAAGCAAAGGCGAAAACATGATATCACGAACCTCAGAAAGATCGAGGGGTTATATATTCACAGTTTCATAATATCAAAGGAAGATGCTTTGGAGAAAGCGAGTGGGAGGTGGAGTCCTGGGTGGCCTCACCACCTGGTGGTAGCCTTGACGACCGGTGGGCCCGCGCCCGCTATGGAAATTAGTGTTGGGCCACCCCGGCTCTATTCCATCCCTTTTAAACGAGGCTTTCCTTGATATTTGTGAAAACTGTAAAAAATATAGTTGGATTTGTATTTTGGCGGGCGAACTTTTTCTTACGGAAGCTTGTTACCCTATTTGAACCACCGGACTCTACAGGTCTCTCTGAATTTGGTATCTAGTAGATTCTTCCAGATCATCACTTGAATATCATCGATATCTTCATCTTCATACACTTATTACTTGAGTCATAAAACCCTTCTCTTCCTTATTACACCATTGTCTCCCACTTCTGAAATTTCTTTCACACAAACTTCCTACGATTCTTATTAGCAACATTAGTATAAGTGAAGTGATAGAACCTTTTGAGTCAACTTCAACTGAAAACCATCGAAACGCAAGGATCTTTCGTAGCAACTCCTTCCGAAAACCCAAAAAGAATTCAAAAAGAAATCGAATAAAGAAGCAAATGCATGGAGTGGCTAAATCTGTCAAAACAACCAGACCAGCAAAAGGTAAAGATCAATTTTTCGAAAATCTTATATTTACTCAAATCAAAAGTGCAAAACTAACGAAAGTTAAATAACAACCTGGGGCAGAATCACAAAAATTACATTTTCAATCCGGCAGGAGGACAGAGGTCTCTCACAAATTTTTCTGGTGAAGCACAAAAATCTGCTTCGGGACAGCAACTTCCCCAAATATTACTTCTCTCTCATTAGAGGTTGATCTTGACACAAGAAACCAAACAAAAGCGGATAAGGAGCGGTTATTACCGAAGTAATAACTTCCAAGACTCAAAGAAACAAAACCAAACTGAAAGCAAAAACAAATTGGTTTGTCTCCCATAAAGCTCTTTCTTTATAGCCTTTAAGATGGGCATGATATTTTTGAAGAAGCTCTCATAGGGATATTAATTGAAGTGAAAGGCATTAAAGAAGCAAAAACACAAACATTTAAGTCTAACCCACATCCTATGCAAGGGATTTTGTAAACAAACAAATTATTGAAACCAAAAGGCAACTTGCATAAGAAGGCAAAAGAAGCGCCAATATAAAACTTTCAGCATAAAATGAGGAAACTTGATATTATTGAGATACATAAGAACACTTTTCCCTCTCTCATAATAACTTTTAGTGTCATGCATAAACTTAACAATATAGCTATCAAAAGGACTATCATAGCAATGATCACTTATTCTAACAGAAAACACGGGAATACTAGCTCTCATAACACTACTTTGTGAAACAATATTAGAGTATCCTTACAAAGGATAGTGTGTCCCTCTTCCTCATACTTAGTGACAAAGTCTTTCACATTTGCTATTATAGGTTCATCAACCATTTGTTTATCAGGTTCAATAGCTTTACTCCATACTTTCATTGACCATACTAGCTATCATGAATGTTCCTTTACCTTAAGCTTGGAAAGACATTTTCTCAATATAAGGTTCGGGTAAAACATGATTAGTAGTATAAACTTCAGTATTTCTTGCGAGGAACACTCTTAGCAAAATCTTTATAAGGTTCATGATACTTATTCCACTTTTTTAGGCACTTCAATGTAGGAAGCAAAAGCCTTAAAATAAGAAGCAATAACGAAGTCTAGACCATAAGCATTTTTAATATTTTGAAAGTCATCAGTTCCATAAAGATTCAATGCATTCATAATCATAATTTATACGACTTTCTACCTTTGTCATTCTCCCAAGCTTCAACATTGTCTTGAATACAGTCTAGAAGGTCCCATTTAGCTTCTTCTTCCATACAGTGAATGATCCTTGAGAAGCATCCAATAAATCTTTATCATGTAGAGGCCTTGCATAAAAGTTGTTGATAATAATATTGTTGGGGAGCTCATGAATGGGACATTTGAGCATTAGTAACTTTAATCTCCCCAAGCTTGAGCTGTACTCTCTCCATCTAGAGGCCAAAGTTGTATATTTGATTCCGATCTTTATGAATCTCACTAGGAGGATAAAACTTTGAATAAAGAGAGGCACTATTTCCTCCATTCGAGCTTGACCATTCTTCAGTTGACTTATACCATTCCTCATCTCTTCCTTTCAGTGATAATGAGAATAACTTCTTCTTAACTTGATCTATAGTAATACTTGCACTTGAACAACCCGCATAATTCGTGTATAAAGAGTAAATGATCACGGGATGGACAGTTCCATCCCCAACATAGTAGTTATCCATAACACGATCAATAATTCTTGTAGGTATTTGAAAACATCATTCTCAGCAGGTGGTGGCTTATCTACGACCTTAGCAGTGGTAGTAGCATTACCAAATAAGAAACTCAGCGAATTATCCATAACGAAAATCAAGCAACTAACAGAAGTAAACAACACTCACAGTAGAAGTTTCCTTTACCAGTTCCACTCTCTAGTAGCGCTTCACTCCCCGACAGGCGCGGAAAATAGTCTTGATGACCCACAAGTATAGGGGTGTATTGCAGTATTTTCGATAAGTAAGAGTGTCGAACAGCGAGGAAGCGAAGAGTCTTTGGCTAGTGGTATGGATCAGGAATGCTCTGCAAATACTTAGCAAATTTTTTAGGGTTTCGATAAAACAAGTAAACAAAATGCAGGTAAATAAAAGACAGTAGGAATAAATGCAGAAGTGGCCCAATCCTTTATGTAGCAAAGGACAAGCGGTTGTATTTCTATAGATGACCAAAGCGTTCTCAAGGACACATGGGAAGGCACATCAAGTGCTTTAAGCTTCATATAGCTGATTAATCGTCTCTAGCTTGCTAAGTGTTGTGTGGGTGAACCTGTGCTAATGTACCGCCCCATCCAAGACTAATACATACTTGTGATTAAACCCCTTACAAACATCCGTAAGTACAAGAAAGTATTTAAGGTAGAAACCTAACCACAACTTTAAACTCTAAGACCCTTCGTCCCTTGTGCAATGGTTTCCTAGCGGGGTTCAGGTTTACGTCACTCGCAACCCCTACGATTAGTAGCCAAATACAATACATTCCCCTAGGACCATATGGTGAAGTGTCATGTAGTCGGCGTTCATATGACACCACTAGAAGAAGTACACCACAAAAATAACAATCTATTGAATCTTTCTCAGCATAGCTCCACTACTAACAATAGACTTCTCCCATGTCCTCAAGAACAAAGCGAACTACTCACAAGACATCATATGGATCATGATCAGAGATGGAATAATGATGTATAACAATCTGAACATAAACAATGAATTCAATGGTTCACTCAATAGCATCAACTACAAGAGTAATCAACAGGGAAAGTTTCCCTATGAACTATGCAAGATTCAGCGCAATTGTTGCAGCAATATGGAGATGGTGATGAGGGTGTTGATGGTGATGATGGTGGTGATGATGATCGATGAAGTCCAGCTTGATGGTGGTGTTGATGGCGACGATCTCCTCTCGGAAGGAATTCCCTGACAATCATGCATAGGAGAGATCTTCTCTCTCGGTGTTTTTCCAGCCTTGAGCGGAATCTTTGTGAGTCGCTCCCGAGTCTTAGGGTTTCGTGGGGATGATATACGCGGAGGAGAGTCTGCAGGTGGGCGGGTGGCCACCACCTCGGTAGCGACCTAGGCCTGCCAGCGCCATGGGGTGGTGTGGGCCCCCAATGACACCTCCACTCCATCTTCTCGCATCCTTAGTCTTACGGTAAAATAGGATTTTCCATATATTTTCCCGGATTTACCGATCTTCGTGAATTTGCCTCCAAAGCGATACCTTTTCCATAGAATCTGATGGCGGTCCATGCTCCAAAAGTCATCAACCATGCAAAAATAGATGAAATAACATAAGTATCACCTCTCAATACGAAATATATCAAAGAATAATAGTGAATTAAGACATAGAACAATGATGCAAAATGGACGTATCAATATCCTATGGCAGGTATAGTGTTCCGTGAGTTTCTGGATTTCCCAAGTTGATCACGTAAGTAGTCTAACAGCTTTATAGTCACTATAAGTGCTAACGCGCCTCAAAGATACCAACAAGTAGTTCCCTCCATCAAGTCCCCACGAGAGGCAAATATTGAGATGTCGACTTCTCTCAACATCAAGATGTAGAGAATCTAACACATGGTCACATCGATGAATATCATGATAGACTTTATCTTGTTTCAATCTCATACTAGGATTTCTCCATCTCCCCAAGAACTAATGATCTACACAGACATGGAGGCAATCAATATCATGGCAATGATAATGGAAACAATCATAGATGAATAGTACTCGTATAAATCCTAGCAGTATAGGAATTACAACACGATCTAGACAAGATGTAGATGGGATGGATGGAGATGGTGGTGATGCAGCGGTGGATGATGAAGATCGATGCCTTAGCCTCCCAGATCTGCATAGGGTGAAGATGGATCCCCTATGGATGAGTTCCCCCTCCAGATGCCTTCTGGAGGTGAGGTTTCTGCGATTTCTGGGTGTTACGTATGCGTCTCATTGAACCAATTGCACGGGGTGAAACTATTTGACGAGGCGGAGGCGGTGCCAACTATATGGATGGAGCTATACGGGTGGAAGAAATTCCCCCGCCGTATAGTTGGTCGCTACGCTCTCTGCCTCCTTTGTCCGCTTCTGGTTTTCTTTTGATATTATTAATATTTCTAAATAAGCGATTCGTTGTTTTGACTCCTTTTCTCCATAGTACATTGCTTCAATAATTGCATCCATTGGATCCATCATCTGTCCTAATCACGTGAAAACAGACATAAAATGTGCTACGGCGTCGTAAAATACCAAGATCCTACATCTACAATGCAAAATAATAATATAAAACATAGTGCAAATATGCACTCATCAACTTCAAGCTTAGGCTCTTGCTCGTCCGAGCAAGTTTTTTTAACAATGGATGTAATCCTCATATTCATGAGCTGAGTCGATAAAATAAATGAGGCAATTACAGCATGTGTTTATCATGTATGCGATCTGAGAATAAGTTCTGAATAGTACCTTACTCAAACCATCTGAATAGTATTGGAAGGCTTCCACACCTTAGTTATCAATAGTTCATAAAAGATGAATATCAGCGTAATGTAAAAGAATGGTTCAACCCGAATGAGTTAATGAGGTAGTCCCAAGTGTTTTAGGATCAACGTATTCACTTGGGATTCAAAATCTCAAAAGTGTCTCTTTGTCATACTACAATACAATGGTATATGCCTATTTGCTCTTTGCACATTTGCTCTTTTTCTTCTTTTTGTCTTTTCTTTTGCATATATGCTCACACTTTTGTTTTAAGTGCTGTGCAAATGAGCTAGACATATATTCCACTTCATGTAGAATTCAAAAGTTCAACGAAGTCAATTATCAAATTCCAACTATATATGAAGCATTCATATGACTTGAGATTCTACCATGACTTGTTCTCACTCTATTTAGATAACACTTTCATTTTCCTTTGTTCAAGGTTTCCTTTTTCAACTTAATTGTATAGATAATTTTTCTTTGTGAATCAAACCGTAGACTTACAACATATTGACCAAATTATCTTTATGTGTTACATTAATACCAATGGTGTGGAGGACTCCTATTGCTATCATCAAGTGCAAGTAAAATCATACTCAAGCTATTCATATATCAATAAAGCAAACACAAACTCAATATTGCTCCATATATAATAATAAACTTGGAATTTCATAAAAGGGATCAACTATTCCTGAAGGGAATTCTAATGATGCAAACTTTATTTCTAGTTTGAACTAATGCAAGAATAATAATAAAAACTTATAAGATATATTACAAGGTCTTAAAGATCTCCCCAAGCTTGAAATCAAGCTAGGCGGGATCAAATAATCCCTTGCGATTATTTGATACCGTGATTATTCTTGAATCCTTTGGGGCTCCATGGCATGTAACACTACGATGCGTAGCTTCTTGTTGGTCTCCTCGGAAGCGAGTTATCTGGCTGTAGCTTTGCCGCAGATCAGTTGCGAGTATCCACTCTATCAGTGAGCTTGGTCACCAATGGCGAGAGTCTTCCTTCTTCTCCATCTCATTGAGCGGTGATGGACTTCGACGCGATGGAGTAGCTCCTGCTTCTGATATATCTCTAGTGCCCGCACACGATACTTGGTCCTAGGGATAGCTTGTTCTTCCTCATCCATAATTGATGGATCGGGGAAGTGGAAACCGTACCTCCACTCCTCTTGTGGTTTAACCTTCATACGAGCACCAATGGTTGGCCTCGAGAGTGGAACTTCCCCTTTCTTGCTAGCACCTTCACCAATATTAGATAATTCCTTACGCTTGTGCGGCCTTGGATTTGTGGTGGCGAACGATCGTCTCCACCGCCCTTCCATGTGGCTTGTGATCTTCTCTCTCTTGTTGAGCTTTCTTCTTCGCCCAATTGATCTCGGTGGATCGTAGATGTCACGACGGATGTAGACATCAACTACGTCATCATCACCATCGGAATCATTGTTGAAGTAGCTTGGTTCGGCGTACTCCTTGTACCTCGGGCTAAACCTCTCCACCTCCTCATCATCGTCCTCCATGGACGGAGCTACTAAGCGGTCCACGGAAGGAGCAATGAGCCCCATGGGTTTACCCGCGATGCAGGGCGGATAACGCATTGCTAGATTGGTTTCTATAGAGTGCGATTAGAGAGAGAGAGACAATGGCAGTATATAAGAGGGGTCAGAGGTCGGTAAAACTCGCGAGAAACACTAAATTATCGTCCAAGAAAAGAATCCAAACGAAACAGAAAAAGAAATCATAGATTTGGAAGTGTCCTGCCATGTAACGACCAACTATACGGGCACGACCCGTATAGGTCTGGCCGTATAGTTTGTTCCGGGCAGATATTTCTAAATATCTCGAGTCCAGGTCGATTAAATCACGACCAAAATCGACAATAACGTGTTTTTTTAAAAATAAAAATAAAAGAAAGATCAAACGAAAGGTGTCTGAGAGTTTAACGACCAACTATATGGTCAATTTTTTTCTCTTGTCGTATAGTTGCGACCGTATAGTTTCAAACACCGAAAACCAAAAGTACCTGGGAGTTTAACGACCAACTATATGGCCAGAATTTTTGCTTCGGTTGTGTAGTTGCGACCGTATAGATACAAACACCAAAAAGCAAAACTATCCGAGAGTTCAACGACCAACTATATAGTCGGAATTTTTGCTCTGGTCGTATAGTTACGACCGTATATGCTCAGGTATCGAAAATAATTTCACAAAGATGATACAGAGAGTTTAACGACCAACTATACAGCGGGAGCCCCCGTTCCGGTCGTATAGCTCCACCCGGTAAAACCCCTCTAAACTTCAGAAAAACACAAGGAATTTGAAAACAAAGTCTTCAAGAGTAAAAGTTGTGAAAAGAAATCACTTATTTGAGTAAGAACACTTACCACTTGCTTAATCGGGGATGAAAAGTTCCTCCCACAACAAGGACTCCTTCTATCTTGGAGGAATTGACTTTAGTTCATCAAATAATTCCGTGTGAAAATCACGAGGACTAAAGTTCCTCTCAATAAGATTGGTGTCCTCTGGGCAAACATGGACCTTGCATCTAACATCTTTATTTCTTGCCTCTACATAATACGCAATTCAAATTCTTTAATGAAAGAATCAATGGATCGACCTCTCAAGGAGTTATGTTAAGCCATCACGATCGTATGAAATCTCACCTTTGCATCAACTATATAAGAACAAAATTTATCACAAAGAGAAAAATACAGCAAACAATTCCTTTTCTTCCTTGGGTAATTCTTTTGAGCACCATTAAGAGTTCTACTAGCATGATGTATAATATTAAATCTACGACCAATATATTTGTCCAAGAGTTACTCCTACAACATCATCGCTAGCTTCACATATTAAGTCAAAGGTTGTATCCTAGATAGGTGGTCTAATGATTGGAGCCGCGAGTTAAAGCATTTTTAGTTTATCAAAGGCTTCAAGACACTTATCATCAAAATTAAATCTTATTCCCTTTTGCAAGAGGTTAGTCAAAGGTTTAGATATCCCGGAGAATTTCTAATGAACATACGTAAAACCCACATGACCAACAAAATTTCTTATACCTTTATTATCCCTAGGTGGTGGCATTCTCTCTATTGCTTCAACCTTAGATCTATCTACTTCAATTCCTTACCTAATACTTTATGTTAGGGGACTATACCTTCTTTGACCATAAAGTGGCACTTCTCCCGGTTTAGAACAAGATTAGTTTCTTCACAACAACATAAACTTTCTTGAGATTATGCAAGCAACTAGTAAATGAAGTTCCATAGATAGAAAAGTCATCCATAAATACTTCCATTATAAGTTTTATGAAATCAGCAAAAATAGCAGTCATACATCATTAAAAAGTAGCTGGAGCATTACATAGACCAAAAGGCATCGTCGGTAAGCATGTAAACCGTGGGACTTATGAAAGTTGTTTTAAGTTGGTCATCGGATGAGCAGCTATTTGAGAAGAAACCAGAATATCGTCCAAGTAACAAAAATGAGTATGGTTTGCTAACCTTTCTAAAGTTTGATCTCACGAATGGTAATGGATAGTGATCTTTCCTAGTTTCTTTATTTAATTTTCTGAAGTCTATGCACATCCACATGCCCAACAATAGTTCTAGTAGGTATTAGTTCATTGTTTTCATTCGGAACAATAGTAAAACCGCCCTTCTTAGGGACACAATGAACATGACTTACCCAATCACTCTCTTTAACAGGATAAATTATACATGCGTCCAGTAGGCGTACAATTTCTTTTCTTACCACTTCTTTCATTTCAGGCTTTAATCTTCTATTAAATTCCATATTGGTTTTGCACCTTCTTCCATCAATATCCAATGGACTATCATGGGACTAATGCCCTTCAAGTCATCCATTGAGTACCCAAAACTTGGCGATGCTCCTTAAGTATCCTGATGAGTTCTTCTTCTTCTTTTCCTGAAAGTTTAGCACTAATAATAATAGGAAATTTATTAGTATCATCTAAAAACCTGTATTTGAGATTATCTGGTAGAGTCTTCAACTCTAGGGGTGGTAATTCCTCGTCCCCTCTCTTTTCTGGCTCTTCAAAAGCCTCATCAATTAGAGGTCCCAAAATAGGAAGTGAATCGAATTCATCTTCTAGTTCTTCTAAGGACTTGTCCTCCATAACTATTTCTTCATAATTTGGATCTTCATTTGCTTCTTCTTCTTGATTACCAAAGAAAAGAGCTACCATTTCCTCAATGGTTCTCTCTTCCTCTTCTTCTTCTTCTATTTGTGGAGGCATGTCTTTAAATTTGGAAAAATGGAATTTATTTTCCGTTCCCCCAAGCTTAAGAGTCACAATGTACTTCTTGAAATTAACATGAACACCTATATCACCCAAAAGGTTCTTCCAAATATAATAGGGAAAAATTAATAAATTTGGCATATCAACAACTACAAAATCGATGGGAAAGTTTTTGTTGCCAATTGTGATAGTTGCATTGTCAACTACTCCCATTGGAATTCTAAGATTTTTATTGGCTAACATAATTGTTATATCAGTATTTTCAATTATAGCGGTTCTATTTCTTCTTTTATTTCTAGGTAGAAATCATAAGATATAACATTAACTTTGGTACCAAGATCACATAAACGTAATGAGAGGTTTCTTTAAATATCGAGGGAAGAATGAAACACCCACATCTTTTACCTTTGTTTTACCTTCAACCAATATGGAAGTGTCTACATCAAGTTCAAGCGTGTTATAGTGTGAGTACATAGCCATAATTGCTTCCTTGGTTACCTCTTCATCTTTGTTTTCTTTTAGGTGTTTAAGTGACTTACGGCATGCTTTCCTCTTCCCTCTTTCTGTACTACTTTGACCTGTTCATGTTCAAAATATGCTTTTGTGTAGTGTTAGGAAAGGCACTTCATATGTTGGTTCTCTGAGGAAAGCGTTGCTTTATCTTCATTTTCTTTTCTAGTTGGGTGGTGGATCATACTTATTGGACCCTCCTTTGGAGCTTTAATGTGTTATGTAAAAGCTTTAACAACTTGCAACACAAGATCTGAATCAGATAAAGTTCTTTAGACAATTCTTTCACATGGACTTTTTTTATTATAGTCATGAATACAATCATGCTCTATCTCTATGCCTCCTTCACTTCCAAGACCAAAATTCCATGAAACTCTATGATCACGAATTCTATTAAGTAAAGCCCAAGATTTAGGTATAGGAAGATTCATAATGGTTCCTTGGTTGAAAGAGTCTAGTTCAATTTTATTAGGTTCAATTAAACGCCATAAAAGATATGTAGTGAATACCATTAGGGCAAATCATAATGAGGACATAGTCGTAGTAAATCTTTAAATCTAATATAAGCTCTTACTAGTCCTTCATTAGAACGATTCTTCCAAGTCATTATTTGATTCCAAAAGATTTTGATAATGGGTAATATTTTGATAGAAATTCACAAGCTAAATTATCCCAAGTAGTAGTGGCTTCAGGGGGTAGAGATCTATACCATGAGAGAGCTGTACTTGTCAAAGTTTGACTAAAAAGTTTAACCCTTACCTCATCGGTATATCCGTCAATAGGAAATTACATATATCTTTAAAAGATGCAATATGCTCATATGGATCAGGATCTTCTTCATCTCAATAAATTGCTTCTTATGTAGAATACTAAGTATTAGGATTTATTTCAAACCCCCTTGTCTTCTCATTGGAGTTGTCTCTTTTATAGATATCATAGGGATTCCCAAAGTGGTTGAGTGGGTTAGCACTAGTCATATGCTCAAACTCCATTATGTTGGTGGAAACCTGTAACTCAAAACAAAATTTAGCAAGACAAAAATAAATAAGCAAAACTAAAAGACCTACATCGCTTAGCTCCGTCAAATCGGCGTGGTAAAAATAGCTTGATGGCTGCAAATTGCACAAATGTTTGCAGCTAGTTTCAAAATAAAGATATTGATCCCACATGGAGCAGAAGTCTGAAGTCTAATAATCCTTGAAATAAATCTTGCGATAGAAATGCTAGATAAAGTTCTAAGTAACAAGATAAAATCACAGTATTGTAAAAAAGTGTTTTGGGTTTTGGGTATAAGAAATAATAAAAGTAAAACAAAAGTAACTTATCTGAAAGTAAGTATCAGTATGTAAGAGAGATTGGAACTATAGTAGGGAAAAAGCATTCTCGGGGAGTAGCGGATACACCACTAGTATTTGTGAAGATCTAAGATAAAATTATCATCATGAACATTCTTAACTATGTATGTGTGGGAGGAACTCCGTATGTGAATGAATAGGCAAAGACCGCTCACATCATCCTCATAACCACTGCGATCGACAATCGACATTAATCAAATTACTGCACTATTAAGGGCGTAATCCCGTATGGCGTATCCCATGGCATGGATAGTGTTCCGTGAGTTTCCTCGATTTCCCAAGTTGATACATAAGTAGTGCTAACAGGTTTATAGTCCTTTGTAAGTGCTAGCACCTCCATCTACCAACAAGTAGTTCCCTCCATCAAGTCCCCACGAGGCAAATATTGAGAGGTGGAAGCTTCTCTCAACAACAAGATGTAGAGAATCTAACACATGGTCACATCGATGAATATCATAATAGACTTTATCTTATTTCAATCTCATACTAGGGTTTCTCCATCTCCCAAGAACTAATGATCTACACGGACATGGAGGCAATCAACATCATGGCAATGATAATGGAAACAATCATAGATGAATAGTACTTGTATAAATCCACAGCAGTATAGGAATTACAACAAGATCTAGACAAGATGTAGATGGGATGGATGGAGATGGTGGTGATCTGCGATGGATGATGGGCTTCGATGCCTTAGCCTCTCGGATCTGCGTGGGGCAAAGATGGATCCCCTATGGATGAGTTCCCCCTCGAGATGCCTTCGGTGAGGTTTCGATTTCTTGGTGTTATGTATGTCGTCTCATCAGACAATTGCAGGGTGAAACTATTTGACGAGGCGGATGGCGCCAACTATCTGGGAGCTATCTGGGTGAAGAAATTTTCTGCACGTATAGTTGGTCGTTATGCTCTCTGCCTCCTTTGTTTGCTTCTGGTTTCTTATGATATTATTAATATTTCCCAAATAGCGATTACGTTGTTTTTACTCCTTTTCTCCATAGTACAAATGCTTCAATAATTGCATCCATTGGATCCATCATCATCACGATCCTGGTAAACCAGACATAAAATAATATGCGGCCGTAAAATACCAAGATCCTAAATCTACAATGCAAAATAATAATATAAAATATGATGCAAATATACTCATCGGTCTTGAAGAGAAGTTAAAGGACGATCGATTAAAAGCCTCCACGGTAATTCCTTTAACCCTCCGAGAAGGTTTCTTACGAAGTCAACATGAGCATCAACAAATGACTCATGAACATTATGTAAGTTGTATTGAGCTCTTTTTATTATATTTTATATCATATCCTCTAGCCCCAAGCATAAAGTTGGATAGGAATCCAAATTTATGCTTTTATAGAATCTAAAGAATGAACTAGTATAGCCCCCAAGACTCTTGTTGATATTTAACTTAGTGAAAATAGCAGCCCGAGTCTTAGTAGACTTCTGACTCTGGTTACCATTCTGACTTACAGAAAGTTAATGATTATAACCAGGAATTGTTGAAGAATATCTCCAACAAGCGGAGAGAGATCATAGCTCTCGACTTGAAAATCTTGTGACTTAAGGTTGCGAAGATGAAGCGAGAAGGTAAGCATTTCCGACTTCATTTTCATATTCTGTTTGAATTATAGCGAATGTTTGTTCGACTTCCTTTCTTGCTGCTCTAGATCTAGTGAAGCAGTCCAGCAAGCTTATTGAACAAGCTGAAGATTCCAAAGTCTTGGAAGTAGAAAATGCTGATTTACGAGTTGAGCTAGATAAGCTTAAGGAAGATCATGATCACATCATCAACAACATTCTTGAATCCAGCAATCACGCTACTGAAGAGCATGATCGAACAATAGCTAAACAAGACAAAGTTATCTCGAACTTGAAGGATGAGATGGACATGGCAAAAGATACTACCGCAGCTCTTCGGGATGAACTCCAAAGTCTTCGGGAGGAGAAGACCAAAGTAGATGATGCTATCTTTGATAAATTTCTTTGTCTCTAAATTTTGTTTCCCGACTTTGTTTACTCGAGATATCTTGTTGACTTTATTTTCTTATTATCAGGTCCTCTCAATATTCTTGATGCCTCTTCATCCGAGTCTCGTACCATCCGACTTGTTGCTGTCGGAGATTTGATTCATGACTTCCGCCAATCTTTGGAGGAAATCGGTGAAACCGTCAAGCTCTCTGGCCTAGACAAGATGTCTGCCTTTGAAGTATGAGACTGAAGCGAAGGATATGTTCAGGCTTGTCAAGGATTAGAACATGTCATATGCATGCCAGCGACACGAATGCCCGACAATGGTAATGAGCCACCATGGAAGCATGGAGATATGGAAAGTTACCAAGGGTTATTAGGCTATTGATGAAGGCGGTAAGGAACAGAATATTGGAGAAATTTGGGACGCTTGTCTTTGGATGCGCTTGTCGTGTGGCTGATTTGACCAGCTACGAGAATCCGTTCTTCAACCCTATTGATGCCACCCCCTAGAGAAGAAGTTCTTTGAAGCTTTTGAAGATGAAGAGCAAATTGAGTCTAATGTACTTGTCTCGGAAAGATATCGAGGGTGATGTAGGTGGCGTCTCAATGAGCTAGCAGATCCTCGTCTTGACACGCATCATGAAGTTTGCTAAAAAACAATGTGTTATTTTGAAAAACAGTTTGATGTAATAGCTAGAATATTATTTTGACGTGCTAGCTTTGTAAGAACTTATGCTTTAATTCTTAGCACTTATATATTTTGTTTTAGTGCTCGAAAGTACTTACGCACTATTTTGTTTATACTCATCGTTTATCTGGCTTGCACTCATCCTTTCATGAGTCGGCAAACCTTCAGCACGAAAACCTTGCTGAGAAAATGGAGCTTAATTGCTAAACCAGTTGAAACCCAGAATCAAAGCCGGTCTCCAGTACCAACAATTCACTACTCGAAAAATACCCGTATCCGACAATCAGACAAAAACCCAAGTACAAATTGAAATTTTAGACTTATACCTGGAGGTAGCATTTTTAGAATCGGAAATCTAACAAGAACAAATATGAGCCTAAAGTATATTCAAGTATTGTGGGATTTTCGACTATGACATGATCATTCAGAAATAAGATGGTACTTAAAAAACATCTCAGAAAAACATTGAGGAGACCAATAATTTATTTCACTTTGAACATGTACATTGAGATGATTAGAAAGAAAATTTTAAGAATAAAAGGGACGTAGCTGAGCAATATTTTATGGACGGTCTAATTCATCCAGGATATGTACTACCTCCAGCTCTCTTTCTCTTCTTAGTAGAAGGTCTTTCTTTTTCGGCCTCATGTCAGTTAGGTAGTAAGAACCATTGTGCAATACTCTACTAACCATAAAGGGACCTTCCCAAATTGGGGAAAGTTTGTGCTTTCTTTTTTGCACTAGTCGGAGAACTAGATCGCCCTTCTTAAAAGATCGGTTTTTGACTCTCTGACTATGATACTTGCATAACCTGGCGATGGGCTGTAGATCTCTGTTAAATAACGCGACGAACTTCCTCAAGTATATCGAGGTCATCTTGTCAAGCAACTTCAGCATCATCTTAGATATACGGGGTGACTCAGGGAGAAGTATGGATAATAGCACACGGAAGGACTGCCTCTACACCGTAGACCAAGAAGAAGGTTGTATATCTGGTTGACTGTTAGGAGTAGTTCTTGACTCCATATAAGTCTTGACGACAATTCATCCACCCAAGCCCCCGTAGCACGGTGAAGTGGTGCTTCGATTCTGGGACAGAGGCCTTGTAGAATTAAACCATTTGCCCTTTCGACTTGTCCATTGGATTGTGGATGTGCAACTGATGCAATATCGAGTCATATCCCTTGATCATCCCAAAATTTGGCAAGTTCTCCCATTGAAAAGTTACTCCTGTTGTTTGTAATATCATGCGGATATCCAAATCGGATTATAACGACCTCGACGAATCTTTTGGCTATTGCTCCATCACAACTTGTGATGGACTTAGCCTCAATCCATTTCGTAAATTTATCCACCATCACTAGGAGGTGAGTAAATCCAATTGGAACCCGTTTAAACGATCCTACCATGTCAAGCCCCCAGACTGCAAATGGCCATGTAATCGGAATTTTTCACAGCCGATCAACCAGAACATGGGCTTGTTTGGCGTGCTTTTGGCAATCTTTGCACGCCTTGGCCAGCCTCTCGGCATTCGCCTTAGCTATAAGCTAGAAAAATCCATGTCAAAAAGCTTATGCCACTAAAGATTTGGCTGTGACGTGATGTCCGCATTCGCCTTCATGGATTTCCCTTAAGATTTCCAACTCCTTCTTCCGGAGAAACACATCGCTAAAAGACCCCAGACACACTCTGCTTATAGAGCTCACCACTCACTACAGTGTAGGATTTTGCCCATCGGACGATGCGCCGGCTAAGAACTTTGTCTTCGGGTAATCTTCCGTCTACCAAGAATTCTAGGTAGGGTTTTGTCCAGTTGGGAATTATAGCCAAAACTTCTATGAGCGATGAGTCAGATTTATTCGGATACTCCTCATCAACTCCTGTGATAGAGGGAACTCTTAAGAGATCCAGAAAACCACCATCGGGACCTTTTTCCGTGTAGAGCCTATTCTTAATAGAGCATCTGCTTCCTTGTTTTCTGTTCGGGGAATATGTTGAACTTCAAACCCTTCGAAGGATTTTCCAGTTTATCCATGACAGCTCTATATGCTTCCATGTGCTTGTTTGCATTGCATATGTCAGATACTTGCTGAGTAACTAAATCGAATCTTCACAACACATGAGTTGGCGAATGCCAATATTTTTAATTGAATTCTATGTAGCGAGGATTCATATTCGCAATGGTATTTGTCGCCATGAAGTGAATCCAACACATAGAATAATTTGTCTCCTGGGTGACTTGAGCACCACGCCACCCGATCCTCGGCGCTTTCAACCCGTCAAGCGCAAGGTCCAAACTTCCGACTCGGGAGATAAGGATGGAAATGGATGCAGTATGGGCAGGTGAGAAATATCATACCCATACCCATTTAGTCAATGGGTACAAAGTTCACCCATACCGCAGCTGGTATAAAACTTTACCCATACCCATAACCGATGGGTACTCATACCCATTGGGTACCCGACGGGTAGATCCAAGAGTACACAAGTTATTCATAATTTTATTTTCATCAATAACATATTTGAAAAAAAAGACAATTGTCTCTACTAAATAAGAGATAGACGAGTACATGCAAGAATCAAAGTGTAGGACTCGCAATCTCATACTCATCCCTAGGTTTTTCGGTCACATAGGTTTTAATTCTATAGGTAAGCTTAACATGTTAGTTTAAGCGGGCGGTATGGGTATACCCATGGGTACAAGTCTATACCCGTGCATCGTGACTCTTGGGTAGGGTATGGGTATTACCCGTGAGTACAAAAGTGTGCCATACCCTACCCATGCGGGTACGGTGCCCGCGGGTACCCGTACCCATGGGTAAAATTTCCATCCTAACCAGGAGATTTGTGTTTTCTATTGTTTCGGTCCAATCAGCGACAAAATCGGCAAGTGTCTAGGATTTCATTGCTATACGACGTTTATACTCAATGTCAAAATCTATTAGCTCAATTCCCTACTTAGCGGTGGCGTCCTATGGCATTCTTTGTTGTTGATTATGTCTCTCATGGGAGGTGTGATCACCATGGTAATCTTGTGCTCTTGAAAATAATGTCGTAGCTTTCTGGATGCAAAGAATACACCATAGGCTAACTTTTGGTAATGAGGGTACCTTTGTTTCGATTCAGTCAGGACCTCACTAAGATAATAAGTTGAATCTACCGCAAAATGTTCCTATTTTTCCTCATTGTTCCACCACCATGATGACGATGACTCTATTTGTCGAGCCAAGTAGAGCAACATCAATTCTACAATGGTTTCGATTGCATAAGGATAGGGGTGGACGAAATCGGGGTTTTAGGTCCTGTAGTGCACTTTAGCTTCTTCGTCCAAACAAACTTCTTGGTCTTTTCAGAGCTGTATAATGGTGCGACTCTTTCACCGAGCCGACTTATGAACCGATTGACGAAGCAATGCGACCAGAGAGCCATTTATGTCCTTTAGGCGAGTCGGCTGGTAATGTTAGTATAGTCTTTATTTTGTCTTGATTCACCTCTATGCCCTTTTGGGACACGATGAAACCTAACAATTTTCTGGCTGGTATTCCAAAAAAACACTTCTTCAAGTTAAGCATTATATTATATTTTCGTAGATTGCTGAATTTTTCCTCCATGTCGGAAATGAGTGTTTCCTTATTTTTGGACATCACAACTATGTCGTCCATGTATGCATGTACATTACGTCCGATTAGATCGTGGAGGCAACGCTGCATAGTGCAGCGGTATGTAGCTCTGCGTTTTTAGCCCAAAAGGCATTGTTACGTGTGAGAAGGTTACGAAGGGGTGATTAACGAAGTCTTTTGTTTATCTGGTTCCTTCATCCGAATTTGGTGATATCCGGGTATACATCGAGAAAACATAGGAGTTCTAAGCCTGCTGTCAAGTCGATAACTTGATCGATTCTAGGTAGAGCGAACAGATCTTTGGGACAAGCCTTATTCAAGGCAGTATAATCAACACACATCCTTAAATTAGTGGAGTCCTTTTTAGGGACCATTGTAGGATTGGCTGACCACTCAGTGTGGATGACCTCTTCTATAAATCCGGCTAACTCGAGTCGGGCTTGTTCTTTAGCTATTGCTTTGCGCTTTTCATCGCCTAAACATCGTAAGGGCTGTTTGACGGGTTTAGCATTCGGATACACGTTTAAAGAGTGCTCAGCAAGTTCCCTAGGTACTCCGGTTATGTCAGAAGGTTGCCATGCAAAGATATCTTCATTTGCTTTGAGGAACTTGGCACGCTTTCCTATGCATGGTCTAAACCTACGCCTATCTGCATCACCTTGGAGGGGTCATCATCCTTCAACGGTGTCATCTTCATCTCTTCTGATGCCCTGAAATCTGGAGTCGATTTTGTCACCTCCTTCTTCATCACGAGCATCTCGGACGGGTCAATGTTTTTCTTGATCTCCTGGTACTCCTCGGCATGCAGTACACCTTCAGAAGAGGCGACATTTCCATCTTCGCATTCTCGCCTTCTTCGGGTCTCCAGCGGATCGTGATGATGCCATTGGGACCTGGAATTTTCATCATGTTGAAAAATATAACAAGGCGAGACATAAAACCCCAATAAGCTGGATGAAGGAAATATGCCCTGAGAGGCAATAATAAAGTTGTTATTATGTATTCCTCATATATGATAATGTTTATTTTGCATGCTAGAATTGTATTGATCAGAAACATCAATACATGTGTGTTTAATAAACAAAAAGGGTTCCTAGTTATGACTCTCTTATAGACTAGCTTTTTGATTAACAAGATGATCAAGGTTTCCTGATCATGGACATTAGATGTTATTAATAACAAGGTCACACCATTGGTGGAACTAGACGATACCCTGCGCGTTGCGGCAGGATTTATAGTAAAAGATGAATATATTAGACTAATGGATAATAAATAATTTGATTATCCATTGGTAAGGTACCACAACCTGTGTCACCAAAATGTAAGCTATTTCATGAGATTGATCAATGTGAAATTGGAAGGAAATATAAGGCGTGTGCATTGGAGTAGAAATTTGAACATATCAACGGTTGTGGCCGGTGTACACACTGGATCATTGCAAATGAAAGCGATTTACCAGAGAAGTGAGAAAAATATGACGTTGCATGGTGAAGTGTTTCTAGTATAATATTGATGACATATCATACATAAATGGTTGAGCAAAGTCTTTTCACCTTGCTAAATATAACCTAGGAAGTATAATGTTGGATATACAGTGTCGGTCAATCACATGGAAAACAAATAATAAAAGATTAATCCTAAAATCATCAACACCTATTTGTAGACTAACCCAGCTAGCTGATCACAACAAACTATACATGAAATACTATTAAATGTATACTTCATCAATCCGTAAAAAACAAATTTAGTTTGTGCAATATTTCACCACGTCTATACAAATCCATGACACTTGAGTTAACTGAAAATATAGAAATCAGTGACAAAATAAGTTTCCATGGTTAAATAAATTAGTGATACAAATTGACTGAATAAAATATGAATAAAGCATGGCCAACCAATAGAGAGTACACAAAATATTTTAATAATTTGCATGATTCTATTGCAGGTAACACGATATGAAGTCTTAGAGTTGGGAAAGTCAGGTTAGAAACAGTCCCATAGACAATCATTTATATTTTTTTCTTAGAACTACACTATGACAATGAATGCTGATAAGTGAAGAGGATCTTAACAACTATGCAAAGTGAATATAATAAGTGGAAGCACTTCTAGATCAACCAAAGATGAAAAACTATAACAGTTACCTGAGGTACACTTCCATACTCGGATGCATCTATCATTTGGTTTTTTTATATTTGAGATGACAGGTATGGCAGAGAATAGACAAAACATCCAATTCCACTGTCCGATTGTTTGCAGTGGGGTAATATAGCAATATGACCACATGATGTGCAGTTGTGCGCCTCTTCCTCTAGCTCTTCAGGTCTGCTCGCAAATGCAACATGAACATCCATTAGCCAACATACTTATAAAATTAAACTTACAGAGGCAACAACACAATTCGGCCATGCCTAGGGAGATGTAGGAAGCATGAATGAGTATGTCCAGGGTTGGAATAAATCTGCTACCTCCGCTTCTTAAAAAATTCTATCCTGAAGTCGACAGCCTGGATCACGGACTCGCTGGCGTTGGACGCTTGCGACACGGTGGTGCTGGCCTTTCAGTGGGGCCTGGAGAGCAACTGAATGCAAGTGCACAACAACGCAGAGGTCTGGCCATGGTGTGTTTGTGGGTGCTGATCGTGGCCTAGAATGGGAGGAGGCCAGCTGAAGGGGAGGGAAGAACTCCTTGGCTTGGTGGAGTAGGACATTTATACAGGCACGAAGTTTGCGAATGGAGAAGAATATAAGACGATGCCTGCTCACCTGACTTGTATGTAACTGACTCAGGTTGTGGAATTGATAAGCTCTCTGAACCTTTAGGAGACGAAGAAAAACAGTTGAGCCGATAGTTCAAATGCAGTTTCTATCTAGATAGTGGGACGAAGAAAAACAGTTGTTTCTGCACGGAAATTGGTAAAGTTAACGTATTGAGCAAATGTAGTGACGTGGAATAAGGTGAGAGCAGAGAAATAAGATAGTGGGAGGCTCCTATCTAGATATAGATTCGTGAAATTGATGAATCAGTAAAACAATGATCCAATTAGTGACTCCTCATTTTAGACAAAAAAAATGGTTCGTCTGACCAATTACAGGAGAAGATGAAGCAAAAGTGGCTGCTGGTAGTAAGAATAGAGTGCATTCTTGAAGTTGATTAATTAGAATAGCAATGATCCAATTAATGAATCTTAATTTTAGCTGCATCAACATGAGTAAGCGAACAAAAAAATGTTAGCAACTAAGCATACATTTGGAATGGTATTACTCTGCAGTATATCGTGGGAATAAATCTCAACAAAAGAAGAGAACATAACATTTTATTTTCTTGACTCCTAGTAGATCCAAGACCCTGATCACAAGATGTACGCAGAAGTGCAGGACCGAAAGGTAGTCATCAGCTGTAGTCATCAGCTGGAGCACATGAAGCAACAAAATCTAGGTCTATCACCCACCAAAAAATCATATCATCTCACTCAGATACCATTTTTGACTCTATCACCTGAGAAATTCCCATGAGACGGAGATACGCTACAATAGGGAGATGATAGACAGAGAGCATCCAAAGAGAAATTTAGAACCAGAAGAAAATAGAAGAGGAAAGGGGTTGCAGCTTACCTGAGTGTAGTGCGGGATGGTATTAATGGTCTTAAGATCATGGCTGCGGCGCCCTAATCCAAGAGCGGAAGGATCATGAAAGAGGAACGGGTAAATATAGCGCATGAGAAAAGGCGATGAAAGGAACAGGTCATTGCCGTCAGTTTTCAGAAGAAAAAATGAGATAAATGAGAAAGGAAGCAAAAGAGCTTCACGCGAGGCCTGTTGAAAAATGACAACCGGGAGAGATGCTAGCTGCTTTAGTAGCCACCATCAGTTTGATCATGCGCCCATTAATTTATGGGAGTAATAGTAGAGAATAAGAAGAGATTGGGGCGAATTAAACGTGGAGAAGACAGAGAGATGGTGGAGCTGGATTGCTGCGGGCAAACAAAATTATTATGGAGAAGATGACAGGGCATAACCAAAATAGATGATTTATTCTGATAAAAATAGAAGAATGAGATGGCATTTTTTGCTGAGGTGGCAACTCGCTTAGGTGGAAAGCTTGCATGTTGAGAGAATTAGACTTAGTGGGATCACCTATTTCGTTATTATAGATGATGTGATGAACATTCATCCGGAGTATAGCATTACGATCAAGTCATTATGTTTATATTGCTATAACATCATACGAAGTAATCTTTATCCTTATACCATGAGATCATGTTAATTGCTAACACCTGAAGAGTATCTTGATAACATCAAACGTCACACCGTAACATGGTGACTATAAAGATGGGTTCAGTACTACGAAGGTGTTATGTTGAGTCTCATGGATCAAGAGCGGAATTTGTCAATCCCGATGACGGATAAATATACTCTGGGCCCTCTCGGTGATATCACATTGAGATAGCTTGCAAGCAAGTGATGTAATCACTAGAATGTTATATCACAGGAATAAGAAAAGAGTGCATGTCGGTAACGAGATCAAACTAGGTATTTGGATACCGATGATCGAATCTCGGACATGTATTATATCAAGAGACAAAGGGATTTAGTTACAAGCTGTTAAAGGTTCTCACGATCATAAGTCATCGTTGAATATGCAGGAGTCAGTATGGATCTCCAGGTCCCGCTTCTGATTATTGATCTGAGAGGAGTCTCAATCATGTCTGCATTATTCGCGAACTGTAGGGTGACACACCTAAGAGTTACCGGACACCATTTTGGAGCACATATGTTTCAGACAAAGCGCAGGAATTGTTTCGATAGAAACCGAAAATTGTTTCGTGAAATTGCAGAAAGTGGTTCTGCATGTGATATTGAATATTGCAAGGGCTATATAGAATGTTTTGTTAATTAAAGTAATTAACAAAATTATGAATAAATTTAATAAAAGAGTTTTATTAAATGAGAGAGCATTAAACTTGGAGAATTTTAATGCATTTAAAGTACGGACTTTAAAAGAGAATGTGAAGGGGCATTTTAATGTGGAGGGTTACCACCACATGAATGGGGAGGTGAGGGTCACCCCATGCGCCGCCATGGAGAGAGGGGTACCCTCCTCCTATAAAGTCCACCTCTTCCTCCTTCCTCACACCTCCTTGTGAAGGATCTCTCCTCTAGAATTATTTACCCATCGCTCCTCGGATTAGTGAGATACATGTTTCCGGTGGCATTTCGTCTGGAAAAAGTTGCTGCTTCCGCTGGATCGCTGAGCGAGGAGGTGGAGGTTGTCCGGTGGCTTGAACGTGTGTGCGAGTACGGATGCGCTGCTGAGTTGCGGCGGATTTCCACCGATCTTGAGATCGGCAAGTGTACGACTACATCAACCACGAGTTCCTACTGCTAACAAAACTCGTTGTCTTCGAGGGTAAGTTCTTGTTGGATGTATGTCCACCCATTGCTTTATACCTAGTAGATAGATCTTGGCTTGTAGTTCTCATCGAGGAAATTTTTGTTTTCTATGTCATGACCCAACAAAGGGTATCGAGTCTGATCTATGCGTAGGTGCTTTGCACGGTAGTACACATATGTTTATATGTGGCGATGATCATGTTATTGCATCTTCTATGTATTTTGGATATTGGTGGCATAGTGGGATGAAGCGCCGACCAACCTTACATGTCATCGCATGAGACCGGTTCCACGACTAACATGCAACTTGTTTTGCATAAGTGGTCAAGGGTGTCCTCTCCTACTATAGTCAATATCTGATTTACAACGAGTTGCTAATAACTTAGTTATCCTCGCTGTGGTTCATGTTCGTAGGTGAGAACAGTTCTATCTCCGAAAGCCCTAAGCCACGAAAACTTGCAATTGATAAATTAGAGGCCTAGTTTAGATCGTTGCTGGGCTAGTGTATTGATATGGTATTGTTGTAAGTAGATGTATGATAGATACTCTTACAACACACATTCAACGTGTAAGTTCCATAGACCTTGGCCTTACACACAAAGGAATGATAGAGATCATACCACGATGCAAGTGATAGAGATCAAATGCATGGACCATATCATCTCACTTTACACATTAGATGTTAGCATCTTATACTGCTAGTTTGGCACTTTCTGTAGCATTGTATGATGATCCTTCATTTAGATATCAAGATAAAAATGTGTTCTTCCTTTAGTATGCACCATTCTGTGGATCGTGTTTCGAGACATCACGTGATGATCGGGTGTACTCGAATCTACGCTTTCATAGGAACGCGTGTAAGACAGTTTTACACACGCGAATACTAAGGTTCTTACTACAGCCTAATATGTACATACATGGCCTCTAACACGGACCGAAAGGTTAAGCATGAGTCATATAGTTGATATGATGCCCATATAGATGCTCTTTGAAGCTACATCAACTCACGGATGATCGGACTTGGTAGTGGATTTGGTTCATGTAATCACCAAAAGGACACGAGGGATGTCGTTTTTGAGTGGGAGTTCATTAGTAATTTGGATTAGTTGAACTCACTCTATCATAAACTTAGTCTAAATAAACTTTACAAATTCTGTTGTGGATGGCACCACCTGCTTTTAATTTCAATGTGTTCATGGAGAAAGAGAAACTTGTCGTAATGGTAGCAACTTCACCAACTGGGCTATGAATTTGAGGATTCTCCTCACTGCTGCACAAAAGCAATATGTGCTAGATGCGCCGCTAGGCCCTCCACCAGCTCCTGATGCCCCTGACGAGGAAAATAATATCTATGTGACTCGTCAGGAGGACCACAACTTAGTTCATTGCGGCATACTGTATGGGCTAGAGCTGTAACTTCAAAGCGTTTCAAAATGGCAATGCCTTTGATACTATGGGAGAATTGAAAATGATTTTGATACCCATGCCGCCGAGAGAGTTATAATGCTACTGAATAGTTCTTTAGCTGCATGATGGAGGAGAACAGTCGCTAGTGAGCATGTACTCAAAATGTCTGGGTACGCCGATAAGATTGTGTCCTTGGGAATAACGATTCCCATTGACTTGGGCATACATCGTGTTCTCCAATATCTGCCACCTAGCTACAAGAGCTTCGTGATGAACTATAATATGCAGGGCATGAAGAAGACTCTTCCCGAGCTTCTGTCAATGCTTAAGACCGCAAGTGGAGATTAGGAAAGTACATCAAGTGTTGATGATCAATAGGACCACCGGTTTCAAGTAGGACAAGAAAGGCAAGCACAAGGAAAGAAGGGTGGCAAATCTGCTGTCATACCAAAAGAAACCCCGAGCTGGCCCTAAGTCCGATACCGAAAAGCTATTGTAAGGGGACTAGCCATTGAAGTTTAATCGCCTATATTTACGGACAAGAAGTCCGCAAGGCAAACAAAGGTATATGTGATATACATGTTATTAATGTGTACTTGACTAGTACTGCAGTAGCACCGGGTATTTGATACGGGATCGGTTGCTAATATATGTAACTTGGTTCAGGGCTACTAACAAGCGACAACTAGCAAGGGATGAGGTCAGGATGCGCTCAATGGATCAAAAGTTGATGTGATCGCCGTCGGGACGCTACCTCTCCATATGCCATTGGGATTAGTTATAAACCTAAGTAATTGTTATTTGGTGCCTACACTGAGCATGAACATTGTATCCGGATCGTGCTTGATGCAAAGTGGTTATTCCTTTAAATCTGAAAACAATGGTTGTTCGATTTATAAGAATGATATCTTCTATGGTCATGCACCTATGTTGAATGGTTTATTTCTGTTGGATCTCGATAGTAATATTACGCATATTCATAATGTTAATGCTAAAAGATTAAACTTGATGATGATATATCCGATATATGTGGTAATCGCTGCCTAGGTCATATTGGCGTTAAACGCATGAAGAAACTCCATTCTGATGGACTTTTGGAATCACTTGATTTTGAATCATTTGATACATGTGAGCCATGCCTTATGGGCAAGATGACTAGAACGCTGTTTTCCGGCTCAATGGAACGGGCGACAGATCTATTGGAAATCATACATACTGATGTGTGTGGACCAATGAGTGTGTCGGCGCGAGGTGGATATTGTTATTTTGTTACTTTCACGGATGATTTGAGTAGATACAGGTATATCTATTTGATGAAACACAAGTCTGAAACTGACATGGGTATACCCTACAGGTACTCAAGCTTGGTATATACGGTCCAAATACATACTGGCCCACGGTGTCGCCAAGGCCCAGATGGAGGGACTCGAGTAACCTAGGGACTCTCGATTGCTTGATAGACAAGAAGAAGCTAAAGATAGAAAGTTTGAAGGGGAAAACCCTAACTTGTAACCGACTCGACTACATCGAGACCTAGCCTATCTATATAAAGGCTAGGAGGCGGCGAGGAGGACACACGCAACCCTAGTTTCCACAACCCTTGCCAGATTGCATCTCAAGACCATTGTAACTTTCGACTCCTTCGATAATTCCACGAGCATAAGCAGGAGTAGGGACCTCTATGAGGCCTGAACCTGGGTAAACTTTTTGTCCCCTGTGCTTGTTTGCTAGCCGATAGATGTTTCCAAAGGCCCTCCTTCTCCAAAACCCAAGTCCATAATAATGGGCATTGACGAGTTAAACCTCGCCAATTGGCGCCCTCAGGGAATTGGGAGTGCTGATGTTGCGCTTCTTCGCTCCATCAAATGCGATCTACAACTCGCAACAACGGAGATTCGCCAGCTTTTGGGCGCCGATCGCACTGGCCCACACGCCTACTCGGCCTTCGAGTCCAGAGGGCGACGGAATCAGCTCGGCGATTGGGAGCTTCCACTTCCGTTGGTCGATGGGCACGCCAGATGCCCAATCAGCCGACAAAGACCGACGACATTGCCCCAAAGATCATGGTTCCTCCATCGATCGGCACCTCAACAGCTCAACGCCCGCGTAATTGGGAACATGGTCATCGATAGCCGCGACTCGACCTAAGCGATTCAATATCAAGATGGAACCTACGGTTCCGAATCTGAAAGTTGTGGAAGCAACATCTTCCCAAATCACTTCATGTGCGATGTCATCAACACGGGCGACACCTCCGCCAACCGCGGCAACAGTGGTAACACCGCAACGGCACCGACTACCTAACGCCGCCAACGGGGCAAATAACGGCAATGGAGGAGCAAATGAACCCCCCAACATAATCAATGAGCAAACCGCGAACGCTGCCATGATCGTGCTCAACGAGCAAGAGTGGAACGCTGCCGAAGCCCCACGAGGTGCACCTCTACCTTCGGGTCCCTCAGAACTATCGATGGGTTACCACCGCTCCTAAAAGAGGAATTCGCCGTAAACAAGAAATCGCGCAACTTGAGGTGCGTAAAAAGGTGGCGGACGAGTCAAGCCTTCGTCGCGCTGGGCTCTCCTCCTATGGAGGATCCTCCTCAAGAGGCAACGAGCATCTCGCCAGGAAGAGGAAATCGCGGATGGCTCACCTCACCAAACAAGAATGCATAGACGCTGCGAAAGTCCTCGACTTACTTTCTATGACAATGGCGACACGAGAGGCAACATGGTTCCCAGACGCCACAGCCGCAGTGATGCCGCCACCATGTACCTTTCAATAACCAGCCACCGGCCGGAGATCCCCGAACGGCCATGCACCGATCACGATCGCTGGCTCGGGCTAATCGAGGCTTCCTCGACAAAGAACCAAAGCATTGACCCAAAAAGGGCAAAGTGTTAGCAAACGCTACTCCTCGCCTCGCTGCGATGACAATCACGACCTGTCTCGCGCCGCCGCTCACGCATTTACACGATCGCGGTGACTACGATGCACGCGATGAACTCACGCAGCACAAGATCGACAAGTCAAGGGCACGACGGATCGGGTCGATCGATTCGAAGAAGAAGATGGGAGCTGCGGCGCCAGATGCTTTAGCAGATCCATCAGGCAAAAGCGAATGCCTAAAGGGTTCAAACTCCCATCGGAGAACCCGAAATTTGACGGTCTGCAGGACCCCAAGATCTGGCTGGAGGATCACATCTCCTCCGCCAGACTGCACGGAGGCAGTCGAAGTATTGCCATGCAATGCTTGCAGCTACAGCTGCAGGGCGCCGCCCGGGCATGGCTCAATAACCTCCCACGCAGATCCATTCGCAGCTGGGATGAGCTGGTCTACAGCTTCGTGCGCAATTTTAAGGGCACATACAAACGCCCCACTTCAATCGAAGAACTGAGATGCTGCCAACAAAAATCTGGCGAATCGCTGCATTCTTACATCCAAAGATGGTCCATCATCAAGAACTCCGTGGAGAACATCTCAGAAGACCGCGCGATTGATGCATTCAATGGTGGTGTCCGCCGCATGGAACTTCGTGGAGGAGCTAGCCGAAGCCCAAGACCATCGACCACCGATGGAGATCACGAATCGGTGGGCCGATGGGGAAGATTCGCTGAAGAACCGCTGCTCACTCTAACGAGGAGGAAGAACTCGAACGAAGACGCGATCACGGAGTAAACGTCAGATGCGGTTCACGATTTATCACGATGACGTCAACATGGTCGCAGCCGGCTACGCCAATAGACGCGACGATAACCGCAACAGCGGATACCGCGACTCCGGGAAAACCACGCAAGTATGGCAACGCCGCACTCGCGATGAAGCACCCGCGACCTCCATCGAAGACAAACTGTCCGGACCATGCACGGTACACTTCTACATCGACAAGCATGACGGCAAGAGAAAGTCCAGTCACCTCCTCAAGGACTGCCGCGAGTTCCTCAAGCTACACGAGGGGTTGGTGCGATGAACCGCAACGCGGTCGAAAGAGGCTACGGAACCGCCCAGCGCAGCGGCACATGGCGCACCACCACCACCACTTGGGCCACCTCAACGGAGCTGCACCGACCAGCCACGGAGGCAAACCATACCCACGGGCCATGGGCACCATGATGATCCAAAAGGGACGCCGAACAGGTGCGTAAGGCCATCACCGCCAAGTCAATCTGGCCACGACTGCCACCATCCACCACCGAGTACCTCGTGGTAGTGAGTCATGCATTACCTTCGACAATGCGACCACCCGCCTCAAGTACTCGCCCAGTCATTGCCCTCGCATCGAGGCGCAAATTGAGGCTTTACATGAGTCGCTCTTCATGGACGGCGGAAGCGTATCAACCTCATATTCGCGAGTACCTTAAGAGCAATGAGGATCCCTCTAACCTACTTGGAGGCATCGGACACAATGTTCCACGGCATCGCCCTAGGAAAAGGCGATAACCCCTGGGCAAAATCAACCTCACGCCATATTCGCACGCCAAGAACTTCCGCGCGAGCACATCGACTTTGAAGTTGTCGACCGCCTCACAATACCATCGATCCTCGGTAGCTGCTCGCTAGGTTCATGGCAGTACTCACTACGCCTACCGCAGATGAAAATGCCAGGTCCCAACGGCCATCACGATCAACGGAGTTTCGAGGATCCGAGGCCAGGACAAGGAATTCAACAGAATCTCCCAGTCCTTCGCAGATGCGTGAGGAGCTCGCGATTGAAGGAAACGATGACAACCGCCCCTCGAGTAGGCCAAGCTCACCGACCTCTCCTTCGACTCATTTGTGCACACAACGAAGGTGCAGGTCCATCCATCGATCCCGCTAAACCCTCATCGCCAACAACTTGAGTCCCAAGATAGGAACTCGCGGCCGAATTCCTCCGTGAGCACCGGAAATTTACCGGTGTCCCGCAAACATGCCAGAGTTCCTAGGGAATTCGCCGAGCACGCACTCAACGCCAACCCCGACGCAAGGCTACCAAGCAACATCAGCGATCGTCTGAGCCCCGCACAAAATGGAATGGAGATCAACAGACTCGAGGACAAATTCATACGAGATCAAGGAAAGCACTTGGCTCGCCAACACGGTGTTGGTGCCAAAAGGACACGGATATCCTGCGATGTGCGTGGACTTTACTTCTAAACAAGCACTGCCCAAAAGATCACTTCCGCTACCACGGATCGATCAAATCATCGACTCCACCGCTGGATGCGAGCGCCCGCTTCCTCGACGCCTACTCAGGCTATAACCAAATTCAATGAAGGAGGAAGACCAGGAGAAGATCATACATAACGCCTTCTGCGTGTTCTACTACAACACAATGCCCTTCGGGCTAAAAAACGCGGGAGCCACGTACCAGCGGTGCATGTAGGATTGCCTCAAGGAGCAACTTGGTCGCAACATTCAAGTCTATGTCGACGACATAGTAATCAAAACCAAGGAAGAAGCCTCTAATCGATTTACTTGCACGTAAACCTTCGCTAATCTCGATCGCTACGGATAAAGCTCAATCCGACAAATGCGCCTGGCGCATCTTCCGGGCAATCGCCGGGTATCTTATCTGCGCGAGAGGGATTGAGGCAAACCCGAAAAAGATAAAGGCCATACTGGCCATGGAGAAGCCAAAGAACATAAGAGGCGTTCAACAACTAACCGGGCGAATCGCGGCCCTCAATCGATTTATCAGTCGAATGGGAGAAAAGGCGCTGCCCTTCTATCAGCTCCTCCGCAAAGCTGACAAATTCGAATGGACCAACGAAGCGCAAGAAGGATTCGAAGACCTCAAGTGCCTGCTATCCACCTCGCCAGTATTGGTAACTCCACGAGAAAGGGAACCACTACTGCTGTACATCTCCGCCACCAACCAAGTGGTTAGCACAACGCTCGTCGTTGAACGGGCCGAGGAAAACAAGGTCCACGACGTACAACGCCCGGTATACTACCTCAACGAGGTCCTCACGCCAACAAAACAGCGGTACCCGCACTACCAGAAGCTGGCGTACGACGTCTTTATGACCGCCCGTCGACTATGCCATTACTTCCAGGAACACCCAATCGTGGTAGTCAACGACGCCCCATTGGGACATATCTTCGATAACCTGACGCCACAGACGAGTCGCTTTGGGGAATCGAATCTCCACGAGACATCCATTACGAAAAGCGGCGCAATCAAGTCGCAAGTTCTCCTGACTTCCTCATACATTGATGGAAAACCAACTCCTGGACAGGCGACATGTCCTACCTCCGGACAATGCACTTAGATGGGTCCAAGAGGAAAGATGGAGCAGAGCAGTGTCATAATGACATCGCCAAGGGGACAAGCTGAAGTACGCCCCGCGAATCGAGTTCACAGCCTCAAACAACGAGGCTGAATATGAGGCCTCGTTACACGGAATGAGAATGGCAAAACGGCGCAAAGAGGTTAATCATATATGGTGACTCCAAGCTGGTCGCCAACCAAATAATGCACGAAAAGCGACGCACTAAACGACAACATGATCGCATACCGCGACCTCTACGACACACTTGAAGGAGACTTCGATGAGTTGCGAAGTTACACATAGGTCGCGAAGCAATGAGGAGGACGACTTCGCCAACATAGGCTCCACCGCGCACCCATACCACCGGGTATTTCTCGAGCGCATATGCGAACGCCCATCGTCAAGGCTGCAGAGAAGAAAACAAGCGCAAGAACGGACTCGGGGCTACGCCACCCAATGAGCCAATGACAATCGATGACTTGGAGCTCGACACAGACTCGAGGGACCAATGAGCGCCATGATGATCGAACAATCCTAGACGCAGCCGCATATTACGCATCTCCTCGAAGCGCCTACCGGACGACCCTACGACGCACGACACATCGCACGCACTAAGGCATTCGCCGTTATCAACGGCGAATCAGTATAAACGCAAAGAAAGCGCAGCGTTACAGCGATGCGTCTCCCTAGCCGATGGAAGAGCAGTCCTCCTCGACATCCATGAAGGGACCTGCGGGCACCACGCCGACAGTCGTGCCCTCATTGCCAAAGCTCTACGAGCTGGATTTTACTGGCCCACGGCCATGCGCGACACCAAGGATATAGTCCAAAAGTGCAATGCTTGTCAGTGATTCGCAGACAAACCACACGCACCAGGCGCAGAACTCCGGCCTATCCCATTGGCCTGGCCCTTCGCCCAGTGGGGACTCGACATGGTTGGCAAACTTCCAAGGTCCTCGCAAGGAGGCTACGTCTACCTCCTGGTCGCAGACGACAAATTCACCAAGTGGATTGAGGCCATGCCAGTGACCAAGCAAACAGGGCGCAGCGTAGTAAAGTTCCTCGAGTCCATCGTCTACCGCTTCGGTGTGCCACAAAGCATCATCACCAACAACGGAACGAACTTTACATCCAAGGAGTTCCAAGAATTCTGCGAGAACCTGGGGATCAACATCAGCACGCCAAGAGCACACCCACGCACTAACGGTCGTGGAAAGGCAAACGGCTCGTCAGAGCGCCATCAAGAAGCGATTCTCCGACCACTCAACAAGCCGCTGGTCAGCTGCCGATGAACTGCATCCGTACTGGAGCCCGCGTACAACTCCAAACAGTGCCACCGGCTACACGCCATTCTTTATGGTACACGGAGCAGAGGCAGTACTACCCGCCAAAGTACGGTACAAAGCGCCACGCGTAGTCGCCACAATGAAAGGTGAGTCATCCTCGACTCAAGACTCCGCCGACCTCCTTGATGAAGCAAAGAAATCGCCACAAAAGATCCACGATCTACCAAAGGTAACTCGCGAACTATCATAACAGAAGGTATACTTCTGCATCCTTCGTCGAAGGTGACCTAGTCCCGCGATCAAGTAGCAGGGACATCTCAAGCTCGAGTCCCCCGAAGGACCGTATGTGATTACGTATAATCCTGTGGCGCTTATCGCCTTCAAGATTTAGAGATGAGTCGCACACTCCAACCCTTGAACGCCGCACAACCGCGACGCTTCTATCCTTAGTCGCTTTCTTTACTTTTGCATCGCAAATAAGGCTATTCAGCCAAGGCTACTTAGCCGCACATTGTAATTCGCATCGATCTTCAATAAATAAAAGCTAAGTGCCCCAAAACTCCGTGTTCTCTTTTCTTTGTCAACTTTCATACTGGGCCACGCCACCTATACACACATGTTCTTCAAAAACGCGACATCCCGAGTAGCCGGCACATCAATCGAACCCTTAGCACAAACTCAACCCACCGCAACGCACCGACAGTTGACAAGGAACGATACAAAGATGGCCAAAGCTAACTAAAAGGACTCGATAAGTGCAACGCACCCACCCTTATAAAGCTATTTGTATACATTCAACAATAAATTATCTACAAATATATATGAGCTTTACAACGCCAAGACACTTATATGCATGATACATATTTGGCTACCCTTGCAACAGAAGAACATTAGTCCGTTCTCAAGAAGTCGACGATCTCCTGCTAGACGATCCACAACCCGATAGTGCGGCACCATGTTCCAGAAGATCCGCTGGTGGCACCGGTGGCCCGAGGCAATGGCGGCGATATCCACGCCAGTTCGCTGTAAACGCACCACGGAAAGGGCAGCCTTGGCACCAGCCACCAATCGCCTCACGATCGCGAACCGCGGACATATCTTGAAATTTGGTCAAGGGCCAGCAGTTTGACAGAGTATCATCCAGCGGGAACATCGCCCGATAGATGTTCTTCAAACACGATGACTTCTTCAGAAAGAGCAGCACTGAGGCGCCGATCCTCGCAGGTCGCTAACGCAGCGCACGATCATGATCTACCCGTATATCCACTCTCCGGTTGCTCCCGGTGAGATCATGAAGGCGGATGGCAATCCTATCCTCTCCTCCCGTGGATGGCGGTGCTAACAACTACACGGGCAAAGATCAACAACATGAGTACAACGTACTATCATTGCGATTATCTACAAAGGAAAGACGAGGATGAGCAAACTAACACTTAAACTGGTCGCCTGGCCACCTCGCCAAGCAGATATTGCTCACGGGCGGCGGCTTTTTCAGCCTTGGACTTCCACACGTCCGCGCTACCACGGATCACGGGCAATTCACGCTCTAGTTGCTTCACGCGATCACGAAGTCGCGAAAGCAAGGACAGCTCCTCTACCCTGGAGCATGGTGGTGCCATTGCATCCTCAAGAGATGGCGAGTACGGGGTTCCCCCCACAGGACCACTTGATGTACCCTACCAAAAATTAAGCCAGAGGCAAATAAGGCGACCAACTCAAAAGTCAAAAAAAAAACAGATGCATTCAGGATCAACAAAAGTATCTACAAACATATTCACCAACATGCATGTTCTCCAATCAAAAGAGCAACTTCATCAGCTATTACAAGAAACTAACTACGGAGCAGTTGGCTTCTTCGACTTCGATGACCTCGGGGGCTACATCAAGTCCGTGGCAGTATCAGATGCCACTGACTTTTCGCCGGCCCCTGATATAACATGTCTGTCTCCACGAGTTCGGAAGGCATGATCACGTTCTTCCAAGAATGCATCTTCTTGCAGGGAGTCGCGGGATCGAAAGACGCGAGTCCAAAGTGCTCGTCCTTGGCCTTGTGGTCGCGCACATAGAACCATTTGTCCCTCCATCCCTGGACGGACTTGGTAAGCTTGATATCGAAGTAGGTGGCGGATGGGTCAACATGGATTCCGCAACCACCTACGTCATAAACTAAAGAGCCAGATGCGAACTGACGCTTCAATTTAAAGATGCGCTTGAAAATACCAAAGTGTGGCTCGATTCCGAGCCAGCACTCGCAGAGAGTGATGAAACAAGTGATGTGGAGGAGATAATTTGGGGACAACTGATGGAGCTGGAGCCCATAGAAACAACGAAGGCCCCGAAGAAAGGGGTGAAGAGGCAAGGAAAGACCGCGAATGATGAAAGCAAGAAACATCACTCGATAACCAGCGGGAGGCACAGGAATGGTCTCACCGCTGGGGACGCGCGAATCGGCGACTGCTGCAGAAATAACTTCGTCTTGGCGAAGAAGACAGAGATCCGACGCCTTGATGATAGAGGGGCGGCATGCGCCATTAGTCACGCGGGTGCCCGCGACCTTCTTCTTCCTGACGGCGGCGGCACTGGTGCCGGCAGCAGCGGAGCCACCTTTCTTCTTCGCTGCAGCGAGGGTGGCCACGGAATCAGCGGTAGCGCCTCCCTTCTTCTTCCCCATTGCGCGGCAGCGATGAGAGCGAAGGAAGTAGCTTGGGAACGAACGGAGCTGGTCCAGCGTCGTGGAGAAGATGGGCGCAGAGGAAAGCAGAAAAGCAAACGGCAATGGCGATGGCAGCAAGGAATAAAGAGCACAGATGGGAAATTACCACCGCAACATCGCTACTTAACCCTTGGGAGATGCAATCCAACGGCTGACAAAAACCCTATTGGATGCGTGGCACGCATCGCGTAGGACACGTGGAGAAGAGGAAGCGCGAACCGTTCCCCCACTTCTACCATTACATGCGGAAATCGAGGAGGCACAGTTAAAAATAAGATTACGCATGCCCAGTCAAATCAAAGTCAGAAAGTGGGACCCACCGCTCATCACGCCCTCACAAACCCACGCTGGCAACTAAGGTCATATAAGGCCAAGATCGACGCCACAAATGCTATGCAGTGGAAAACTTCGACTATTTTAGTCCTTGCTGGAGTCTTCGACTCCATCAAGCACTCGGGGGCCACTCCCATAGGGAGCGCTGGCCGCGCACCCTACGAATTTTCTTTTTCTTGTTGCAGGAACATGGACAATCACAAAGCAAACTCAACCACTCGAAACACAGTTCGATTATGGACATGTGTTACTCCCATAGGGAGCGCCGAAAACAAGCAGGCAAAAGACGACAGCAGTCGTGAAAATATTTTAGTACTTCGAGTCATCGATCAAACAAGTAGCAAAAGACGACAACAAATGTGAAAGTGTTTTAGTACCTGCTCGGGTCATCGAATCGAACAAGCAAGCAAAAGACGACAGCATCGCAAAAGTTCTTTAGTCCTCGCCGAGTCTTCGACTCAACCAGCACTGGTTACTCCCATAGGGGCGCTGGTCGCGCACCCTATGATTATTTGTACAAAACTGTGTGTTGATAACATCCACACTGAAATTCATGGTGACACCGCCATAATTTCCCCTACAAAGAGATCAAGGCTCTGGGTCACCCGAATCGCTCTCGCGATGATAAAATTCAGATGTCGCGCTTACGGGCGTGAAGGTAAGACCTGAATAAGGCCCGACAACGCATTTAATCGCAGACTACCGACATATACGCTACAGGCACGATGAACATGCCTTGACGGACGCGTCAAGTGCTCGCACCCATATAACTGGAATTCGACTCCTGTAAGACCTCCGCGGCCTGAGTTGAATTACACCAGCATTTTTCCGGATTCGAGTCCGGGGACTCGAATTCGAGTAGATTGCGTTGTTTCACCCTAAGGTGGTTAACTGATACCGATGCTTCGGTTATATCAGGCACGTATATCAACAATCCCTATGACACAAATACAAGCAATCAAAATGTACTCATTTGGGCACTCGAAGCCTTCAAAAAGTCCCCAGTTGAATCTATGATTCCACTAGACACTCGGGGGCTACTGACATGGGTATACCCTACAGGTACTCAAGCTTGGTATATACGGTCCAAATACATACAGGCCCACGGTGTCGCCAAGGCCCGGATGGAGGGACTCGAGTAACCTAGGGACTCTCGATTGCTTGAAAGACAAGAAGAAGCTAAAGATAGAAAGTTTGAAGGGGAAAACCCTAACTTGTAACCGACTCGACCTGCTACCTGAGACCTAGACTATCTATATAAAGGCTAGTAGGGGCAGCGAGGAGGACACACGCAACCCTAGTTTCCACAACCCTTGCCAGATTGCATCTGCGCACCATTGTAACTTTCGACTCCTTCGATAATTCCACGAGCAGACAAGCAGGAGTAGAGACCTCTACGAGTCCTGAACCTGGGTAAATCCTTTGTCCCCTGTGTGCTTGTTTGCTAGCCGATAGATGTTTCCAGTGCTCCCTCCTTCTACAAAACCCAAGTCCATAACAATGGGCATTGACGAGTTAAACCCTCGTCAGAAACCTTTGAAAAGTTCAAGGAATTTCAGAATGAAGTGGAAAATCATCGTAATAGAAAGATCAAATTTCTACGGTCCTACCGTGGAGGAGAGTATCTAAGTTACGAGTTTAGCACACACATGAAAGAGTGTGGAATAGTTTCACAACTCACGCCTACCGGAACACCACAACGTAATGGTGTGTCGGAACGTCGTAATCGTACCTTATTGGATATGGTTCGATCTATGATGTCTCTGACTGACTTGCCACTGTCATTTTGGGGTTATGCACTGGAAACAGCTGCATTCACTTTAAATCGGGCACCATCTAAATCCGTTGAAACGACACCATATGAATTATGGTTTGGAAACAAACCTAAGTTGTCATTTCTTAAAGTTTGGGGATGCGATGTTTATGTGAAGAAACTTCAGCCGGATAAACTCGAACCGAAAGCGGAAAAATGCGTCTTCATAGGATACCCTAAGGAAACGATTGGGTATACCTTCTATCACAGATCCAAGGGCAAGATTTTTGTTGCCAAGAATGGATCCTTTCTTGAGAAGGAGTTTCTCGCGAAAGGTGTGAGTAGTCGGAAGGTAGAACTCGAAGAGGTTATTGAACCTTCTCTTCATGAAATGGCGAGTAGCGCAGCACCGTAAGTTGTTTCGGAGTTGACTTCACCTAATGAAGAGAGAGCTAATGATATTGATCATGAAACTCTGAAAGAGGACACTACCGAACCTCGCAGGTCAAGCAGGACACGTGCAGCTCCTGAACTATACGGCAATCCTGTTGTGAATTTCATGGTTGATGAAATGGATGACCCTGCAACGTATGAAGAAGCGATGATGAGCCCGGATTCCAACAAATGGCTAGAAACCATGAAATCTGAGATGGAATCCATGTACGAGAACCAAGTTTGGACCTTGGTGGACTTACCTCACGATCGAAAGGCCGTTGAGAATAAATGGATTTTCAAAAGAAAAACTGATGTTGATGGAAATGTGACCATCTATAAGGCTCGACTTGTCGCAAAGGGGTTTCGACAAATTCAAGGAGTTGACTATGATGAGACATTCTCTCCCGTAGCGATGCTTAAGTTGGTTAGGATTATGTTAGCAATTGCTGCATATTTCGATTATGAAATATGGTAGATGGATGTCAAAGCTGCGTTCCGCAATGGTAATATTGAAGAAGAGTTGTATATGATACGACCTAAGGGTTTTGTCGATCCTAAGGATGCTAATAAGGTATGCAAACTTCAGCGATCCATCTATGGACTAAAGCAAGCATCCCGGAGTTGGAATCTCCGCTTTGATGAGGTGATCAAAGAGTTTGGATTTGGCCAAACTTATGGAGAGGCTTGTATTTACAAGAAAGTGAGTGGGAGCAATGTGGCATTTCTTATATTATATGTGGATGACATATTATTGATTGGAAATGATATAGATCTTTTAAACAGTGTTAAAAGTTATCTAAACAGCAAATTTTCGATGAAAGACCTTGGTGAAGCGTCATATATATTAGCCTTTAAAATCTATAGAGATAGATCAAGGCGCCTAATCGGGCTATCGCAGAGTACATACCTTGATAAGATATTAAAGAAGTTTAATATGGACGAAAGTAAGAAGGGGTTTTTACCTATGCTGCAAGGCAAGACATTGAGTAAGACTCAAAGTCCGGCTACGGCGGAAGAAAGAGAGATGATGGATAAGACCCCCTATGCCTCGGCCATAGGCTCTATAATGTATGCCATGCTATGTACAAGACTGGATGTGGCACATGCTATTGGTTTGACTAGTAGGTACCAATCTGATCCAGGTTCGGAACACTGGATAGCGGTCAAGAACATCCTCAAGTACTTGAGAAGAACTAGGGATATGTTTCATATATACAGAGGTGAAGAAGAGCTAGTCGCTAAGTGTTATGTCGATGCTAGCTTTGACACCGATACGGATGACTCTAAGTCTCAATCCGGATATATATTTCTCTTGAACGGAGCAGCAGTTAGTTGGAGGAGTTCCAAAGAACCCGTGGTGGCTGGATCAACGACAGAGGCGGAATATGTTGTTGCTTCAGAAGCAGCGCGGGAAACGGTTTGGATGAAAGAGTTCATTACGGAACTAGGTGTGGTTCCTAGTGTGTTGGACCCGATGGTGATCTATTGTGACAACAATGGAGCCATAGCCAAAGCAAAGGAACCGAGGTCTCAGAAGAATTCCAAGCATATTAAGCGCCGGTTTCACTCCATCCGTGAGCATGTCAAGGATGGAGATATAAAGATTTGTAAAGTACACACGGACCTAAATGTAGCAGATCCGTTGACTAAAGCTCTGCCTAGGGCAAAACATGATCAACACCAGAACTCCATGGGTGTTAGATTTATCACTATGTGAACTACATTATTGTCTCTAGTGCAAGTGGGAGACTGAAGGAAATATGCCCTGAGAGGCAATAATAAAGTTGTTATTATGTATTCCTTATATATGATAGATGTTTATTTTGCATGCTAGAATTGTATTGATCGGAAACATCAATACATGTGTGTTTAATAAACAAAAAGGGTTCCTAGTTATGCCTCTCTTATAGACTAGCTTGTTGATTAACAAGATGATCAAGGTTTCCTAATCATGGACATTGGATGTTGTTAATAACAAGGTCACACCATTGGTGGAATGATGCGATGAACATTCATCCGAAGTATAGCATTACGATCAAGTTATTATGTTTATATTGCTATAACATCATACGAAGTAATCTTTATCCTTAGACCATGAGATCGTGTTAATTTCTAACACCTGAAGAGTATCTTGATAACATCAAACGTCACACCGTAACAGGGTGACTATAAAGATGGGTTCAGTACTATGAAGGTGTTATGTTGAGGCTCATGGATCAAGAGTGGAATTTGTCAATCCCGATGACAGATAGATATACTCTGGGCCCTCTCGGTGATATCACATTGGGATAGCTTGCAAGCAAGTGATGTGATCACTAGAATGCTATATCACGGGAACAAGAAAAGAGTGCATGTCGGTAACGAGATCAAACTAGGTATTTGGATACCGATGATCGAATCTCGGACATGTATTATATCAAGAGACAAAGGGATTTAGTTACAAGCGTTAAAGGTTCTCACGATCATAGAAGTCATCATTGAATATGCAGGAGTCAGTATGGATCTCCAGGTCTCGCTTCTGACTATTGATCTGAGAGGACTCTCAATCATGTCTGCATTATTCGCGAACCGTAGGGTGACACACTTAAGAGTTACCGGACACCATTTTAGAGCACATATGTTTCAGACGAAAGAATTGCAAAGCGTAGGAATTGTTTCGATAGAAACCGGAAATTGTTTCGGGTGAAATTGCAGAAAGTGGTTCTGCATGTGATATTGAAATATTGCAAGGGGCTATATGTGAACGTTTTGTTAATTAAAGTAATTAACAAAATTCTGAATAAATTTAATAAAAGAGTTTTATTAAATGAGAGAGCATTAAACTTGGAGAATTTTAATGCATTTAAAGTAGGGACTTTAAAGGGGAATGTGAAGAGGCATTTTAATGTGGAGGGGTTACCACCACATGAATGGGGGAGGTGAGGGGTCACCCCCCCATGCACCGGCCATGGAGAGAGGGGGTACCCCCTCCTCCTATAAAAGGCCACCCTCTTCCTCCTTCTTCCTCACACCTTCTTGTGAAGGATCTCTCCCCCCTCTAGAATTATTCCCAAAGATAGCATGGTTTGCGCTCTTGAATGGGACCACTTCAAAAGATAGTGCTTCCGTCCGATAGTTCCTTGGAGTTCCAAATGTAACATACAAAGTGATTTCTCCTAGAGGGTTCGCTTGTCGTCTGAGGACAACTCCATGGAAAACCACGGAGCTGTGATTCAGCCTTGTTTTCGATATCCTCATACGGCGAAGTGTTTCAACTTAGATGATGTTGATACTACTACCACCGACCATGAGGGTCTTGGAGAACCCGTAGGCGTCGATAAGTGGATTGACGACCAGAGCATTCTTTCCTCACCTGTGTGGTTTAGGCAGATCATTGCTTCGATCAAAGGTAATTATAACATCGGACTAGTCCAGAAAATGATGGACAACCGGAATAGTTGTGTTGAAATCATGCATCACTGCCTTTTTGACCTTAGCTGGTTGGGATCCAAGGAAGAAGACATAGGTGTATTTCTAGTTGGGAAGGTCTTCTTTCCATCCGACTTGGGATTTGAGGCCTCTGCCTCCCCCATGTCGGAATCTTCCTTGGACTCCTTATCTTTGTCATAATTTTTCTTTCCTTTTCATCGCTTGGCCCTGTAGCCAGCGGATTCGTCTTTCTTGATGTTATCATTGAAAAGACACCTAGCATTGGTGTGGGACGAGCCCCTGTTGCTGCCTGGGTGATACACACACGGATTATTGGCGATGTCAGCCCAAGAGTAGGTTTTACCAGGTTGCTGGTCTCCTCTACATTAGACTCTAGAACTTCCACGATCTCGTCCTTGGCCGCCTCTGCTGCCTCCTCGTCCTCTAGACCAGAAAGTTGTGTTGACAGTCGCGGTTTCTAGGCCTGCTACTGCTTTGACTGCTTGGCCGATTGTGGCATAGCCAATATGTTTAGCAATCCCTCTGAATCATCATCAGCGTCAGCATATTTGCTTACCGTTTCTACCAGTTCCCCCAAGTCGGTAACTTTTTCACACTTCAGGTGATGAGGCAGTAATTCGATTGGGAGTTCCACGTTGAAAGCTTCGATCATGGTCTGGTCATTTACTCCCTCACAGGAGTTCTTCGTGTCGATCCATCGTCCGAGGTAATCCCGGCAAGTTTCTCGGGTTTCTGGGTGCATCGCTGCAGATCTCTGACCGTGCAAGGCCCCCTGTATGTTCCCTTGAAGTTCCGAAAGAAAGCACTTTGCATGTCATACCAGTTGTGGATGGTGTTTTCCGGGAGTTCATTGAGCCATGATCGAGCCTTCTTTCTCAGCATAAGCGGGAGACACCGGGTCACGACCAAGTTGTTTCCTCCTTTGGCGATGCAATAGTCCTGGAAGAAATCCTAGAGCCAGGTGTCTAGCCGAGCCACACCATCGAAGGGTTGAGTATGCCTTGAGATAGCAAATCCCTCTGGGAAATCTATTTGTCAGATGGGCTCACATATATATTATCCGACTCGTAACGCCGCGCCTCTATGTTTGAGTTGATCCGGTGCCTGCGAAGGGAATATGCCATGAGATGCAATAATAAACTTGTTATTATATCATTACAAGTATATGATAGATGTTTATTTTGCATGCTATAATTGTATTGATTGGAAACATTAATACATGTGTGTTTAATAAACAAATAAAGGGTTCCTAGTTATGACTCTCTTATAAACTAGCTCGTTGATTAACAAGATGATCAAGGTTTCCTGATCATGGACATTGGATGTTGTTAATAACAAGGTCACAACATTAGTGGAATGATGTGATGAACATTCATACGAAGTATAGCAATATGATCAATGTCATTGTGTTTAAATTTCTATAACATCATATGAAGTAATTCTAGTCCTTAGACCATGAGATCATGTCAATCACTAACACTAGAAAAGTAACTTGATAACATGAAACGTCACACCGTAAGAGGGTGACTATAAAGGTGGGTTCAGATACTCTGAAGGTGTTATGTAGAGTCTCATGGATCAAGAGTGGGATTTGTCCATCCCGATGACGGATAGATATACTCTAGGCCCTCTCGGTGATATCACATTGAGATAGCTTGCAAGCAAGTGATGTGATCACTAGAATGTTATATCACGGTAATGATAAAAGAGTGCATGTCGATAATGAGATCAAACCAGGTATGGAGATACTGATGATCGAATCTCGTACATGTAATATATCGTGAGACAAAGGGATTTAGTTACTAACGTTAAAGGTTCTCACAATCACAGAAGTCATCATTGAATGTGTAGGAGTCAGTATGGATCTCTAGGTCCCGCTGCTGGTTATTGATCAGAGAAGGATCTCGATCATGTCTGCATTATTCGCGAACCGTAGGGTGACACACTTAAGGAATACCTACACCATTTTGAGCAAATATGTTCTAGAGAAAATAATTGCAAAGCACTGGAATTATTTCAATGGATACCGGAATTGTTTTGGGTGAAATTGCTGAAATTGGTTCTGCATGTGATATTGAAATGTTGTAGGTGGTTTTATGTGAATATTTGTTAATTAAAGTAATTAAAAAAATTCTGAATAAAATAAATAAAAGAGTTTTATTAAATGATAGTTGCATTAAATTTGGTGGAAATTTAATGGAGATGAGTGGAATTTTGAGTGGAAGGGAAATTGATGTGAGTGGATGCTCCACCACATGATTGAGGGAAGAGGCGGGGGCACCTCCATGGCCACCGACCATGGGAGGGGGCTGCCCCCTCTCCCTATAAAAGCCCCCACTCCCTCCTCTCATCTTACACCTCCTCGTGAAGGATCTCTCTCCCACTCTAGAATTATCCCCCATGGCCTCGGATTAGCGAGATACATGTTCCCGGTTGCTTTTCGTCTAGAAGGAGTTGCTGCTTCCATTGTATCGCTGGAGCGAGGAGGCAGAGGTTGTTCGGTGGACCGGACATGTGTGTGATCACAGATGTGCTGCTGATTTGCGGTGCTGGCCTTCCTCTCAATCTTGAGATCGGCAAGCGTACAACTATATCATCCACGAGTCCAACCTCATAACACTTTGTCGGTCTTCAAGGATATGTTATCTATGGATGTATATCCACATGTTGTTTGTATCTAGGTAGATAGATCTCAGTGCTTAGTAGTTCCTATCGCAGGAATTTTTTTGTTTTCTATGTTGTGAACCAAATAGTGGTATCAGAGCCTTATCTATGTGTAGATGCTTTGCACGGGTAGAACACATAAGAGTATGTGGGTGATGATAATCATGTTATTGCATCTTAGATGTATTTTTATATTGGTGGCATAGTGGTATGAAGCGGCCCGGACTAACTTTACATGTCCTTGCAGATGAGACCTGTTCCACGCTTAACATGCAACTAGTTTTGCATAAGTGGCTAGCGGGTGTCTGTCTCTCCTACTATAGTCAATATCTGATTTACAACGAGTTGTTAATAATTTGGTTATCATCGTTGTGGTTGCATGTTCATAGGTAAGACCAATTCTATCTTTGAAAGCCTTAAGCCACGTAAAACTTACAATTGATAAATTAGAAGCATCTAGTTTAGATTGTTGCTCGGCTAGTGTCATGATATGGTAATGTTATAATTTGAAGTATAGTTGATACTCTTAGAAATTATAGCATACTTAACGTGTAAGTTCCATAGGCCTTGGCCTTACACATAAAGGAATGATAAAGATCATACCACGATGCACATGATAGTGATCACGTGCAAGGACCATATCATTTTACTTTATGCATATGATGTTTTGTTTGCATCTTATATTGCTTGTATGACGCTTTAGTAGCATTATAAGATGATCCCTAATTTAGATATCAAGATTAATTGTGTTATTCATCCTTAAGTATGCATCGTTAAGAATGTTCGTCATTTCAAGACACCACGTGATGATCAGGTGTTTTTGACTCTACGCTTTCATACAACTGGTGTAAGATAGTTTTACACACGCGAGTACTAAGGTTATTACTTGGAGAGCCTAGAATGTACAAACATGGCCTCGGAACACAGACCGAAAGGTTAAGCATGAGTCATATGGTAGATATGATGCCCATATAGATGCTCACCTTTGAAGCTACACCAACTCACGTGATGATCGGACTTGGTGTAGTGGATTTGGTTCATGTAATCACCAAAAAGACACGAGGGATGTTGTTTTTGAGTGGGAGTTCATTCATATTTTGGATTAGTTGAACTCGATCTATCATAAACTTAGTCTAAATAAACTTTACAAATTCTATTGTAGATGGCACCACCTGCTTTTAATTTCAATGTGTTCATGGAGAAAGAGAAACTTGCGACGAATGGTAGCAACTTTACCAACTGGGCCCTGAATCCAAGGATTCTCCTCGCTGCTGCATAAAAGCAATATGTGCTAGAAGCGCCTCTAGGCCCCCCACCAGCTCCTAATTCCCTCGACGAAGAAAAGAATGTCTATTTGACTCGTCAGGAGGACCACGATATGGTTCATTGTGGCATACTATATGGGCTATATCCAGAACTTCGAAAGTGTTTTGAAAATGGCAATGCCTTTGATACCATGGATGAATTGAAAATGATTTTCAACACCCATGATGCCATAGAGAGTTATGATGCTTTAGAAAAGTTCTTTAGCTGCATGATGGAACAGAACAACTTTGTTAGTGAGCACGTACTCAAGATGTCTACGTACGCCGATAAGCTTGTGTCCTTGGAAATAATGATTCCCATTGACTTAGGCATACATCATGTTCTCTAATCTCTGCCACCTAGCTGCAAGAGTTTCGTGACAAACTATAACATGCATGGCATGAAGAAGTCTCTCCCCGATCTTTTGCCAATGCTTAAGATTGCTGAAGTGGAGATCAACAAAGAACATCAAGTGTTGATGATCAATAAGACCACTTGTTCCAAGAAAGACAAGAAGGGTAAACAGAAGGAAAAGAAGGGCATCAAATCTGTTGATGTGCCTGAAAAGAAAACCCGAGCTGGCCCTAAGTCTTATAGTGAGTGCTATTATTGCAAGGGGACTAGCCACTGGAAGCGCAACTACCCCAAGTATCTGGTAGACAAGAAGGCCGATAAGATGAACAAAGGTATATTTGATATACATGTTATTGATGTGTACTTGGCTAGTACTCGTAGCAGGACCTAGGTATTGGATACATGTTCAGTTGTATATGTAACTCAAATCAGGGGCTGCGGAACAAGTGACAACTAGCAAGGGATGAGGTCACGATGCGTGTTGGCAATGGATCAAGAGTTGATGTGATCGATGTTGGAATGCTGCCTCTCCATCTACCATCAGGACTAGTTATAAATCTAAATAATTGTTATTTGGTGCCTGTGCTGAGCATGAACATTATATTCGGATCATGTTTGTTGCGAAAGGGTTATTCGTTTAATCCGAAAACAATGGTTGTTCGATTTATATGGATAATATATTTTATGGTCATGCACCTGTGATGAATGGCTTATTTCTATTGAATTCTCGATAGTAGTGATACACATATTCATAATGTTGATGCTAACAAGACTAAACTTGATAATGATATATCTGCATATATGTTGCACTACCGTCTAGGTCATATTGGCGTAAAACGCATGAAGAAGCTCCATTCTGATGGAATTTTGGAATCACTTGATTTTGAATCATGTGATACATGTGAGCCATGCCTTATGGGAAAGATGACTAGAACCCCGTTTTCTGGTACAATGGAGCGGGCAACAGATTTGTTGGAAAGCATACATACTAATGTATGTGGTCCAATGAGTGTGTCAGCGCGAGGTGGTCGTTATTTTGTTACTTTCACGGATGATTTAAGTAGATATGGGTATATCTATTTGATGAAACACAAGTCGGAAACCTTTGAAAAGTTCAAGGAATTTCAGAGTGAAGTGGAAGATCATCATAATAGAAAGATTAAATTTCCGCGGTCCGATCGTGGAAGTGAGTATCTAAGTTACGAGTTTGGCACACACATGAGAGAGTGTGGAATAGTTTCACAACTCACACCTGCTTCTGACTATTGATCTGAGAGGAGTCTCAATCATGTCTGCATTATTCGCGAACCATAGGGTGACACACTTAAGAGTTACCGGACACCATTTTGGAGCACATATGTTCAGACGAAAGAATTGCAAAGTGCAGGAATTGTTTCGATAGAAACCGAAAATTGTTTCGGGTGAAATTGCAGAAAGTGGTTCTGCATGTGATATTGAAATATTGCAAGGGGCTATATGTGAATGTTTGTTAATTAAAGTAATTAAGAAAATTCTGAATAAATTTAATAAAAGAGTTTTATTAAATGAGAGAGCATTAAACTTAGAGAATTTTAATGCATTTAAAGTAGGGCTTTAAAGGGGAATGTGAAGAGGCATTTTAATGTGGAGGGGTTACCACCACATGAATGGGGGAGGTGAGGGGTCACCCCCCATGCGCCAGCCATGGAGAGAGGGGGTACCCCCCTCCTCCTATAAATGTCCACCCTCTTCCTCCTTCTTCCTCACACCTCCTTGTGAAGGATCTCGCTCCCCCTCTAGAATTATTCCCCCATGGTCTCGGATTAGCGAGATACATGTTCCCGGTGGCATTTCGTCTGGAAGGAGTTGCTGCTTCCGCTGGATCGCTGGAGCGAGGAGGTGGAGGTTGTCTAGTGGCTTGAACGTGTGTGCGAGTACGGATGCGCTACTAAGTTGCGGCGCTCGGACTTCCACTCGATCTTGAGATCGGCAAGTGTACGACTACATCAACCACGAGTTACTACTCGTTAACAAAACTTGTTGTCTTCGAGGGTAAGTTCTCATTGGATGTATGTCCACCCGTTGCTTTGTACCTAGTAGATAGATCTTGGCGTGTAGTTCTCATCGTAGGAATTTTTTGTTTTCTATGCTACAGACCCAACAATTTCATGGTAGATGGAATTGATGACCCTATGACATATGAAGAAGCGATGATGAGCCTGGATTCCAACAAATGGCTAGAAGCCATGAAATACGAGATGGGATCCATGTACGAAAACCAGGTTTGGACCTTGGTGGACTTACCTCATGACCGAAAGGCCGTTGAGAACAAATGGATTTTCAACAAGAAAACTGATGCTGATGGTAATGTGACCATCTATAAAGCTCGACTTGTCACAAAGGGCTTTTGACAAATTCAAGGAGTTGACTATGATGAGACTTTCTCTACCATAGCGATCCTAAAGTCGGTTAGGATTATGTTAGCAATTGCTGCATATTTCGATTATGAAATATGGCAGATGGATGTCAAAACTACGTTCCTTAATGGTAATATTGAAGGAGAGTTGTATATGAAACCAAAGGTTTTCTCGAACCTAAGGATGCTGACAAGGTATGCAAGCTTCAATGATCCATATATGGACTGAAGCAAGCATCCTGGAGTTGGAATCTCCGCTTTGATGAGGTGATCAAAGAGTTTGGATTTGTCCAAACTTATGGAAAGGCTTGTATTTACAAGAAAGTGAGTGGAAGCAATGTGGCATTTCTAATATTATATGTTGATGACATATTATTGATTAGAAATGATATAGATCTTTAAACAGTGTTAAAAAGTTATCTAAATAGCAAATTTTCGATGAAGGACCTTGGTGAAGCATCATACATATTAGGCATTAAGATCTATAGAGATAGATCAAGATGCCTAATTGGGATATCACAAAGTACATACCTTGATAAGATTTTAAAGAAATTTAAAATGGACGGAAGTAAGAAGGGGTTCTTACCTATGTTGCAAGGCAAAACATTGAGTAAGACTCAAAGTACGGCTATGGCGGAAGAAAGAGAGATAATGGATAAGATCCCCTATGCCTCAGCCATAGGCTCAATAATGTATGCCATGCTATGTAAAAGACCGGATGTGGCAGATGCTATTAGTTTGACTAGTAGGTACCAATCTGATCCAGGTTCGGAACACTGGATAGCGGTCAAGAATATCCTTAAGTACTTAAGAAGAACTAAGGAAATGTTTCTTGTGTACGGAGGTGAAGAAGAGCTGGTCGCTAAGTGTTATGTTGATGCTAGCTTTGACACGGATCCGGATGACTCTAAGTCTCAATCCGGATACATATTTCTCATGAACAGAGCAGCATTTAGTTGGATGAGCTCCAAACAACCTGTGGTGGAAGGATCAACAATGGAGGGGGGAATATGCTGCTACTTCAGAAGCGGCGCAGGAAGCGGTTTGGCTGAAGGAGATCATTACTAAACTAGATGTGGTTCCTAGTGCGTTTGACCCAATGGTGATCTATTGTGACAACAATGGAGCCATATCCAATGCCAAGGAACCAAGGTCTCACAAGAATTCTAAGTATATTAAGCGCCGGTTTCACTCCATCTGTGAGCATGTCAAGAATGGCGATATAAATGTTGGGTTCGCAGCATAGAAAACAAAAAATCCTATGATGGGAACTACTAAGCACCAAGATCTATCTACCTAGATACAAGCAACGGGTGGATATACATCCATAGAGAACATACCCTTGAAGACCGACAAAGTGTAACGAGATTGTACTCATGGATGATGTAGTCGATCACTTGCCGATCTCAAGATCAAGAGGAAGTCCTAGTGCCGCAAATCAGCAGTGCATCCGTGCTCGCACACACGTCCGGTCCATCGAACAACCTCCGCCTCCTCGCTCCAGCGATGCAGCAGAAGTAGCAACTCCTTCTAGACGAAAAGCCACCAGGAACATGTATCTTGCTAATCCGAGACCATGGGGAATAATTCTAGAGGGGGAGAGAGTTCCTTCACGAGGAGGTGTACTTTGTGAGTAGGAGAGGGCGGGCAGCCCCCTCCCATGGACAGCATCCATGTCGGTGCCCCCACCTCTTCCTTCATTCATGTGGGGGGAAGCTCCACTCACATAAACATGCCTCCACTCAAAAGTCCACTCACATGCATTAAATTTCCACCAGATTTAATGCAACTCTCATTTAATAAAACTCTTTTATTTATTTTATTCAGATTTTTTATTACTTTAATTAACAAACATTCACATAAAACTCCCTGCAATATTTCAATATCACAAGCAGAACCAATTTCAGCAATTTCACCAGAAACAATTTCTGTGTCCGCTGAAATAATTCCAGTGCTTTGTAAATCTTTTCTCTGGAACACATTTGCTCCAAATGGTGTCGGTATCCCTTAAGTGTGTCACCCTGCGTTTCACGAATAATGCAAACATGATCGAGACCCTTCTCCGATCAATAATCAGTAGCGGGATCTGGTGATCCATACTAACTCCCACACATTCAACGATGACTTCTGTGATCATGAGAACCTTTAACGCTAGTAACCAAATCCCTTTGTCTCATGATATATTACATGTCCGAGATTCAATCATCGGTATCTCAATACCTAGTTTGATCTTGTTACCGACATGCACTCTTTTCTCGTTCCCGTGATATAACATTGTAGTGAACACATCACTTGCTTGCAAGCTATCTTAATGTGATATCACTGAAAGGGCCAAGAGTATATCTATCCATCATCGGGATGGACAAATCCCACTCTTGATCCATGAGCCTCTACATAACACCTTCGGAGTATCTGAACCCACCTTTATAGTCACCAGGTTACGGTGTGACGTTTGATGTTATCAAGTTACTCTTCTAGTGTTAGTGATTGACATGATCTCATGGTATAAGGACTAGGATTACTACGTATGATGTTATAGCAATTTAAACACAATGACTTTGATCGTAATGCTATACTTTGGATGAATGTTCATCACATCATTCCACCAATGTTGTGACCTCGTTATTAACAACATCCAATATCCATGATCATGAAACCTTGATCATCTGGTTAATCAACGAGCTAGTTTATAAGAGAGGCATAACTAGGAACCCTTTATTTGTTTATTAAACACACATGTATTAACATTTCCAATAAATACAATTATATCATGAAAAATAAACATCTATCATATACTTGGAATACGATAATAACAACTTTATTATTGCCTCTCAAGGCATATTCCCTTCAGTCTCCCACTTGCACTAGAGACAATAATCTAGTTTACATAGTGATAAATCTAACACCCATGGAGTTTTGGTGTTGATCATGTTTTACCCTAGGGAGAACTTTAGTCAATGGATCTGCTACATTCAGATCTGCATGTACTATACAAATCTTTATATCTCCATCCTTGACATGCTCGTGGATGGAGTGAAACCGACGCTTAATATGCTTGGAATTCTTGTGAGACCTTGGTTCCTTGGTGTTGTCTATGTCTCCATTGTTGTCACAATAGATCACCATTGTGTCCAACGCACTAGGAACCATACCTAATACAGTTATGAACTCTTTCATCCAAACCGCTTCCTGTGCCGCTTCTGAAGCAGCAACATATTCCGCCTCCGTTGTTGATGCTGTCACCAAAGGTTGTTTGGAGCTCCTCCAACTAACTGTTGCTCCATTCATGAGAAATATGTATCCGGATTGAGACTTAGATTCATCCAGATCGGTTTCAAAGCTAGCATCAACATAACACTTAGTGACTAGCTCTTCTTCACCTCCGTATACAAGAAATATTTCCTTAGTTCTTCTTAAGTACTTAAGGATATTATTGACCGCTATCCAGTGTTCTGAACCTGGATCAGATTGGTACTTACTAGTCAAACTAATAACATGTGCCACATCCGGTCTTGTACATAGCATGGCGTACATTATAGAGCCTATGGCTGAAGCATAGGGGATCTTATCCATTATCTCTCTTTCTTCTGCCGTAGCCAGACTTTGAGTCTTACTCAATGTCTTGCCTTGCAACATGGGTAAGAACCCCTTCTTACTTTCATCCATATTAAACTTATTTAAAATTTTATCAAGATATATACTTTGTGATAGCCCAATTAGGCGTCTTGATCTATCTCTATAGATCTTAATGCCTAATATATATGATGCTTCACCAAGGTCCTTCATCGAAAATTTGCTATTTATATAACTTTTAATACTGTTTAAAAGATCTATATCATTTCCAATCAATAATATGTCATCCACATATAATATCAGAGATGCCACATTGCTCCCACTCACTTTCTTGTAAATACAAGCCTCTCCATAAGTTTGGACAAATCCAAACTCTTTGATCACCTCAGTAAAGCGGAGATTCCAACTCCAGGATGCTTGCTTCAGTCCATAGATGGATCACTGAAGCTTCCATACCTTGTCAGCATCCTTAGGATCGACAAAACCCTTAGGTTGTATCATATACAACTCTTCTTCAATATTACCATTGAGGAACACAGTTTTGACATCCATTTGCCATATTTCATAATCGAAATATGCAACAATTGCTAACATAATCCTAACCGACTTCAGCATCACTACGGGAGAGAATGTCTCATCATAGTCAACTCATTGAATTTGTCGAAACCCCTTTGCGACAAGTCGAGATTTATAGATGGTCACATTACCATCAGCATGAGTTTTCTTCTTGAAAATCCATTTGTTCTCAACGGCCTTTCGGTTGTGAGGTAAGTCCACCAAGGTCCAAACCTGGTTTTTATACCTGGATCCCATCTCGGATTTCATGGCTCTAGCCATTTGTTGGAATCCGGGCTCATCATCACTTCTTTATACATCATAGGGTCATCATTTCCATCTACCATGAAATTCACGACAGGATTTCCATACAGTTCAGGAGTTGCACGTGTCCTGCTTGACCTGCGAGGTTTGGTAGTGTCCTCTTTCGGAGTTTCATGATCTTTATCATTAGTTCCTTCTTCATTCAGTGAAGTCAACTTTGGAGCTGTTTCCGGTGCTGCGCCACTCGCTGTTTCATGAAGAGAAGGTTCAATAACCTCTTCGAGTTCTACCTTTCGACTACTCACACCTTTCGCGAGAAACTCTTTCTCTAGAAAGGATCCATTCTTGGCAACGAAAACCTTGCCCTTGGATTTGTGATAGAAGGAATACCCAATTGTATCTTTAGGGTATCCTATAAATCGCATTTTTCTACTTTGGGTTCGAGTTTATCAGGCTGAAGTTTCTTCACATAAACATCGCATCCCCAAACTTTAAGAAATGATAGCTTGGGTTTGTTTCCAAACCACAATTCATACGGTGTCTTTTCAATGGATTTAGATGGTTCCTGATTTAAAGTGAATGCAGCGGTTTCTAGTGCATAACCCCAAAATGACAGTGGCAAGTTAGTCAAAGACATCATAGATCTAACTATATCCAATAAAGTACGATTACGATGCTCCGACACACCATTATGTTGTGGTGTTCCGGTAGGCGTGAATTGTGAAACTATTCCACACTCTCTCATGTGTGTGCTAAACTCGTAACTTAGATACTCACCTCCATGGTCAGACCGTAGAAATTTGATCTTTCTATTACGATGATTTTCCACTTCACTCTGAAATTTCTTGAACTTTTCAAAGGTTTCAGACTTGTGTTTCATCAAATAGATACACCCGTATCTACTTAAATCATCTGTGAAAGTAACAAAATAACAATATCCACCTCGTGCCGACACAATCATTGGACCACATACATCAGTATGCATGATTTCCAACAAATCTGTCGCCCGCTCCATTGTACCGAAAAACGGGGTTCTAGTCATCTTGCCCATAAGGCATGGCTCACATGTATCAAATGATTCAAAATCAACCGATTTCAAGAGTCTATCAGAATGGAGCTTCTTTGTGCATTTTACGCCAATATGACCTAGACAGTAGTGCCACATATATGCAGATATATCATTATCAAGTTAAATCCTTTTAGCATCAACATTATGAATATGTGTATCACTACTATCGAGATTTAACATAAATAAACCATTCATCACAGGTGCATGCCATAAAAGATATTATCCATATAAATCGAACAACCATTGTTTTCGGATTTAAATGAATAACCACTTCGCAATAAACACGATCCGGATACAATGTCCATGTTTAGTGCAGGCACCAAATAACAATTATTTAGATTTATAACTAATCTCGACGGCATATGGAGAGGCAGCATTCCAACGGTGATCACATCAACTCTTGATCCATTGCCAACATGCATCGTGACCTCATCCCTTGCTAGTTGTCACTTTTTCCGTAGCCCCTGATTCGAGTTACATATATTAGCAACATAACCTGTATTAAATACCCAGGTGCTACTGCGAGTACTAGTGAAGTACACATCTATAACATGTATATCAAATATACCTTTGTTCATCTTGCTAGCCTTCTTGTCTGCCAGATACTTGGGGCAGTTGCGCTTCTAGTGGCTAGTCCCCTGGCAATAATAGCACTCGATATCAGACTTAGGGCTAGCTCGGGTTTTCTTTTCAGGTGCAGCAACAGATTTGCCGCCCTTCTTTCCCTTTAGTTTACCCTTCTTGTCTTTCTTTAAACCGGTGGTCTTATTGATCATCAACACTTGATGCTCTTTCCTGATCTCCACTTCTGCACTCTTAAGCATTGACTGAAGCTCAGTGAGAGACTTCTTATGCCCTAGATGTTATAGTTCATCACAAAGCTTTTGTAGCTAGGTGGCAGAGATTGGAGAACATGATGTATACCTAAGTCAACATGAATCGTTATTCCCAAGGACATAAGCTTATCAGTGTACCTAGACATTTGGAGTACATGCTAACTAACAGAGCTATTCTCTTCCATCATGCAGCTAAAGAACTTTTCAGAAGCATCATAACTCTCTATGGCAGCATGGGTATCAAAAATCATTTTCAATTCACCCATGGTATCAAAGGCATTGCCATTTTCGAAATGCTTTCAAAGTTTTGGCTCTAGCCCATACAATATGCCGCAATGAACTAAGTTGTGGTCCTCCTAACGAGTCAAATAGACATTCTTTTCCTTGTTAGGGGCATCAGGAGCTGGTGGGGGGCCTAGTGGGACATCTAGAACATATTTATTTTGTGCAACAGTGAGGATGATACTAAGATTCAGGGCCCAGTTGGTAAAGTTGCTACCATTCGTCACAAGTTTCTCTTTCTCCATGAACACATTGAAATTAAAAGCAGGTGGTGCCATCTACAACAGAATTTGTAAAGTTTATTTAGACTAAGTTTATGATAGATCAAGTTCAACTAATCTAAATTACGAATGAACTCCCACTCAAAAACAACATCCCTCGTATCCTTTTGGTGATTACATGAACCAAATCCACTACACCAAGTCTGATCATCATGTGAGTCGGTGTAGCTTCAAAGGCGAGCATCTATATGGGCATCATATCAACTATATGACTCATGCTTAACCTTTCAGTCCGTGTTACCAGGCCATGTATGTACATGCTAGGCTCGCCAAGTAAGAAACTTAGTACTCGCGTGTGTAAAAATGTCTTACACCCATCGTATGAAAACGTAGAGTCAAAAACACCCGATCATCATGTGATGTCTTGAAACGACGGACTTCCTTAATTGTGCATACTTAAGGAAGAACACATTTTATATTGATATCTAAATGAGGGATCATCTTATAATGCTACTAAAATGCCAAAAAAGCAATATAAGATGCAAACATCATATGCAAAAAGTGAAATGATATGGTTCTTGTACTTGATCACTATCATGTGCATCGTGGTATGATCTTTATCATTCCTTTGTGTGTAAGGCCAATGTCTATGGAACTTATAGGTTAGGTATGCTATAATTTCCAAGAGTATCAACTATACTTCAAATTATAACATTACCATATCATGACACTAGCCCAGCAACAATCTAAACTAGACGCTTCTAATTTATCAATTGCAAGTTTTACGTGGCTTAGGGCTTTCGAAGATAGAACCGGTCTTACCTACAAACATGGAACCACGACGATGATAACCAAATTATTAACAACTCGTTGTAAATCAGATATTGACTAGAGTAGGAGAGACAGACACCCGCTAGCCACTTATGCAAAACTGGTTGCATGTCAAGCGTGGAACAGGTCTCATGTGCGAGGACATGTAAAGTTAGTCCGAGCCGCTTCGTCCCATTATGCCACCAATATCCAAAATACATATAAGATGCAATAACATGATCATCATCGCCCACATACTATTATGTGTACTACCCGTGCAAAGCATCTACGCATAGATCATGCTCTGATACCATTGTTGGGTTCGGTGCATAGAAAACAAAAAATTCCTATGATGGGAACTACTAAGCACCAAGATCTATCTACCTAGATACAAGCGACGGGTGGATATACATCCATAGAGAACATACCATTGAAGACCGACAAAGTGTAACGAGATTGGACTCATGGATGATGTAGTTGATTGCTTGCCGATCTCAAGATCGAGAGGAAGTCCTAGCGCCGTAAATCAGCAGCGCATCCGTGCACGCACACACGTTCGGTCCACCGAACAACCTCCGCCTCCTCGCTCTAGCGATGTAGTGGAAGCAGCAACTCCTACCAGACGAAAATCCACCGGGAACATTTATCCACTGGTGCTAGACTGGCTGGACTTCATCACGATCTTGAGATCGGCAAGTGTACAACTACATCATCCACGAGTTCAAACTCGTTAACAATGCTTTGTTGTTCTTCAAGGGTATGTTCTCTATGGATGTATATCCACCCATTGATTGTATCTAGGTAGATAGATATTGGTGCTTAGTTGTTCACTTCATAGGGATTTTTTTGTTTTCTGTGCTGCAAACCCAACAGTGGTATCATAGCCTGATATATGCGTAGATGCTTTGCACGGGTAGAACACATATGAGTATGTATATGATCATGTTATTGCATCTTCTATGTATTTTGGATATTGGTGGCATAGTGGGGTGAAGCTGTCCGGATTAACTTTACATGTCCTCGCACATGAGACCTGTTCCATGCTTGACATGCAACTAGTTTTGCATAAGTGGCTAGCGGGTGTTTTTCTCTCCTACGATAGTCAATATCTGATTTACAACGAGTTGCTAATAATTTGGTTATCATCGTTGTGGTTCCATGTTTGTAGGTATGAACGGTTCTATCTTCGGAGCTTCAAGCCATCGAAACTTGCAATTGATAAATTAGAGGCGTCTAGTTTAGATTGTTGTTGGGCTAATGTCATGATATGGTAATGTTAGAATTTGAAGTATAGTTGATACTCGTGGAAATTTTAGCATGCCTAACATGTAAGTTCCATAGACCTTGGCCTTACACACAAAGGAATGATAAAGATCATACCACCATGCACATGATCGTGATCAAGTGCAAGAACCATATCATTTCACTTTACACATGTGATGTTTGCATCTTATACTGCTTGTTTGGTGTTTTAGTAGCATTATAAGATGATCCCTCATTTAGATATCAAGATAAAAAAATGTGTTCTTCCTTAAGTATGCACCGTTTTATGTTTCGTCGCTTCAAGACATCACGTGATGATCGGGTGTACTTGAATCCATGTTTGTACAATGGGTGTAAGACAGTTTTACAGATGTGAGTACTAAGGTTCTTACTTGGCGATCCTAGCATGTATAGACATGGCCTCGGAACACGGACCAAAATGTTAAGCGTGAGTCATATGGTAGATATGATGCCCATATATTATGCTTTTGAAAGCTTACACGACTCACGTGATGATCGGACTTGGTGTAGTGGATTTGGTTCATGTAATCACCAAAAAAACTTGAGGGATGTTGGTTTTGAGTGGGAGTTTATTTGTAATTTGGATTAGTCGAACTCAATTTATCATAGACTAAAATTAAAGTGAATTTGCATAATTTGTTGTAGTCATTGGCATCTGTTTACTACGTTGCGCTTAGTTTTAAATGTCAATTTAAAGTTTAGAAGTCCTATTGCAAACTTTCAGCAAACTCTATTTACTCCATGAAGTTTTAATAAGTACTATTAAACCAAGAGTAACAATTCCAGTGTTAATATCTAAAGTATCATGTTTGCCTCCATGATTCTTGATATTCAAATATTGTTTTCATATCAAGGTTATCTGGGAGCTGAAAGAATTATTTCAGAAACCATCATGTGTGGAAGCACTACAACGAAAGTTTCCTTTCGCAATGACTTGGCCCGACGGTCGTCATAGAAGGCGCGTCTTCCGCGACGAAATTCTCGGCTCAGCCGTGGCCGATGGAAAACTTTTTTCCGGTTTCACGGCCCTCTACTACGACAGATCTGCTAAAAACATGGAGGAAGCTCGGCTAGCGTGTGGCAGAAGCAAGATTTTTGTTTCCTCACGCGATGTTGACTCGTTGAAGTCTTTTGAGGTGTGTGGGTCCCGGACGTCAGTGTCTCTAGCAGACTGTATTTTTCAGTCGCGCCTCCCTGATTTGAACTCGATAACGTTGCTAGATACGTCTGCCGTTTAGTCAGGCTGCTAGGTCCCACATGTCAGCCTCTCATTAGAAGGATCGTGTGTATAATGGATTTTTTTCCTTCGCTCACGCTACCCAGTTACGAAGTTGATAACGCTGCTCGATGCATCTACCGTTTAATCAACCTCCTGGGACCCACATGCCATCCTCTCATTAAAAGAAACGTGTGTATAATAAAATTTTTCCCTTGGCTATTGCCTCCCTGATTTCAACTTGATAACGTTGCTCGATCTATGTGCCGCCTAGTCACGCTGCTGGGTCCTCCATGTCAGCCTCACATTATAAGAATTGTGTGTATGATGGAATTTTCTTCTTCGCTCGCACTACCATGTTCTGAACTTGATAGCGCTGCTCGATGCATCTACCATTTAATCAAACTCCTGGACCTCACATGTCATCCTCTCATTAGAAGAAACGTGTGTATGATAGAATTTTTTTCCTCGGTTGCGCCTCTGTGTTCCGAACTTGATAGCGTTGCTCGCTGCATTAGCCATGCTGGTGGGTTCCTTATGTCAGTCTCACATTAGAAGAATCATGGGTATGACAGACTTTTTTTCTAATCTAGCACCACCTTGTTCCTAACTAGATAGTGTTGCTTGACGAATCTGCCGTTTTGTCACGCAGCTGTGTCCCACATGGCAGCCTCTCATTAGAAGGATCAGTTGTATGATTAACTTTTTTCTCTGCTCGCACTCCGTGTTTCAAACTTGATAACGTTGCTCGTTGCATCAGCCGTTTTTTCAGGCTGCTGGGTCCCCCATGTCAGCCTCTCATTGGAACAAACATGTGCATGATGGACTTTTTTGCCCCTCGCGCTTCCCTGTTTCAAACTTGGCAACGTTGCTCGATACAGCACATGTATAAGGCCGCACTGGTGGGACCCACATGTCGGTCTATCTTTAAATGAAATGTGTGTATGATAGACCTTTTTTTGGACGCGTCCGCTGTTTTTGAGCTTTGCAACATTGCTCCATGTGGCAACCATGTATGTTCTTGCTGCTGGGGCCCCCATATCAGCTTTCTGGTGTGTTCTGGCTTGTGGGTCCCCGATGCAGCCTTGTATGTTCTGGCGGGTAGGTCCCAGATGCCAGCCTCTCTATACAAGTATTTAACTTTTTTTCAACCCGACCAATAAACTCGAGGGATGCTATAGGCTGGTGGGTCCGTGATGTCAGCCTCCCCATAATGCAATATTACTAAAGTAGAAGAAAAAACTCAAGACTTCCAATAGATTTAAACTGTGTGTGTCGCCACTACGCCAAATATATTTATAGTAAATATATTATTAAACACTCCTTAGTACCTTCAAGTTATGTTTTAATGTTTTTAAAAAGATGTCGTGCGTCCGTGTTTATTTTTTTAAAATAAAAGGGCAGCCTCCTGGCATTTCAATTTATAAAATGACACATATATAATGGAGTAGTTTTTTAAAAATATGGCAGAGTTTTTTTAAGAGTTTGGGCTATTCTACATGGTCCATCTACATGCGCTATACTCCATGGGATCCTTTCTTAAATTTCACTAGGCTGTGCTAAGCAGTCCCTTGACCCTAACAAGGCCGAATTAAAATGTTCTTGCCTATGCTCCATGGGATCCTTTCTCAAATTTCACTGGCCTATGCTCAGTAGTTCCCTGACCTTGCACTAAAAAAAAGCAGTTCCCTGACCTCGAAAAGGCATGTGTGTGTATGTTGGACTGTTTTTCGGGTCGAACTTGATAACGTTGCTGGGTCCTCCATGTTAACCTCTCACCACGCTGGACTTTTTTCTCGCTCGCGCCTTGCTATTTCGCACTTGGCAATGTTGCTCGATGCAGCATCTCTATAAGGCCACGCTGCTGGGTCCCATGTGTCAGTCTCTCTATAAATGAAACGTGCGCATGATGAACCTTTTTTCAGCCTCGTCCACTGTTTTGACATCGGTCCGTTGCTAGGTCTAAATATACATGATACAAAGTAAAGGACCAAATATACACCCATACTATATAGATGTCGATCAAATTATATTTTTTTGAGAATTATTTATTATAATTTTATATAGTGATGATATGTCATATGTCTATTATCTGGACCTCACGTGTAGGGTACGTGGAACTTACTAGTAATGCAGTAGTTTCAACAAAACAACATAGGTAGGCGGAGCTTTTTCTAGGGGGCTGGGGAAGGAGATGACCATAAAGGCCGAATTAAAAAGATTCTGGGCTAACTGGGGGCGGATGCCCTATTCTTAATGGGCTCACTCTAAAACTGAATGCGCTATGGTCGGCGGCCACAAGACAATGAAAAGGTCGTATTGAAGGTTTTGGGCTATGCTTGGGCCAGATAGGCTAATTTCATGGGCTCAGTAATAAAAATTCCAGACCTCAACAAGGAAGAAAAAATGAGGGAGAAAATTTTGGCTGATATTTTCGCGTGAAAATTGTTGACAACCAGGACACATACCCCGCGTGCGCCAAAACATTCCCACTCGCGCCTTCCAACTTGGGCCTTCACTCCAACAGCCAGCTACTGTCTCTTTGCGCCATTCTTCTGGAGATGCACAGGTAGTCAAAACCATAAGCCGCGCACCAAAATATTCACACTCCGTCTATCAGCCGAGGCGGCCTGACACCATTGCTGGCGGTGCCATTCTTTTCGAGATGCACACAGGCCGACGGTCAGCTGGTCGATCCCCACGGTACGCTTATAATATCCTTAGTTCGCTCAATCATTCCCTAGAAGTAGTTTCGTACTCGATCTGTTTGTTTGACATTGTTCTACACTTGATCTATTTGTTCGAATTGGTTGTCATTTTATGCTCGTTCGATCTGTTCTCTCAAATATGTAACATAGTTCTGCACTCAATTTCTAAAATAAGCTAAAATTACGTGGCATTTATAGTTCTATATTCAATCAGGTTCCTCGGATATCTTGGCTTAATTAGATCTGTAATCAACTTGTTTGGTGAAATATCTTGAAAGCTTCTGACCATCTCTATCATCAACAGATGGACAGATATTGGATACTGAATGAAAAAAAGCTGAGTCAGAGCACAGTCGCAGACCATACTTTCGTTAATGGGATGCAGCGCACATATATTAGGTGGACTAAACATTGTGAACCATATGATCAGCCTGTTCTTGATCCTCTAGCTGATGCTGATCCGCCTGAAGCTCATCAGATCGAGGATGAGGACCTTTCTGGTTTGTTAAGGGACCTGTACCCCACTACAAGCAAAAAATGTGCACCTTCTCTTAAAAGATCACTTTTCTCTGACCTGATAGAAGATGCCAAGTGTTTAGTGGACCCTGATTCTGGTATCTCAAGATTCGAACTGGTAATGAAATTACTAAAGGAGAAGTCGCTCAATAAGATTACCAACAAAGCTTTCGATTCAGTGATTAAGGTGTACAGCGAGTCAATCTCTAGGGAAGGGCTGCCAAAATCCTTTTATGAGATGAAACAATACATCAAGGTACTTGGACTATCATATGAGAATATCCATTTTTTCCAAATAACTGTGTACTGTTCTGGGAGGATTATGAAAACCTCGATGAATGCCCAGTATGTAATGAATCAAGATGGAAAAATGGTGATAAAAAGAAGAAAGATCCTTGTAAAGTTCTAAGATATTTTTCAATTATAGATAGATTGAAGAGGTTGTTTCATCTAGAACAAACAACTAAGGAAACAAGATGGCACAAAGAGATTCTCAAGCCAGAAGATTACTTACTCAGACATCCATCTAATGGCGATGAATGGAAGAACTTTGACACGGCTCATCTAGTATTTGCAGCGGATCCAAGGAACCTGAGACTTGGCCTAGCTACAGATATATTTAACCCATTTGGCAACATGAGTAACTCGTATAGCATGTGGCTAGTACTTGTTACAATTTACAACCTGCCTCCCTTGGCATGCACTGATTAGTCGAACTACTTGCTGGCTTTACTCATCCTAGGTCCCAAATCACCTGGGAAGGATTTTGATCTGTTCATGCAGCCTCTTGTACGAGACTTGCAGGAACTATGGAAATGTGTCATGACTCCTGATATCCTTGCCAACAAACCTAAAGATGCCAAGTTCCCTATGTGTGCTGTTGTGCTATTCTGCACCCATGATTTTCTAGCTCTTGGCACTATGACAGGAAAAGTGACAGCAGGTTATAACACATGTGTTTGCTGTGAGACAAAACAGGTCAAGGTGAGGCTACAAAATAAGACTGGTTTCCTTGGCCAGTGGGTTTTCCTTCCTCAAAGCCACAAATTCCAAAAAAAACTTGAAAAAATTGCAGTTCTATGGAAAGAGGACTAAATATGGCACTACACCACAAAAGTTCACTGCAGCTGAGTTGCAGGCGCATTTACAAAAGGTCAAAAATGTCAAACTAGGAAAACAACCAACTGTTAGACGAGGTAAAAGAAAGAATACAGAAGATGCACCGACAGTAGGAGCAGCATCCAAAAGGAAGAGAGCGGAATAAGTAGCAGCAGATTCCCAAAGGAAGGAAAAGGAACCGAGAATATTTTATAAGCGCAGATCCACTCTATAGGACTTGCCGTATTGGGCTGTTAAGACACTTCGACATAATATTGATGTCATGCATATGGAGAAAAATATATGTGACAGCATTATAGGCACATTACTCAACATTCCATCTAAGACAAAAGATAGCTATAATGCTAGTCTTGATTGCGAAAAACTCAACATTAACAACAACTTGAAGCTGCATCCTGAAGATACGGTTGATAAGGGTGGTGAAAAACATTAAAAATTTCGAGGTGCGGAATTTACCTTGCCGATGAATAAAAGGGTACTATTTTGTGACTTCCTCCGAGGTGTGAAGTTCCCATCTGGATTTGCTTCCAACATTGCAAATTGTATCAATGCAGAGGGGAACAAGCTCCAAGGGTTGAAAACTCACGATTGCCACATCCTACTACAAAGGCTTTTAGCTCTTGGCGTTAAAGGTTTAGTGAACAAGGATTTGTACAACGTGCTTGTAGAGTTGGGAAACTTCTTTAGGGAAATCTGTAGCAAAACTCTAAACAAAAGAGTTGTAGCGCGTCTTCAGACGGACATAGCAGAAATCATGTGCAAGCTTGAGCTAATATATCCACTAGCCTTCTTTGATATGATGGTGCATTTGGCTGTTCATCTGATTGAAGATGCACTTTATAGAGGTCCCTTACAGTACGGATGGATGTACCCTATAGAACATCGACTTTGCACTTTCAAAGTCTTTGTTAGGAACAAGGCTAGAGCAGAGGCTTGCATTGTAGAGGCATACACTACTGCTGAAGCATTTGCATTTTGTCAAGATACATTCCTGATCGTAAAACGAGATCTAGTCTGGGTGGCAGAATTGAAGAAGTTGAAAAATCTGTTTTTAACCATGGTGTTCGCCTGGTAGGAAAGAAGGAACATAGAACATTAATGCAGCACAAATATGACCAACTTACTTGGTATGTGTTGAATAACACTGATGAGGCTGAAAACTTTGTTGCTTGAGTACTATTCATACATATCCTCACATATATGAAATGAAACTTGTAGCAAGATATGTTCAGATGTCTTACTTGAGTATCGTTTTTGTAGGTTATTTAAAGCAACCAAAGGAAAAGATTATGCTGCACCAGTATGTGGGGGTGGGTTTCAGGAATGGATTAGGAATCATGTAAGATGGTCAATTGAACTTTGAATTGCATACGAATTATGCACATGAGATGACCTCTTGATTATTTTGTATAACCCCAGATCACGAAGCTGTGTAAAGAGAATCCGGGCAATGTTAGTGATGGTCTCTATGCCCTATCACGTGGTCCGACAAAGAGGGTGCAGACAGCTTCAGCTTGCAATGACGATGGTATCCACTACAACACTTATGAGCGTGAGAAACATCTGAAGACACAAAACAGTGGCATCACGACCAGTGGAGAGCACTTCACAGCCAAAATGAAGAAGTCAGATGACTATGATCATTATGGTCGCATAAAAGAGGTTATTGAGTTGAATTATAACGACAAGAATGGTGGTCGATATGTGGTTCTATTCAAGTGTTATTGGTATGACCAAGATCCGAACAAGAAAAGAGGCCCCAGAAATTATGGGAACTTCATATCGATCAATACTATGCTGAGTGGTACAAGGAGGAACCTTATATTTTGGTAACTCAAGCTTCCAAGGTAATATTCTTGGATGACAGAGATAATAAGGACTGACAATATGTGCAAAAGTTTGAGGCAAGGAGCACCTATGATGTGAATTTGTATGATGAGTCAGTCACCACAGATGTTGCCCACCAAGATGATCCCAGTGGTTGTATGGTAACTGAACTGGCTGACATCAATGAAAATTTGATTGCTAGAGGCGGCTCTACACATGATGGACAAGTAGATTTCACTGTCGAGGTTAGTGTAGTCGACAAAGACACGAATAAACTAGTTCTACCTGATGAATCTCAGGACATGTATGATGAATGGCAAGGGTAAGAAGATCCAACCTAGTCGGAATATGTGGATCTAGAATGCAGCGGTGTAGAAAGCGATGATGGTGGCGATGATGAGACTGTTGTTTCATATTATGCAGTGATATGATGAACAATGATTCGTATTGGTTTTCTCTTTGTAAAATGTATGGGACATGATGACAATTTCCTGTTGGATTGTAATCCTAGACTAATTATTTTCCCTGTCTAAATTGGATTAAGCTTAATTCGACAAGTGCAAACATATGTAGAACAGGTTCACTTGGCGTGCAGCAGAAACATTGGCTCAGTACATTAATTAATTATCAACCACAGGACCAGTTTCATATAGAAGGGGCCATATGCACCTCGTGTCAGTAGACATGGGCGAGCACATTGTCTCGGCAGATAGGGCAGCTGACGTTGGTCTCAAACAAAGTTAAGATGCACTCGCGGTGGTACGGATGGTTGCATCCCCGGAGATGCACCGTTGTGTGCTTCGATAGCGCCTGCATGCATATGTTGCAGTGTCCATCCTCCTACTCAACCAGGTACCAACTGTCTTGAAGCGCTAGCAAGTTGACGATGAGCCAGAGATTCAGGCTGAGGGTTAGGTCGAAGTGGAACCCGTCGACCCACATACACGCCTCAAGCCAGAGCTGGTTTAGAATGTCGTACAACATAATGATGTCCCACTCCTCCACCGTTAGTTGCAAGTTCTTCAGCAGCCATACATGGCCAAGAACCTTGTGCATAGTTCCCACAACCTTGCTTGCTCTTCGCAGCTTGCTGGGAGGCAGGCTAAGATTCAACACTTCCTCTTCGCAGGGTGTGGTCGCGACATCGTCCTCCTCCAGAGGGGCTGGGATGGAGCCAGGCATCCTCCTGAGCTCGTACGTCCTCGAGAAGAAGATCTTTAGTGTCATTGTGTACGGCATCGCCTTGTTAACTAACTGCGGCTCGATGACGGAGAAGTCGATTGTGGCCGCGGAGACGCAGGAGGCATGGAAGCCATGGGGGCCAGACTCGATGATGTGCTCCTGTGAGGAGCGCTCCAGTTCCAGCGGCGCCGCCATTTAGAGATTTTTTTGGGGGTGGGGGAAGGGGAGGGAGGGGGCGGGGGCTAGTCGATGGTGCTGGCCTAGATGAGGGGAAGAGGCCAGGGGAAAGGGGTGAGAGTGGACTGCTCGAACAAAAGGCAGGGCCGTGCTACCTCGTCAGTCCCCAACGTCAGCCCTGGCTTGTCCTCTCTTCATGGTTCTATTTAGGCTGGTCATAGTGCTAGTTAGACTAATTTGGGTAGTAACATAGTCCTACATGTATTGCCAACTAAGCATTTAGATGACATGGCATGCAATTAAATGATGAGAGAGAGCCTTGGGGTAACTAGCTATGTTACCATATGGGCGTATCCAATGTGAAAATAAGGTCGGATATAAGACACCTATGGTCGACCTTAGTGGAATTTAAACATTGTAGCACTCGGTCTTAAGCTAAGAAACCTTGCGGTCGACCATACCAGTATGTGTTGGGTTCGCAGCATAGAAAACAAAAAATTTCCTATGATGGGAACTATACGCCAAGATCTATCTACTAGATACAAGCAACGGGTGGATATGAAGGAGTTATTCCCTAGAGGCAAATAATAAAGTGTATTATTTGATATACCTCCTGTATGTTCATAATACGTTTCATACTATGCTATAACTGTGCTGTCTGAAGCGTTAATACGTGTGGTATGTAAACAAACCGTGTCTCTAGTTACCTCTAGTGAACTAGTTCATTGGTCATGAGGATGGTCTATGTTTCAAGACCATGGGCATTTATGCCAACTGACAATGAGGTAATGTTATTAGTTAAATAACATGATAGAAAAACATCCGACCGTTATATCGTAATGAGATCTAGTTACAAAGTTCACCATTGATTATAAAACACAGAGAACCTCGCAACCTGATCCTTAGACTGTGAGGTAATGCAAATCACCATTCTGGAAGAAGCTTAGATGGTTATCAAGAATCATCTCGTAATAGGGTGATCAAAAAGGTGCCACTTAGGTTTTCCGAAGGAATGCGTAGAGGAGTACATATCAAGACCAGGATTTGTCTAGTCCATGTAACAGACAGATACATGTGGCCATCTCGGTGACGTTGCATTAATGAAGCTTGCAAGCATGTGACTAGGTCACAGAATGCAACGACATGAGAACGAGAAAACAAGTTCATCGGTAACGAGATCGAACTAAGGTATAAAGATGCCAAAGATCAAGTCTCGGATGAATTAGGTATCGTATGACAAACGGAATGGAGAACGACTATCTCACGGTTCGAGCGATTGTATTCGTGAAACGCACGGGGGTCACATGGCCATCCAGGTCCCTCTGTTGATCATTGATATGAGAGTAATGTCTATCATGTCCGGAGTGTTTCCGAACCGAAGGATGTCACGCTTAAGGGTGGGGACGCTTAGGGTAGATGAGGAATCGTATGAGGAATAGAGAGAGATAAATCGGAATAGTTTCGGCAACATCCGATGGAAATCGGAAAGGGGTCCGGAAAATGTTCCGGAGTGAAGGAATAATATAATATGTGTATTTGAAATTGGAGAATTAATATTAAATATATATATTTTATTTTATTTTTGAAGGCACTATATTGCTAATGGGCCTCACCCGAAGGGAGGCCCAAGTGGGCAAGGCGCCTAGGGGGTGGGGGCCAGCCGGCCTAGGGCTAATGGGCAACCCTAGTGGGGCCCACCTAGGGCCGACGGCTGCCCCAAGGCTGGCCGGCGGGTGTGGGCATTAGTCCCACACCACCTGGCCCCTAGGTGGTGCCTCCCCCCTCCTACTATATAAAGGGGTGCCCCCTTCCCCTTGGAACACACCCATTCCTCTCATTCTCTCTCTCTTCTACGGAGGACTTCCCTGTAATATTGGGGAGGACCTCGTGGTTGAGTTCTCCACCTTCACACTACCGTCGTGTGATCGGCGATCCGGCATCTACTTCTTCCGCTGCTAGGCTGGATCGAAGCCCGGTTGACGTCCACTACACCGGACGTGTGACGAACTTCGGATGCACCATACTTGGGGTGCTGCTCGTCTTCATCAATATACGCCTTCCTGCGTAAGGCGTGCCTCTCTCTGCAAAGGCATGGATACTGTATTCCTTCTCCGTTACTTATGTCTACATAGTATAGATCCTGGTATTAGTGTTCGAGTAGATATAAATTTTTTGTTTTCTGCTACGGAACCCTTCAGTGGTATCAGAGCGGGTCTATGGGTAGACATGTCGTACGGATAGAACACATAGCAATATGTGGGCATTGATTCTCTAGTTGTTACCCTATTTAGTGTTATTGTTCATATCGCGGCACTGTTTGATGAAGCGGCCCCCAACCGACCTCACGTGGTGATTCACGAGACTGGTCCACAAATCAAAGTGGCTTAGGGGGGTGTCTGTCTCTCTACAGTAGTTGATATGGCATTAACATTAGAGGGCCCTGAAAAGGGAAGAAGAACGGCAATCATTGAATCCATGTTGTCGCTCGACGTTCATAGGTGGGAAAGGGTTCTACTACGAAAGCCCTAAAGCCGCGTAAAACATGCAATAGTCAATGTAGAAGCGTCTATCTTCGTTATTGCATAGGGGCAAGTATTATAACATGGCAATGCCAAGTTTGTGAAACTCTCATTGAAGCTATTGATAATGATCACAAAGCTATAACCATGTCATAGCGCTTCACTTTAGAAGTATTACTTATTGTGCTGGTATACTTACTAGACGGTAGCATAATAAGATAATCCCTCATAGTATTCCAGTTATCGTATTCCCCTTGTGTGTGCACCACCAAGAAAGTTCTTTGGTATGAGGCGATCCAGGGTGACAGGCTTGGGTGTCAGACATATCTACGTTCACATACAGTGGGTGTAAGCCATGTTGCACTGTGAATACACACGAGTTAGAACTGGCGAGCCTAGCATGTACAGACATGGCCTCGGAATACAAGAGACTGAAAAGTAGAGCATGAATCGCATAGTTGATGTGATCGACATTAGGGAATGTCCACCTTTCATACTGCACTGATGGCCGTGATGATCGGGGGAGGTGCAGGGGATAGGGATCATGTGATCACTAAACGAGTAGAGGGATGTGCGTTTAAGTGGGAGTTCCTTTATTAAAATTTGAACTCATTATTATGAACATAGTCTAAATACTTTGCAAATTCCTTTGTAGGTGTCTCGCCCACCCACTTCAACCTTAGCACTTTCCTCGAGAAGGACAAGCTGAAAACTGATGGAACCAACTTCACTGCATGGTTCCGCAATCTTAGGATCCTCCTAGTCCCCTACAAGTTGCCTTATGTCATCGAGGCCGAGCTTCCGGCTAAGCCTGCAGATTCCGCCTCTGAGGACGAAAATAATGTCTGGCAGTCCAAGGCGGATGATTTCTCCCTCATCCAGAGTGGAATGCTCTATGCCATGGAGCCGGAGCTTCAAAAGCGTTTTGAGAAGATGAATGCTTTTGAGATCATTGAGGATCTCAACGCTGTCTTTGCTCCACAGGCTCGTGCAAAGAGGTATGATGCCTCCGAGCTCTTCTTCTCTGCTAAAATGGAAGAGCACAGCAGTATTAGTGAGCACGTGGTCAAAATGTCTGGCTACGTTAAACGCTTAAATGCCTTGGATTGCAAAATCCCGGAGGAACTCGCTATAGATAGGGTGCTGCATTCGCTGCCTCCTAGCTATAAGGGTTTTGTGATGAACTACAACATGCAAGGGATGACTAAGACCCTTGCTGAGGTGTTCGCCATGCTCAAAACTGCTGAGGTTGAAATCAAGAAGGAACACACGGTGCTGATGGTCAACAAGACCACCAACTTTAAGAAACCGGGGCAAAAGGGAAAAGGCAAGAGCAAGAAGCCTAAGAGGGATGGCAAGTTTGTTCCCATCACCTCAAAGGCTGCCAAGCCTGGCCCTAAGCCTGGCACTTCGTGCTTCTACTGCAAAGGGGATGGGCACTGGAAATGCAACTGCCCCAAGTACCTTGAAGACAAGCGAGCTGGCAAGATAGCCATTCCAGACAAAGGTATATATGATATACATGTTATTGATGTATTCCTTACTAGCGCCAGGAGTAACACCTGGGTATTTGATACCGGATCTGTTGCTCACATTTGTAATTCTCAGCAGGATCTGCAGAGTAGGAGGCGCCTGAGGAAGGACGAGGTGACGATGTGCGTCGGCAATGGTTCGAGAGTCGAAGTGATGGCCGTCGGCACCCTGCATCTTCGTCTACCGTTAGGATTATTATTTGTTTTGAATAAATGCTATTATGTACCCGCACTGAGTATGAATATTGTGAGTGGATCCTGCTTGTTGCAAGACTGTTATTCGTTTAAATTAGGAACAAGTGGTTGTTCAATTTATATGAATGATGTTTTCTATGTTCATGCTCCTGTATGTGATGGTTTATTCTTACTTAATCTTGATTGTGATACACACATCCATAGTGTTGATGCTAAATGTTGTAAGCACAGTGATGATAATTCCATGTACATATGGCATTGCCGTCTTGGTCATATTGGCATAAAGCGCATGAAGAAGCTTCATTCAGAAGGACTTCTTGGATCATTGGATTTCGAATCCCTTGATACATGTGAGCCATGCCTCATGGGCAAGATGACCAGGACACCATTCTCCGGCATAGTGGAGAGAGTTGTAGACCTACTTGGGATCATACATACATATGTATGTGGACCAATGAGTGTCTCAACACGCAATGGTTATCGTTACTTTGTTACCTTTACTGACGACTTGAGCAGATATGGATATATCTACTTGATGAAGCACAAGTCTGAAACCTTTGAAAAGTTCAAGGAATTTCAGAAAGAGGTAGAGAATCAACTTAACAAGAAAATCAAGCACCTTCGATCAGATCGGGGAGGCGAGTATTTGAGTTATGAGTTTAACATGCACTTGAAGGACTGTGGGATCATCCCACAGCTTACGCCAGCCGAAACACCACAGCGTAATGGTGTGTTGGAACACCGTAACCGGACCCTATTGGATAGTGTACGGTCCATGATGTCTTTAACTGATTTGTTTGTGTCTTTTTGGGGATATGCATTAGAAACCGCCGCTTTTATTTTAAACCGAGCACCATCCAAATCCGTGGAGACAACACCATATGAGATATGGTATGGGCAGAAGCCAAAGTTGTCTTTTCTGAAAGTTTGGGGATGTGAGGCATATGTTAAGAAACTGCAGCCTGACAAACTCGAACCCAAGTTGGAAAATGTATCTTTGTAGGATATCCAAGGGAAACCATTGGATATACCTTCTACAACCAAGCCGAAGGCAAAACGTTTGTCGCAAAAACTGGCACCTTTCTCGAGAAAGAGTTTCTTGCAAAAGGAGTGAGTGGAAGGAAAATAGAGTTAGATGAAATTGTTGACCCTTCTCTCCGTATTCCGAGTAGCGCAACGGAAACTGTTCCAAAACCGCTCTCCAACATGGAGGAAGAGCCCATTGATGCTGATCAAAACAAAGACATCGAGACTCCTGAGGTTCGCAGGTCTACAAGGGTTCGTGCCACTCCAGATTGGTACAGTAGCCTTGTAATGTCTGTCGTCTTAGATGATCAGGAAGAACCTGCAAACTACAAAGAAGCTATGGATAGTGCTGACTCCGAGAAATGGCTAGAAGCCATGAAATCCGAAATAGGATCCATGCATGAAAACCAAGTTTGGACCTTGGTGGATCTTCTAGAAGGTCGCAAGGCTGTGGAAAATAAATGGATCTTTAAGAAAAAGACAGATGCGAATAGTAATATAACCATTCACAAAGCTCGACTTGTCGCAAAGGGGTTTCGACAAATTCAAGGAGTTGACTACAACGAGACTTACTCTCCCGTAGTGATGCTTAAGGCTGTCAAGATTTTAATAGCAATTGCTGCACATTTCGACTATGAAATATGGCAGATGGATGTCAAGACCGTGTTCCTCAATGGTCACATTGATGAAGAGTTGTATATGATGCAACTAGAAGGTTTTGTTGATCCTAAGGATGCTGGAAAGGTATGCAAGCTTCAACGGTCCATTTATGGGTTGAAGCAAGCATCTCGGAGCTGGAACCAACGTTTTGATCAAGTGATCAAGAGTTTTGGATTTATCCAAAACAAACAAGAGTTCTGTGTTTACAAGAAAGCGAGTGGGAGCTCGGTAGTTTTCTTAGTAGTATATGTGGATGACATATTACTCATGGGAAATGATGTGGATCTTATGAATAGCGTGAAAGCGTATTTGAGGAACCAATTTTCCATGAAGGATCTAGGTGAAGCTGCATACATATTAGGAATCAAGATCTATAGAGATAGATCAAGACACCTAATAGCATTAAGTCAGAGTACTTACATAGATAATATTTTGAAGAGGTTCAAAATGGAAAACACCAAGAGGGGTTTTACACATATGATGAAGAATTACAACTTGAGTGTGACTCAATGTCCTGTAACGGACAATGATAGAGAGAAGATGTCTGACGTCCCCTATGCTTCTGCAATAGGATCTATCATGTATGCAATGCTTAGTACCCGACCTGATGTGGCATTGGCTCTTAGTTTGACGAGACGATATCAGAGTAATCCAGGACCGGATCACTAGACAGCTGCGAAAAATATCCTAAAGTATCTGATAAGAACAAGGGATATGTTCCTAATCTATGGAGGAAATGATGAAGCTCTTAACATAACAGGTTACATAGATGCGAGCTGGAATTCAGATCATGATGACTCTAAGTCTCAAACGGGATTTGTTTTCTTGGTGAATGGTGGGGCTTTAAGCTGGAAAAGCAAGAAGCAGCCGGTGGTGGCACAATCTTCAATGGAGTCTGAATACATTGCTGCAGCAGATGCAGCAAATGAAGCTGTTTGGCTAAGGAATTTCGTCATCGAACTAAGAGTTTTTCCCAATGCACAAGACCCCGTGACAATCTATTGTGATAACACGGGAGCTATTGCAAATGCAAGGGAACCAAGAACTCATTCCACAGCCAAACACATCAAGCTTAGATTTCACGTCATCCGACAGATTGTTGATGAAGGTGAAGTCAAGATTTGCAAAGTAGATACGGAACTGAATGTAGCAGATCCTTTGACTAAAGCTCTCCAACATGACAAGCACGAACAACACCAAGATTCCATTGGTGTTAGGTTCCTGCCAATTGTAAACTAGTTTTGTATACTCTAGTGCAAGTGGGAGACTGAAGGAGTTATGCCCTAGAGGCAAATAATAAAGTGTATTATTTGATATACCTCCTGTATGTTCATAATACGTTTCATACTGTGCTATAACTATGTTAATACGAAACGTTAATACACGTGTGGTATGTAAACAAACCGTGTCTCTAGTTACCTCTAGTGAACTTGTTCATTGGTCATGAGGATGGTCTATGTTTCAAGACCATGGGCATTTATGCCAACTGACAATGAGGTCATGTTATTAGTTAAATAACATGATAGACAAACATCCGACCATTATATCGTAATGAGATCTAGTTACAAAGTTCACCATTGATGATAAAACACAGAGAACCTCGCAACCTGATCCTTAGACTGTGAGGTAATGCAAATCACCATTCTAGAAGAAGCTTAGATGGTTATCAAGAATCATCCGGTAACAGGGTGATCAAAAAGGTGCCACTCAGGTTTTCTGAAGGAATGCATAGAGGAGTACATATCAAGACCAGGATTTGTCTAGTCCATGTAACGAACAGATACATGTGGCCATCTCGGTGACGTTGCATTAATGAAGCTTGCAAGCATGTGACTAGGTCACAGAATGCAACGACATGAGAACGAGAAAACAAGTTCGTCGGTAACGAGATCAAACTAAGGTATAAAGATGCTGAAGATCAAGTCTCAGATGAATTAGGTATCGTATGACAAAGGGAATGGGGAACGACTATCTCACGGTTCGAGCGATTGTATTCATGAAACGCACGGGGGTCACATGGCCATCCAGGTCCCTCTGTTGATCATTGATATGAGAGTAATCTCTATCATGTCTGGAGTGTTTCCGAACCAAAGGATGTCACGCTTAAGGGTAGGGACGCTTAGGGTATATGAGGAATCGTATGAGGAATAGAGAGAGAAACCGGAATAGTTTCGGCAACATCCGATGGAAATCGGAAAGGGGTCCGGAAGATGTTCCGGAGTGAAGGAATAATATAATATGTGTATTTGAATGTTAATTGGAGAATTAATATTAAATATATATATTTTATTTTATTTTTGAAGGCACTATATTGCTAATGGGCCTCACCCGAAGGGAGGCCCAAGTGGGCAAGGCGCCTAGGGGGTGGGGGCCAGCCGGCCTAGGGCTAATGGGCCACCCGAGTGGGGCCCACCTAGGGATGGCGGCTGCCCCAAGGCTGGCCGGCGGGTGTGGGCATTAGTCCCACACCGCCTGGCCCGTAGGTGGTGCCTCCCCCCTCCTACTATATAAAGGGGTCCCCCTTCCCCCTGGAACACACCCATTCCTCTCATTCTCTCTCTCTCTTCTACTGAGGACTTCCCCGTAATATTGGGGAGGACCTCGTGGTTGAGTTCTCCACCTTCACACTACCATCGTGTGATCGGAGATCCGGCATCTACTTGTTCTGCTGCTCGGCTGGATCGAAGCCCGGTTGACGTCCACTACACCGGACGTGTGACGAACTTCGGAGGCACCACACTTGGGGTGCTGCTCGTCTTCATCAATATACGCATTCCTACGTAAGGCGTGCCTCTCTCTGCAAAGGTATGGATACTGTATTCCTTCTCCGTTACTTATGTCTACATAGTATAGATCCTGGTATTAGTGTTCGAGTAGATAGAATTTTTTTGTTTTCTGCTATGGAACCCTTTAGGATATACATCCATGGAGAACTTACCCTTGAAGACAACAAAGCTTTGTTAACGAGTTGGAACTCGTGGATGATGTAGTCGTACACTTGCCGATCTCAAGATCGTGATGAAGTCCTTCAGGTCCAGCAGCTCCAGCACCATTAGGTCTAGAGCCATCAAGTCCAGCACCACAAAGTAGCGGTGCATCCGTGATTGCACACACGTTTGGTCCACCGAACAACCTCCGCCTCCTCGCTCCAGCGATGCAGCGGAAGCAGCAACTCCTTTCTAGATAAAGCCACCGGGAACATGTATCTCGCTGATCCGAGACCATGGGGAATAACTAGAGGGAGAAGAGAACCTTCACAAGGAGGTGGTGCAGGATGAGAGGAGGGAGTGGGGGGACTTTTATAGGGAGAGGGGGGCAGCCCCTCACCATGGCCGGCAGCCTAGGGAGGTGCCCCACCTCTTCCACATTCATGTGGGTGGAGCTCCCACTCACATAATTAGCCACCCACTCAAAATTCCACTCACCTCCATTAAATTTCCACCAAATTTAATGCAAGTTCTCATTAAATAAAACACTTTTATTTATTTTATTCAGAATTTTTTCACTTACATTAATTAACAAACATTCACATAAAACCCCCTACAACATTTCAATCTCACATGAAAAACCAGTTTCTGCAATTTCACCCGAAACAATTCCGGTTTCCATCGAAATGATTCCAGCGCTTTCTTAAATCTTTATCTAAAACATATTTGCTCCAAATGGTGTCGGTATCCCTTAAGTGTGTCACCCTACGATTCGTGAATAATGTAGACATGATCAAGACCCCTCTCTGATCAATAATCAGCAGCGGGACCTGGAGATCAGTACTGACACCCACATATTCAACGATGACTCTTGTGATCATGTGAACCTTTAACGTCTTAACTAAATCCCTTTGTCTCGCGATATATTACATGTCCGAGATTCGATCATCGGTATCCAAATACCTAGTTTGATCTCGTTACCGACATGCACTCTTTTCTCATTCCCGTGATATAACATTCTAGTGATCACATCACTTGCTTGCAAGCTATTTCAATGTGATATCACAGAGAGGGCCCATAGTATATCTATCTGTCATCGGGATGGACAAATCCAACTCTTGATCCATGAGCCTCAACATAACACCTTCGTAGCACTGAACCCACCTTTATAGTCACCCTGTTACGGTGTGACGTTTGATGTTATCAAGATACTCTTCCGGTGTTAGCAATTAACATGATCTCATGGTCTAAGGACTAAGATTACTTCGTATGATGTTATAGCAATATAAACATAATCACTCTGATCGTAACGCTATACTTCGGATGAATGTTCATCACATCATTCCAGCAATGTTGTGACCTTGTTATTCCATGATCAGGAAACCTTGATCATCTTGTTAATCAACGAGCTAGTTTATATGAGAGGCATTACTAGGAACTTTGTATTTTGTTCATTAAACACACATGTATTAACGTTTCCGATTAATACAATTATAGCATGCAAAATAAACATTTATCATAAACAAGGAATAAGATAATAACCACTTTATTATTGCCTCTCGGGCATATTCCCTTCAGTCTCCCACTTGCACTAGAGTCAATAATCTAGTTTGAAAAACTTTGCGTTTTGAACACCTATGGCTTTCTGGTGTTGCATATACGCGATTGCTAGTGGTTAACATAATCTTCGGCTCTTACAGTTTCAGTTTCGTGTGTATTTGCATGTCTTTGCGTCTCTATGCATCACTCATTCTCAAATGAGATGGCATTGTATAAATTTGGTCCTTTGGTAGACCTTTAGTTCGTTCGGGTTAAAATATGTTGATATTATTGTCATACAATATATCTTCATAGTATTAGCCCACTTTGAACCACACCTAGTTTGATAACAAACTTCTTAACACAAATGCCCTCCTTTGCTGCTACTATAGCAGTCATATACTTAGCCTTTTGTTGTAGTATCCGTCACAATGTTTCAACTTTGGAACTCATCCAAATCCATCATGGAACATCCTTTCCATTACATTGTGCCACCCATAGTCTAAATTGAGATAAATTTAATTTGTATCTTGTGACAAAACTAGTATCAATGTAACACTTTACAATGAACTACCTTTAACTATTTGGCACTTATACATGATATATTCTTAGTTCTTCCAAAGCTCATAAGAATATCTTTACTATCATCCAATGATCATCTTATAAATAATTATGGTATGTGCTCATAACATTTAGAGCATAGGACATATCTGGATATATACATATCACGGTATAATTGATCAAAATATTCATGTGATTTTACTCACCAAGTGTTGAAACACTTGAATCTTGATACAATCCTTTCCATGCAGCAAGAACCTTTCTTGTTGTTTCCATATTGAACCCTTTCAATATCTCATATATGTATGTCTGGCATAACCATATTAGCGCCTCAAACTATCCATATAGACATTGATGCCAAATATTCCGGTTTTGCCCAAGTCTTTTATCGAAATCCTATTTTAATGAAATTCTTAACTTATGTCAATACAAGATACACCATTTCCAATCAACACCATGTCCTCTACATAATGTATTAGAAATATGTCTCAGTTCTCCCACTTAATTTCTTGCAAATGCAAGCATCTTCATCATCTCCGATGAATTTAAACTCCTTTAACATTTTCATCATGGTGAAGATTCCAACTCCGCTATGCTCACTTCAACTATTGAAGTTTGCATGCCCTTTTAGCACCCTTTGAATTAACAAAACCCTTCGAACCGTGTGATGTACACGTCCTAGGTAACCATTCTATTAGAAGAACCTTGTTTTGTTTATTCAACTACCATATACTAAATTATATGTAGTGGTTGCTACATTAATCCGTCAAGACTAAATATCGCTATGAAAGATCAAATCTTGTCATAGTCAACTCCTTGAACATTGTCGTAAACTTCTTTCCGACATGTCGACTATTTCATAGATGTTAAACATCCATGTCTATTTCTTTATAGATCCAAACACGACCGATAGGCTTCACGCCTTTCCGGAGGGTCTTCCAAGTTCAGAAACTTGATTTCTCGTGTATGGATACTATCACAGATTCTATGACTTCTAGTCATTTTATGGAGTCCGGGCCCATCATCACTTCTTTGCATGCAGTCGGGTCATCATTGTCAAAACAATAATGACTTCTGTTTCAAATCTTACTATTTGATTCTTACTGACCCAAATGGTTCAATAAGAACTCTAATCTCCAAGATTACACCCTTTGTAATCACGGGAGCCATGAGCATCGTGGCCGCCACTGGGACACTTTCCGGCGCTGCGCTACTCAGCACATATAGCTAAGGTTCAACAACCTTATCAAAGTTATATTGTCCTCCCACTTAACTTTTCACGAAAAATTCATTCTCAAGAAACTTGACGTTCCAAGTGACAAACTCTTTTGCCCTCGGTGTTATGGAGGAATTCCCAACAAATTCTTTGGGATAACCTACAAAGACGTGCTTATCCGACTTTGGTTGTAAACATTCTACTTATGCATAGCATACCAAAATTTAAGAAAAGACAATTCGGGTTTTATCCCAAACCATAACTCATATGGTGTCATTTCAGCGAATCACGATGGTGCTCTTTTCAGTGTAAAAGCGGCAATCTCTAAAGCTTTAATCTTTAAAACATAATGGCAGTTTTATAAATGACACCTTTGATCTTACCATGTCAAACAAGGTTTGATTTGATCTCTCGAACATACCATACTCCTGTGGTTTATCGAGAAATGCAAATTCATGGAACAATTCCTGAAATCTTAGGTGTTTTGCTAAACCTGTAACTCAAATATCTTCCTTTATGATCAAATCATAAACTCTTTTATTTTCTTGTTATAATGATTTTTCACTTCATCTTGAAAGTCTTTGAACAATTTTCAAATGTTTCATACTTCTTCCTTATTAAGTAAATATATAAATATATTCACTCAAATTTCCGGAGAAAGCATATGAAGCAAAAAGATCCATGCATATGGCTACACATAATGGACTATATACATCAACATGCATAATATCCAATAAGTTAGTCATTCGTTCCTCTTTGGCCTATGGACATAGTTTCAGTTATCTCGAGGGAAGTTTCACAAGCATCAATTGATCAAAATCAAAAGACTCCAAAAATCCATCAAGATGGAGTTTCTTCATGTTTACTTTCCATTATAATTCAAAAAGCGATGTCACTTCATAAGTGATCTTCCAATCATTTGTCTTACGACATTTTAGCAATAATGTTTATGGATGTGATTTCTCCAACTAGACTTGTAAAAGTTCATCCATCCTTTATGGAATACAGTAATTATTTGAACAACCATTTTTCTCATAATACCGGAACAAAATAACAATTATTAAAAGAAATCTTAAAGGTTAGGTTTGACGACAACGAAAAACACAATAACACTTTATTTGTTTTCGATGAACATCATCACTTATTCTTTTGCTAGTTACTTAGGCCGTTGCAGTTCATGAATTGTGTTGTTCTGTATGACACTTCACACCAACCAATTCGGTATCTAATACCGGTATCCAATACCTCAGAACCACATTGTTTAACAAGCAAGGAATACAACCATAACATGTATATCTTCTATATACCTAAGTTGGACATCTCCAGCCTTTTCTTTTCTGCCAAATATTTTATAGATTCTCTTTCAACAATTCCTTTTCTTTTAGAAGAATCTATCAACATCAATAGTGGTGTCATTCACATGACACATAGTACAAAGCGTATATAGTCAAATACTAATACCTTTGGACTTGCACTTTGAAGTGGATCACCATCATCAAATGTTTGGTGTTCTTTCAAAAATCCATTCTTTAGTAATCTATTAGTGTAGTAAACATTTTACTTACATCTTCTATTCATCCTTATCATGACAACTTTCATGATCAAGCTACTATAGCCTATAAGGAAGAATCGCAAGTATAATGTTAGTTCCCAACACCTTTTGGGAGATCCAGATGCCTATCATCTCCATCCTTCACAAATTTTCATACAATATGAGAAGATGTATTTTGCTAAATTATACTCTATCATAATGCAACCAAAAACATTGTTTCAGATATCACAATATCTTACACACATGATGGTTCCCGAAACAATTCTTTCAGCTCCTAGATAACCTTGATATTAAAACAATTTTTGAATATCAATAATCATGGAGGCAAACATGATACTTTAGATACTAACATTGGAATTCTTACTCTTTATTTAATACTACTTATTAAACTTCATGGAGTAAATAGAGTTTGCTGAAAGTTTGCAATAGGACTTCTAAACTTTAAATTGACATTCAAAACAATACGATATCAGTTTGTAAAGTAAATATCTAGAATTCTATAGTTCTATTATCTCAATTAAAACTAAGTATAAGGTAGTGAACAGATGCCAATGACTACAACAAATTATGCAAATTCACTTCGATTTAGTTTATGACAAATTGAGTTCGACTAATCCAAATTAGAAATGAACTCCCACTCAAAAACGACATCCCTCGTGCCTTTTTGGTGATTACATGAACCAAATCCACTACACCAAGTCCGATCATCATGTGAGTCGGTGTAGCTTCAAAGGCGAGCATCAATATGGTCATCACATCAACTATATGACTCATGCTTAACCTTTCGGTCCGTGTTCCGAGGCCATGTCTGTACATGCTAGGCTCGCCAAGTAAGAACCTTAGTATTCGCGTGAGTAAAACTGTCTTACACCCGTTGTATGAAAGCGTAGAGTTGAGTACACCCGATCATCACGTGATGTCTTGAAACACCATCCATAAAATGGTGCATACTTAAGGAAGAACACATTTTATCTTGATATTTAAATGAGGGATCATCTTATAATGCTACTAAAAGCGCCAAACTAGCAATATAAGATGCAAACATCTAATGTGTAAAGTGACATGATATGGTCCATGCATTTGATCTCTATCATTTGCATCGTGGTATGATCTCTATCATTCCTTTGTGTGTAAGGCCAAGGTATATGGAACTTACATGTTAAGTGTGTTGTAAGAGTATCTATCATACATCTACTTACAACAATACCATATCAAGACACTAGCCCAGCAACGATCTAAACTAGACGCCTCTAATTTATCAATTGCAAGTTTTACGTGGCTTAGGGCTTTCGGAGATAGAACCGGTCTTACCTACGAACATGAACCACAACGAGGATAACCAAGTTATTAGCAACTCGTTGTAAATCAGATATTGACTACAGTAGGAGAGACAGACACCCGCTAGCCACTTATGCAAAACTAGTTGCATGTCAGTCGTGGAACCGGTCTCATGTACGATGACATGTAAGGTTGGCCCGGGCCGCTTCATCCCACTATGCCACCAATATCCAAAATACATAGAAGATGAAATAACATGACCATCATCGCCCACATATAAACATATGTGTACTACCCGTGAAAAGCACCTACGCATAGATCAGGCTTTGATACCACTGTTGGGTTCACAGCATAGAAAACAAAAAATTTCCTACGATGGGAACTATACGCCAAGATCTATCAACTAGATACAAGCAACGGGTGGATATACATCCATGGAGAACTTACCCTCGAAGACAACAAAGCTTTGTTAACGAGTTGGAACTCGTGGATGATGTAGTCGTACACTTGCCGATCTCAAGATCGTGATGAAGTCCTTCAGGTCCATCAGCTCCAGCACCATCAGGTCCAGCACCATCAAGTCCAGCACCGCAAAGTAGCGGTGCATCCGTGATCTCACACACGTTTGGTCCACCGAACAACCTCCGCCTCCTCGCTCCAGCGATGCAGCGGAAGCAAGAACTCCTTTCCAGATAAAGCCACCAGGAACATGTATCTCGCTAATCTGAGACCATGGGGAATAACTAGAGGGAGAAGAGAACCTTCACGAGGAGGTGGTGCAAGATGAGAGGAGGGAGTGGGGGGCCTTTTATAGGGAGGGGGTAGCCCCTCACCATGGCCGGTAGCCAAGGGAGGTGCCCTCACCTCTTCCACATTCATGTAGGTGGAGCTCCCACTCACATAATTAGCCACCCACTCAAAATTCCACTCAACTCCATTAAATTTCCACCAAATTTAATGCAAGTTCTCATTAAATAAAACACTTTTATTTATTTTATTCAGAATTTTTTCAATTACATTAATTAACAAACATTCACATAAAACCCCCTGCAACATTTCAATATCACATGAAGAACCAGTTTCTACAATTTCACCCGAAACAATTCCGGTTTCCATCGAAATGATTCCAGCGCTTTCTTAAATCTTTATCTAAAACATATTTGCTCCAAATGGTGTCGGTATCCCTTAAGTGTGTCACCCTACAATTCGTGAATAATGTAGACATGATCGAGACCCCTCTCCGATCAATAATCAGCAGTGGGACCTGGAGATCCGTACTGACTCCCACATATTCAACGATGACTCTTGTGATCGTGTGAACCTTTAACGTTGTAACTAAATCCCTTTGTCTCGCGATATATTACATGTCCGAGATTTGATCATCGGTATCCAAATACCTAGTTTGATCTCGTTACCGACATGCACTCTTTTCTCGTTCCCGTGATATAACATTCTAGTGATCACATCACTTGCTTGCAAGCTATTTCAATGTGATATCACCGAGAGGGCCCAGAGTATATCTATCTGTCATCGGGATGGACAAATCCCACTCTTGATCCATGAGCCTCAACATAACACCTTTGTAGCACTGAACCCACCTTTATAGTCACCCTGTTACGATGTGACGTTTGATGTTATCAAGATACTCTTCCGGTGTTACAATTAACATGATCTCATGGTCTAAGGACTAAGATTACTTTGTATGATGTTATAGCAATATAAACATATGACTCTGATCGTAATGCTATACTTCGGATGAATGTTCATCACATCATTCCACCAATGTTGTGACCTCGTTATTAACAACATCCAATGTCCATGATCAGGAAACCTTGATCATCTTGTTAAGCAACGAGCTAGTTTATATGAGAGGCATTACTAGGAACTTTGTATTTTTTTTATTAAACACACATGTATTAACGTTTCTGATTAATACAATTATAGCATGCAAAATAAACATTTATCATAAACAAGGAATAAGATAATAACCACTTTATTATTGCCTCTCGGGCATATTCCCTTCAGTATGACCCGGCCATAAGAACTAGAAAATCATTGTTTCTCTCTCCTCACTACACAGTGCGCTTGCAGCAGAATTTCAAGACAAAATGAGTCTACATTGCAATAAATGAGACTTTGCATGATACCACACCTATGTTATTTTCCACTGTGGAGGTAGTAACTTAGACTAGTAACATATGCATGTTACTACTCTAAGTTACTCCCCACCATGACCAGCCTAAATATAGTAACTTGCATATGTTACTATCTTCATAGTAGGTGATAACATGTGTGTAGTGTCATGCAAGACCTAATTAATTAGGTTCTAGACTCATATAATATTGGTATGTGTGATGTTATGGTAATACCTCCCTCTTTTTCATCATTAATTATCATGTCATGTCATCACTTTGCTTAGTTGGCATTGCATGTACATGCAGATTACTAGCTAGTAATAAGTTACTCCCACCTAATAAGAGGGATGGCTATTGTCTCTGCGTTAAATAGAGGAAGTGTTGTTGAGATAGACAGGGAAGACTAATATTTTAACATATGTTGAGTTTGGGCATCAGAGCAAGTAGCTGCTCCGGTTCCTTGAAACTTTTTGTGGTATCGGTTGTGCAGCGTAGACACCAGTGCCGGATGGATGAGAAGTGGTTTGGGCACCGATATTTGCATACGTAGTGGAGGGCCACCCAAGTTCTATGGATTTTCAAGCTTTTTAGCTAAAAGAGAGCAACTATGTAGATGCACAGGCTGGTGGTACTTCCCCTTGCTATCGGTAAAAGAGAGAAACTATGTGGATGCGATGATGATTCAATTTATTTATATAACATAACTAGTATAGGTACAACACAACCATGACAGAAACTAAACCATACTCTAGATGGAATCAGCACACACATAGACACCTGAATATCATACGGTTCTTTTTTGTCAAGAACCTATGTTGCCCTCTACCCATGTGGGCACGCCGTCTGGTGTTCGATGAACTCGAGGAAGCTACAAGCCATGTCGCAACCTTTGTTGCTTAACTTGGCCTTCATTCCCGAGGACATCTAATCCACGGTAGTGGTTGGTTCGAAGACGCCTCCGTATTCACATCCTGGCAACTGGCCATCGGACAATTTTCCAACACATTGTGCGCATGCAATGTGTGCTGCAGACTTGCCAAAGCACTACTCGTGCAAGGAAAAGAGATTTAGCCCAAAACAAGAGTTGTATCAAACCAGTGTGGAAAACATCATGAAGAAAGTAGTAGTAACCATTTACACGGGACGACGAACAATTTGAGAACATAGCCTGCAGCTGAAGACCTGCCTCATTGCACTCATGTCAATCGTAGCTTCAAACCACTCATCCGACATAGAGCCGCCTTCTTCAACTGCGGCGAATCTGAGAGGGATTTTGAGACCGAGCGACAGAGCAGAGGGACGAGCAAAGATCTGAGAGGGTTGATGAGAACGAGTGAGAGAGACTTGTACAATAGTTAAATACTATGAGTACTAGACTCCTCATCTCACTCTAGGCAATATCGTCCGTCCATCCAAATTCAACAGTCATGAACCGATACCTTATCTCTTTGGCAAAAGACTGGCACGGAGAAAACTAGGGAAGCGCTATGTTCCCCGATTAATTATCTCCCTTTGACCCGGTGTACACGTCGCTTTGACGACATAGGGCTACGTGGAAGACTAAATGATGTACTCTGGTACTACTCCGGGATGAAGGTACTAGTACTACTACTCTATCTGTGTTTGGGATGAGACTAGCTCCAATGGGGGTATCAGGTGGTACGTATTGTATCATGCATTAGGCCTTTCACAATGGGGTGTATCTTAGCACATTACCATAGGAGTTATAAATACCTAATAGACAACCTCTCCAATGCATTGTATTTTAGAGGTTGTATCTTAATTTAATGTTTTTGCTCTCATGCATGCATTTTATTGGGCAATCAACTCTTTTTGCCTATGATTACATGCAAGGGGTGTATCTTAGCTAAGATACAATAACACCCTCTCTCCTCTTTAATTGGCATGCCACAAAAGCATTTTGCCTAGGATGCCACGCTAAGAGACTCCCCCATTGTCAAAGGCCTTATTACATGCATGGAAAATGCTTATGTATCACGATAATTAATGATGAAAGATATTGTGTTGGTATCACATGTAGAGTATCATAGATAAAATAATCTCAAATAGATCTTGTACATAATTTTACCTTGAGATTACAAAACAATAAATACACTAAGACTATGATACTACTAGTACTAAGTATAGTACATGATAGTAGTACTATGCATTGTGGATATGGTATCAGATACTAGTATCATAATATACTCCCTCTGTCTAGAAATAACTGACTTGGTATCAGATACTAGTATCATAATATACTCCCTCCGTCATAACATACTAGTAGTACTACCTTATAATCAAAAAGAGAGGTAGGAGTACTCCGGGATGGAGTAGTGCATACCTTGTACAGAGTCCTAGGACTATAGTAAGTTGCACGTGCCTTGCACGTGAGAATTAGATACTAATATAAGTACCCTATGACATCTTATATTTTATTTATATAAATCTATAATCAGTGACGCTGAAAAATAATTATAATTTCGAGCCATATCCATAAAGTTAGGGTGTATAATTGGTTCTTGTACCTTGTGTCATGTAGAAATCAACCTACTAAAGCTACCTATTACTCGATATTCTCGAGAGAAATGACGAAGAAGATTCTAGAATTATTGAGAAGTACGTTTTGAGGTTTGTGCATAGAATTCACTGTGCTAAAGACTATCAATGGAATATTCTATATACTAGTATAGATAGAATATCCAGCCATTTGCAATGTTGGGATTTGCCAGGATTGATCGATTTTTCAAAGTTCAAAGTACTACGTACACAATATAGTGTGGTAAGATTATATAATATAGGCAAAACTCAAAAAAATATGAATATGTTAGTCTCACGTGCCAGAGTACTTCTATATAGTGATTTATATGACATACTGTACTTCTATAGTTCTATCACGTGCCGGAGCACTAAGGCATATGCAACTTATTACTACTGTATACTGGAGTACATACTCCAAGAATTTACCAGACTCATTGCTCAAGCTGCCAGCTGCTCGCCACCTCTGTTTCGAGAGTGTATAGTACTCCTACTATCTGATTAGACTGTGGCCAGCTGAAAGTACGGTCGCTAAAAGTACCAATATGACATTTCTCTTGTGAGTTAATGCTCCGGACAACCACCGACTGCGAAAAAACTCATGCGCTGCCAAGCGGGTCGCTCTGTATACTCCTTGGAGCATCTAAAAAAGTACTCCTTGGAGAAATACTTGGTCAAAGAAAAAACACCAAAAAAGAGGTCCCCTCATTGTAGCGATGAGAGTAAAACTGAGTAGCACCGCTAGTAGTACTATTAGTACTATACTATTCCTTCACAAAAAGCAGTTCAACTTCTCCTTCATTCTACTCTCCTGCGAAATTTCTTTGTTCCACCAAAGGCATGCTACCCTCACAAATACTTGAAGGAATCCCGGTGGATTGGTTGCGTCGTCCTCGGAGGTCTGCTTCGGCTCGAGGCCAGGCCCCGGAATAGTTCATCCACTGGGAACATGTCGCCATTGGAGCCGCCTCTGTAGAGCGCCTGGTCGACCGCGGTAAACATGTGTTGGCCCTGCCGCCGACAACGCGATTTTGGTCCCCCTCGAGGCTTCTGATCCTGCACTGGCCGCATCACGGAGGCGTCAATACAGCAGGCGAACAAAAGTGGACCTCTACAACAAAGCGCCGGTCCCGGTGTGCCCCCCTTTTGACTATGATGGAGCTGCGTCTGGGCAGGCGCTCTGGATGGACATCAACTGTGGCCAAGTTAAGCCCGTGCGAGACAGCGGCCAATCCTTCTGCCGGGAACCTGCAGCCAGCGATAATGCGACCGGGGCAAACAACTCGGGTGGGCGCCAAGTTGCCGTGGCCGTGGATGACGCCGTCCTGGGTCCCCTCGAGCCTATCAATATTATGCTGGCCCTTGCTTACGATTAGGACATGCTTGAGTTCGAGCTCGCGCGCGAGGAACCTGCGGCCAGCGAGCATGCGACCGAGGCAGATAACTCGGGTGGGCGCCAGTTCACCGTGGTCATGGTAGACGACGCCATCCTGGGTCCCCTCGAGCATATCCATCCTATGATGGCCCTTGCTTACCATCAGGACATGCTCGAGTTCGAGCTCGAGCGCGAGGAACCTGTAGCCGACAAAGGTGCGGCTGGGGGAATCGACTCGGTAGGGGGGCACATCGACCTCTTCGGACCTTCGCCTGATGTTAACCACGTACAACAGTGACTTCAGTCCTCGAATTGGTTTTACCAGATTCTTGACTGTTCTCCTCTACTCGTTCCGAGAAATCTCGTGCCTTCGACCATGATCAACACGCAGGAGCGCGTTGTGTTTTGTGTGTGAAGCAAACAGTAGTAGGAAGAGTATGGCTCAGCTGCTCGATTGAAATTGAGCCGGACCCGGCTGCCTTTCCAAGCTAAATTTAGGGGCCTTTGTGACGATTGTATGGACTTGGATGTAATTTTCTTTTTTTTGATCTAACCTTTAATTCCACCGAACGTGTTGATTGAAGCATGATGCACTTTCCGGTGAAATTAGCTATAAAATTAAGCTTGAAAAATATAACATGTAATTTATCCAACCAATTCATGTAGTACTATAGTAAACTAGTAAGTTGCGCATGCCCTGCACGTGAGACTCAGATAATAGACGTCTGGCATATCATCACTATATAAAATTATAATAGGTAAAGCAGAAAAAATATAAATTTGATCAACATCCATAATGTATGGGTATATATTTGGTTCTCGTACTTTGTATATCATGTAGAGTGAACGATTATTAACTATCTAAAACTTCAAAATTTGGTAACATGGTCCGGAAAAACGAGGGAGAATATTCTAGAATGATGGAGAAGTGTTTTGAGTTTTGTGCATCGCATTCATTGTGAATTTGTGATGAAGACTATCAATAGAATCTTCTAGTTGCTAGAAGAGAAAAAGAAGATCCAACGTCTAGAAATGTTGGGATTCGCGAGTCTTGATCCAAAGGTCAATATTCAAAGTTATTCATACACTAAATAGTGGTAAGAGGTAAGATAAGATAAATGGCACATGCTATGAACTCTAAGCCATATTAAACGTTATTCCTTCTGAAAATAATTTTACTTCTTTACCATGCTAACAAGCGCGCCATGTTTCCGGACATAGCGAACCATCCATGTTTTACTTGTGATTCCTAGGTTCTTCGAGTTTTCAAGGTTCGTAGATAAATTAACACAATTAAATTACACTATTGTCTCCGATTCAAACTAATGTTCTCAGATTTGTCTAGATTCGGATATATGTATCTAGCACAAAAACATGACTAGATACATTTGAATCTAGATGAATCTATGCATATTAATATGGATCGAAGGGAGTCTGTCAAAATTATGTCAAATTATTTCGAACCACATGTGAGCTGCCAATCGCTCTTTAAATTCCATAAAAAAATTAAAGTTACCCACCAGACAACCAATATATCGAGAACACGAACGAGAGTTTTCAAAGATTAAACTTCTTTCTAGACTTTGCATGCCGGCAAAGTTGACATTGCTCTGAAAAAAGAGAGAGAAATAGGCAAAAAAACGGGAGGACTCATGCATGGCGTCCTTTTGCTTTTATTACCTTCCATGAAAAATAATAAACATGAGTTTTCACAACTTTTGAAAAAAGCCACTTCACAAAAATGGCCTACCATGTATAAGTATGAACAGGATTCAGAAGGAGCGACCAAGCAAGGTCACGGACATATCCATGTTTATGGGAATTTTGTAGTAGTACTAAAAGAAAGTAGATGTGCGCATCTTTGCATTGGTAAACAGCTTTGCCAATGGGAGTTTCCAAGTACTAGGAAAAGTAACAACTCCAATTTTCTAAGCGATGGAAATATTTTTTCTATAAAGCAAAATACTCCACTTCCATACTATTACTACTCGAAAAGGGAGGCGGCTCCTTCCAAAAAAAAGGAAGAAGTGGGAGGAGGACTCGGAAGGTGGTGCAATGTCAGAGCAAAGCTATGATGGGCTGCTGACACGAGGTACACTCTACTAGTAGTAAATATATGGACCTATTAGTAGTAATATGCACCTAAAACAAGTTGTGTTTTCTCTCTCCTTAGCTCGCTCTCACCATCCATCCTCCATCGATCTCTTCTCTGCAGCCGCGGGTGCACAATCTGGCTTGTCTCTTCCTCGTCCACAGCCCGGCGCTGCGCACGTGTGCCTTGGTACGACACACCGATCTACTTCCAGCAACCGTTTTTCCCCCAAAATTCAAGCCATCTACTGGATTAATAATATCTACACCAATACAAAAAGTCTCAAAAGTAATAATAATTACAAAAAGGTCCTCAGACCACATTGCGACGACTACAAACCCTAGTGCGCTAATTGGAGTGTCTCGCTCCTTCAGGACCTACGGTACCCCAGTTCCAAAAAAAATAAAGAATGTCACTACCCCAATTTTCAGACAAAGTGTACCATGCTTTCTTACAATTCCCAAGTTTTAGGATTTTTCAAGCGGGCATAGAAATGTTTTTCATTTTATTCCTATTTAATCTTATTGCTTTTTGATGAGGTTGCTGCATGTAATGCTAGTTGTTCTATAGTTCAAATGTTAGGTATTATACATGCTAGTATAAAGCCAGCAATAGATGACGTGTCACTTTGTTATACCTAACACCCGGTTATACTATTGAACTAGCTCTCACGCACTTGTAGAATATTAATTTAAACCTAATTCGACAAATCAACGGAGTAGCTAGAAAATTAAGCTTGAAAAATATAACATGTAATTTATCCAACCACTTTATGTACTATAGTAAATAAATGGCACATGTTATGAACTCTAAGGCATATTGATCGCACTTCCTTCCAAAAAATACTTTTACTTCTTTACCATGCATGCTAACATGCACCGACCTAGCTATACCAAAATATGGGCACACGGTCATTATCTTAATGAAGACAGAGTATGTCCATGACCTTGGTCATTTGGCTTGAAACCCATGAAATTTCATACACAGTACATCATATAGTAGGCAATACCAGAAGTGTGAGTTTTTCAAGTACTTTTACTGATAGAAAAATAAGAAAGAATGCACCCACTAATTTTTCGTACAAAGTGGACAATTCTTTCTTATAGTTCCCAAGTTTAAGTATTTTTCAAACTTTCAAGCTAAAGCTCCACGTGCACTTAAATGCATGACTCTGAGTCGATTAAACAAAATTAGGTAAAACTTGAATACATGTGAGTGCGATAGACTATTACTCTTGAAAATATCCAAAATTCTTTTGAAGGTACCCAGGCAACCAATATATCATGGGCCAACAATAGTTTTGAGAAATGTCATTACTGATTAGTATTTGCATACCGACAAATTTAACCGTGTATGGAAAACATTTAAACAAAATAAAGCGTAAAACAAAAACACGAGACTTCATTATGATTGGGGTACTTTTTCTAGTATTCTTAATTGCCAATAAAATTGATAAACATGAGATTCGACAACCTTAGAGAAAACGGATTCATATTATAGCCCACCATGATATAACATTATTCTTGTTTTTTAGCACGAATGACCAATAAGGTCGCGGCCTTCTATATCGATGTATACCCTAGCTACACTTTTACATAGGGTTCTGACATCGGGTAGATGGGTGCGTCTTGGCCTAGTAAACAATATAGCCCGTTTGAGTTTCGAACAATTAGAAAAAAACATTTTTCACTTTTCCAACTGATTATGGGGATGTTTTGTACTAGCAGTAAAGAAAATCAGAAGAATGTGGCTCTGAATGCGAGAAGCGCGCCATGTTTCCGGACATAGCAAACCATCCATGTTTTACTTGCGATTCCAAGGTTCTTTGAGTTTTCAAGGTTCGTAGATAAATTAACCCAATTAAATTACACTATTGTCTCTGATTCAAATTAATATTCTCAGATTTGTCTAGATTCAGATATATGTATCTAGCACAAAAACATGACTAGATACATTTGAATATAGATGAATCTATGAACATTAATATTGATCGGAGGGAGTCTATCAAAATTAGGTCAAATTATATCAAACCACATGTGAGCTTCCAATTTCTCTTTAAATTTCACAAAAATCTTTTGAAGTTACCCACCAGGCAGCCAATATATCGAGAACACGACCGGGAGTTTTCAAATATTCAACTTCTTTCTAGACTTTGCATGCCGACAAAGTTGACCTTGCTTTGAAAAACAAGAGAGAAATAGGCAACAAAAACAGGGAGACTCATGCATGGCGTCCTTTTTCTTGTATTACCTGCCATGAAAAATAATAAACATGAGTTTTCACAACTTTTGAAGAAACCCGCTTCACAAAAATGGCCTACCATGTATAAGTATGAACAGGTTTCAGGACGAGCAGCCAAGCAAGGTCATGGACATATCCACATCATAGTTTATGGTAATTTGGTAGTACTTCAAGAAAGTAGATGTGTGCATCTTGGCATTGGTAAACATCTTTACCAATGTGAGTTTCCAAATACTAGGAAAAGTAACAACTCTAATTTTCTAAGCGATGGAAATATTTTTTCTATAAAGCAAAGTACTCCACTTCATTCCGTACTGCTACTCCAAAAGTTAGGAAGTGCGAGAGCAGCGAGAGGAGTGCCCTGCACGTGAGACTCGGATAATGGACGTATGACATATCATCATTATATAAAATTATAATAGGTAAAGCACAAAAAATTATAAATTTGATCAACATACATAAAGTATGGGTGTATATTTGGTTCTTGTACTTTGTATCATCATGTAGAATTCAAATATTATTAGCTACCTAAAACACTTGAAATTTTTGGTAATATGGTCTAGAGAAAAGAGAGAGAATATTCTAGTATGATGGAGAAGTGTGTTTTGAGGTTTATGCATAGCATTCATTATGTTGAAGACTATCTATACAATCTTCTAGATGCTATAATGGAAAAGAAGATCCAATGGTTGGAAATATTGGGATTCGCGAGTCTTGAGATCCAACGGTCGGTATTCAAAGTTATTCGTACAATCTTATCTTACCACTATATAGTGTACGAATACGAATAACTTGTAATATTGACCATTGGATCAAGACTCGCGAATTTGAATGACATTTCCAGCCGTTGGATCTTCTTTTCCATTCTAGCATCTAGAAGATTCTATTGATAGTCTTCAGCATAATTAATGCTATGCACAAACCTCAAAACACACTTCTCCATTATACTAGAATCTTATCACTCGTTTCTCTAGACCAATGTTACTACCAAAAAATTTAAGTGTTAGGTAGCTAATAATCTTTGAGTTCTACACATGGCGATACAAAGTGGAAGAACCAAATATACACCCATACTTTATATATGTTGATCAAATTTATATTTTTCTACTTTACCTATTATAATTTTATATAGTGATGATATGTGAGACGTCTATTATCTGACGTGCAGGACACGTGCAACTTACTAGTATATAGTTGTAAGATAAGATATACCCTAGCTACACTTTTAGATACGATTCTCACATCGGGTAGATATGGGTGCGTCTTGGCCTAGTAAACAATGTTGCCCGTGGGAGTTTTGTACAATTAGGGGAAAACATTTTTCACTTTTCCAACTGATTACGGGGATGTTTTGTACTAGCAGTAAAGAAAATCAAAAGAATGTGGCTGGGAATGCGACAAGCGCGCCATGTTTCTGGACATAGCGAATGATCCATGTTTTACTTGCAATTCCTAGGTTCTTTGAGTTTTCAAGGTTCATAGATAAATTAACCCACTTAAATTACACTACTGTCTTCGATTCAAATTAATGTTCTCATATTTGTCTAGATTCGGGTATATGTATCTAGCACAAAAACATGACTACATACATTTGAATCTAGACTAATCTATGAACATTAATATGGATCGGAGGGAGTCTATCGAAATTATGTCAAATTATTTCGAACCACATGTGAGCTGCCAATTGCTCTTTAAATTCCACAAAAATCTTTTAAAGTTGCCCACCAGACAGCCAATATATCGAGAACACGACCGAGAGTATTCAAAGAATGAAATTCTTTCTAGACTTTGCATGTCGGCAAAGTTGACCTTGCTCTAAAAAAAGAGAGAGAAATAGGCAAAAAAACAGGGGGACTCATGCATGGCGTCCTTTTGCCTGTATTACCTGCCATGAAAATAATAAACATGAGTTTTCACAACTTTTGAAAAAAGCCGCTTCATAAAAATGGCCTACCATGTATAAGTATGAACAAGTTTCAGGACGAGCGACCAAGCAAGGTCATGGACATATCCATGTTTATGGGAATTTTGTAGTGGTACTACAAGAAAGTAGATGTGCACATCTTGGCGTTGGTAAACAACTTTGCCAATGGGAGTTTCCAAATAGTCTTCATCACAATGAATTCTATGCACAAAACTCAAAACACACTTCTCTATCATTCTAGAATCTTCTCCCTCGTTTCTATAGACCATGTTACCAAAATTTTAAAGTTTAAGATAGCTAATAATCGTTGACTTCTACATGATATACAAAGTACAAGAACTAAATATATACAACCATACTTTATAGATGTTGATCAAATTTATATATTTTTTGCTTTACCTATTATAATCTTATCTTACCACTATATAGGTACGAATAACTTCCAATATTGACCGTTGGATCAAGACTCGTGAATCCCAACATTTCCATCCGTTGGATCTTCTTTTCCATTCTAGCATCTAGAAGATTCTATTTTTTTGAACGGTCTAGAAGATTCTATTGATAGCCTTCATCAAAATGAATGCTATGCACAAAACTCAAAACACACTTCTCCATCATTTTAGAATCTTCTCCCTCATTTCTCTAGACCATGTTACCAAAAATTTCATGTTTTAGATCTCCACTACTATAATGGAGCAGTTTTGAATTCGATCTATAGCACTAATCCTGATTGTTGGGCTGTTAGATCCAATGGTTCAGAGCAGCTAGATTCTGTTGAATAGTACTGACGATGGTTTAACTCGTCAATGCCCATTGTTAGGGACTTGGGTTTTGGAGAAGGAGGGAGCGCTGGTGGCATCAATCGGCTAGCAAACAAGCACACAGGGACGCAAGGTTTACCTAGGTTCAGGCCTCGTAGAGGTCCCTACTCCTGCTTGTCTGCTCTTGGAATTATCGAGGGAGTCAAAAGTTACAGGGGTGCACAAATGCAATATGGCGAGGTTGTGGAAACTAGGGTTGTGATTGTCCTCCTCACTGCCCCCTCCTAGCCTTTATATAGATAGGCTAGGTCTTAGGTAGCAGGTCGAGTCGGTTACAGATTAGGCTTCGTCCCTTTTAACTTTCTATCTTTAAGCTTCATCTTATGCTGCAAGCAATCAGAGTTTCCGTGAGCCACCCGGATCCTGTATTGGGCCTTGGCAACGTTGTGGGCTTCTGTTGTATTTGGACCGTATATGCCAAACTCGAGTACTTGTAGGGTATGCCCACGTCAGTAGCCCCCGAGTGTCCAGTGGAATTGTAGATTCAGGTGGAGACTTTAGGAAGTCTTTCGAGTGCATGGCTGAGCATATTTTCAAGTGTTCTATTTTGTGTCATGGGGATTGTTGATATACGTGCCTGATTTATCTGATGTATTGGTATCAGTTAACTGCCTTAGGGCAAAACAACACAATCTACTCAAACTCGAGTCCCCAGACTCGAATTTGGAAAAGTGCTGGTGTAATTCGACTCAGGCCGCGGAGGTCTTACAAGAGTCGAATTCTAGTGTATAAATGTGAGCACTCGACGCGTCCGTCAAGGCATATTCATCACACCTATAGATATGGATATATTTCTGATAGTGCGCAGTAGATGCGTTGCCAGACCTTATTCATGTCTTATCTTCACGCTGTAAGCACGACATCTGAATTTTTGCCATCGCGTAGATGATTCGGGTGACCCAGGAGATGCAATCTCTTTGTAGGAAAAAATGTGAGGTGGAGTCACCATAGCATTCGAGTGCGGATGTTATCGACACACAGTGCAATGTATCAGAAAAAATAATCATAGGCTGCGCGGCCAGCGCTTCCTATGGGAGTAGCCCCCGAGTGCCTATTTGAGTCGTAGACTCGAGTGGGGACTCAAAACATTTTGCGACTGCTGTCGTCTTTTGTTGCTTGTTTCAGTCGAATGTGCTTCCAGCGCTCCCTATGGGAGTAACCCGTAGTCCACAATCGAATCGTTGATTCGAGTGAAGGGTTTTGATGATGCTTGGATATCTGCAGAAAAATTCTTCGGGTGCGTGGCCAGCGCTCCTGTTAGGAGTAGCCCCCGAGTGCTTGGTTGAGTCGAAGACTCGAGTAAGGACTAATGTAGTTAAAATGTTCTCCTGATGGAGCTTAATGATGTCAGTGCTGACGATGAGGTGACCTCCATTGCCCGCGTGAGCAGCTTTGACAGGACGTGATGAGTAGTGGGTCCTGCTTTCTGACCTTGATTTGACTAGGCATGCGTAATCTTCTGTTTTAATTGTTACTCCTCGATTTCCGCATGTAATGGGAGTAGTGGGGTATGGTTCGTGATTCACCTTCGCCACGCGTCCAGTAGTTTTTCTGCTGGCCGTCGGATGATATCCACTAGGAGGTTAAGTAGGAGCACAGATGCAGTAATTCCCGACATCTCTCTTCTTGCTCGCGCTTCCTTCGCCATTGCTGTTCTTGCTGCTCCTTTGCGCACATCCTCTCTGTGGCACTGGACCAGCTTCGCGTCTTCCCCAGTTACTTCCTCCGCTCACATCCCCATCGCAAGATGGGCAAGAAGAAAGGAGGCTCCGCCACTGGATCTACGGCCACCATTATCGCCGCCAATAAGAAAGGAGGTGTCGCCACCGTGGGCACCAGAGCCACCAGCGCTGGGAAGAAGAAGGGCGTGGGGACTCGCGTCACCAATAGGTCCTGGCGCCCATCCACCATCAAGTCTTCGGAGTTGTTCAATCCGCGCCAAGATGGAGCACTTCCTCCCACAGAAGATGACTCTCGCGTGCCTGGCGAGGAGGTAATTCCCAGTCCTCCCGCGGGTTTCCGGGTGATGTTCCTTGCATTCGTCATCCGCGGTTTCTCTCTTCCCCTCCATCCTTTTGTTAAGGGTCTTCTCTGTTTCTATGGGCTCCAGCTGCACTAGTTGTCCCCAAATTCGATTCTCCACATCACTTGTTTCATCACCCTTTGCGAGTGCTGGCTCGGAATCGAGCCACACTTTGGTATTTTCAAGAATCTTTTTAAGCTCAAATGTTAGTCAGCGTCTGGTTCGGTAGTCTACGACGTAGGAGGCTGCGGGATCCATGTCGACTCCTCTGCCACTTACTTCGATATCAAACTCACCGCATCTGTCCAAGGGTGGAGAGATAAGTGGTTCTACATCCACGACTAGAAGGCTGACAGAGAGCACTACAGACTCGCGCCCTTCGATTCTGTGGCGGCTTGTAAGAGGAGGTGCTCCTGGAAGAACATCGTGATGCCCGACGAGTCCAAGGAGATGGACATGTTGTATCAGCGTGTCTGCGACCTCGAAAGCCATATAGGCAAAGAGGAAGGTGGTCCTACACTCATTCGCACATGGTTGTGCCGCCGTGTTCAGCCTCTGCAGGCTAGAGCCCATCCGATGTACCGCTGGATTGGTGCTGGCGATGTCACTCGTATATCTGCGGAGGGCATTTCTGCGGGTGAGGTAGACAGGAGGTTGTTGCTGGTGACCAAGTACACTGCCAAGGAGGATCTCCCAGGCGAATCAGTCATGCCTCCTTTCGACGCCAACAACTCTCCACATGAGGTAGAGTTTTCTTATGAAGTAGTCTAGATTTTCAATTGTTTGCCAAGTGCTTGATATATACTGATGTTTCTTCTTATTGTAGGACTGGAAAGTGCTGCCAACTTGCCTCCTTAGCCTGAAGGGGTTATCCCGCGTGAGGCGGAGGAAGAGGACGAGTCGGGCTCCACCGTCCCCGTGGAAGAAGAAGAGGAAGCCCCTGAGTCCGGTGACCACGGGACTCGCAAACGCTCCTGTAGCAAGGATTCGGATGCTTCCTCGCTGTCGACGCCAGAGGGTCCTTCTGTTGTTGCGAAGGAGCCGATCCCTACCGTGCCTGTACGTGCCATGGCTCCTCCCACATGGAAGAATCTACGGTTGCCGAAGGAGTCATCGGATGACTCCTTTGACCTCGACAAATTTAACTGGTGAGTTTTTATATCCACGAGTTCGTCTTGTTTTCTTCGAAGTTTCTTTTCTGAAGTGGCGTCGGGCCTGATTTGTAGTCAAACGGCATCGTCGTCTTCCGATGATGTTCAATTTTTGAAAGAATCCATAGTCGCAGACTCCAAGAATAAGGAGGTGGCCATACAATCGCCTTCTCCTCCGGTGGCAGCCCGCTCCGGTGCCAATTCTTCGAGTTCCCCTCATGCTAGGGGCACCAGATGGTTGCACGGACGCCTACCCGACAGGCATCTTCGGAGTCCCTGGAGGAACACGTAAGTGTCTTTTTTGCCGTTGGCAGTCGAATTGTGAAGTTTGTGCTTTTTGTTGACGTTGAAGCTTTGTTTTCTTTGGATGTAGCCTATTGTGAAGGATTCCACTCGTCTCGCAGAGCGGATCCTTGCTTTGGGTTGACAGCACACCTTGCTGGACAACCGCCCTTGCGTAGTCGAAGGTTTGCTCTAATCGTTCTCTCTTCACTCTCCTTTGTATTAAAATTTGTAGACTCATGTACTTTTTATGCTCTGCCCTTTGTAGGTGAGCATAACGAACTTCTTCGTTGCTTTACTTCCCTCGAGAAGGGGCTTGCTGCAGCAGAGAAGAAGCGCGACGAGGCAATCATGGCCCTGGAGGAGTCGCAGAAGTGTGAGGAAGACCTACGCGCTTATGCTGCTGAGAGGGAGAAGTTATTCGCGAAATAGCTTTTCTCGACGGCAAAGGCACTCTTAGGTACTTGCACTGCTTCACTTGTATTTTCCCTATCTTGGTTTTCTTGTCCTTATGCTGACACCTTGTATTCTTCAGATGTTGCTGGTCTAAGCTTCGACGCCTAGGCCTTGCATCGCGTGGATGTTCTTGTTGGCCCCGTGGCCGCCGTCGAGGATTGCGATGTCTCCCTCCAAGAGACGCTGGGGAAGACAAAAGGTGTGCTGAGCCGCCTTCGGGAGGACCTGACCCCCAAGGCCCTCCTAATTGACAATCTTGACGACCTGGTGGAATATTTTGCCGACGGCATTCCCATGGACTTCAAGAACTCCGAACAATCTGTTGGTGCCACTATGGCGCAAGCCCATGGAGTGGAGTTGGACCCCAGTGCGATCTCCAAGGCGATGCCTGTCGACACGGATGGCCAACAAGTAGTGTTTTCTCCCTTCGCTACTAGTTGTGGTAAGAATGGGCCTCAGCTCATCGATACAGTCGCGAGATATTCTGCGGAGCTGCAGCAGGCGAAGGTGGCGAAGACTGCGGTGTCTGGGGCTACCACTGGAAAGTCTGTGGCGTCGGAGGCTGCCACGGATTCGATGAGGCCCCTGAAGTCGAAGTCCAAGTCGAAGAAGCAGATTGCTCCTTAGTTGCCATCTATAATAATTGTAGCTTCCTTTTGACTAGACGATACTTTTGTGGGAGTGTCCCTGTGAATACTTTGTTGCATTTGAATGCATTCGCACTTTTTATCAATGTATTCTTGTTCCCTTATTTGCTTATTGCTTGATTGTAATAGGGTCCTTCGAGTGAACCTTGTGACTCTCCTCCCACCGATGAAAACGCAGCGCAACCGCGTTCAAAGGTGGAGGAGCTGTCGCTTCTCTCGCGACTGTGTGACCGTATTAAGCAATTGGAGCGGGAGTTTCCCATTGTATGCAGTAACACGGATGAGTGGAAGTCGAAGGCGAAGAAGGCCACCGCCCGTGAGAAGTATCTTCTGAAGTTGCTCAGTTGAACGGGCACTTTAAATGTTAGCTCTCTATCTTCTTATCCTCTCCTTAGACATTCGCGGCGATGCCTTGGCTTATGCTGTTGGTCTTGCTTTTGTAGTTGTTAGCGCTCACCATCTGTAGGATGAGAAGGACCGGGTGGCCATTCGGATGAATAACCTAACCCAGGAGCAGCTACAAGCCAGTGGGTACTTCTGGGTGGATCATGACCATGCAGTCGCGTTGGCGACTTTGCAGGATCGCGCGTCGCGGGTGCTTCAATGCTTGAAGAAGGCGCAATCTTGCCTGACGTATATTTACCAGACGATTTTTCCACTGGACGCTGTACCTTCAAGCTTGTTGGCTCTTCTAGAGAAATTTCAAGATATAAGCGTGGTTCGCAAGTGGGTGCGGCAGCAGCTGGTCGCAGGTGTGAAGGTTGTCCTATCGCTAGTGCGACTGCATCGGCCAGACGTGGACATAGTGTCTATTGCTGCTGGACCACCACTGCCGCCAGAAGGGATGACTTGGAACATGGTACCGCACTATCAGGCGGTTGACCGTCTAGCAGAGGATATCGTCGACTTCTTTGAAGAGCAGACAAATGTTCCTCTTTTGTAGTAGTAGCATAATTTGTATCCTGCACATAGATGTATAAGTGTTGTAAAATTCATATGATTGTGGTGGGTGTATTTGATACCCATTAATATGTGAAAATCTTGCTAGCTTGTATGATTTTCGAGTGTATTGTACTCTGCAATTCCCTTTCGTTAGCCTGGCGTGTATTTATCTCAACACCTTGCCAACTTGTGAGGTGCGTTGCAGCTGGGGTGGTGTTTATCAAGGGTTCGATTGGTAGTGTGTCAACTACTCAGGATACTGCGATTTGTTCGTAGAATGAAGGTGTAAAGGGTGGCGCAGCCCCCAAGTGAATAATTGCAAAAAATAGAAAAGACACAGAGTTTTGGGGTACTTAGCTTTATTTATTTGCAGGATAGTACGAGGTACAATGTGTGGCTAAGTAGCCTGGCTGAATAGCCTTATTTGTAAAGTAAAAATGACTAGGGGTAGAAACGGCGCAGCTACACGACATTCCAGGGGTTGGAGTATGCGACTCCGCTCTTGAAATCTTTAAGGCAATAGGCGCCACCTGGGATTACTTCGGTAATCACATAAGGTCCTTCCCAAGGGGACTCGAACTTGAGATGTCCTTGTTGCTTCATGAGACCAGGTCTCCTTGACGAAGGATGCAGGGTGTAATATACGCTATGGTAGTTGTGGAGGCTTTGCTGGTAGATCGTGGATCTCTCCGCTGCAATCTCGCGTGCCTTGTCAAGAAGGTCGACGGAGTCTTCGAGTGCGAGAGTTGACTCCTTTTTGCTGTATGCAACCACCCACGGGGCTTTGTAGCACACTTTTGCGGGTAGCACCGCTTCAGCACCGTGCACCATGAAGAATGGAGTGTAGCCCATGGCGTTGTTTGGAGTTGTGCGTAAGCTCCAAAGTACGGATTGCAGCTCGTCTAGCCAGCATCTGGCGGCTCGTTCGAGTGGCCGAAGAAGTCGTTTCTTGATTTCGCCGCAGACGAGGCTGTTGGCCTTTTCGACTTGACTGTTGGTCTGAGGGTGAGCCACCGAGGTGTAGCTAATGTTTATTCCCAGGTTTTCGCAGAATTACTGGAACTCCTTGGAGGTGAAGTTTGTCCTGTTGTCCGTGATGATGCTATGTGGCACCCCAAAACAGTAGACAATGGACTCGAAGAACTTGACGGTGCTAGCTCCTAACTGATTTGTCACCGGCATGGCCACGATCCACTTGGTGAATTTGTCGACCGCGACTAGGAGGTAGACATAGCCTCCTCGCGAGGACCTTGGGAGCTTGCCGACCATGTCGAGTCCCCACTGTGCAAATGTCCAAGCCACTGGTATTGGCCTGAGCTCTGCGCCGGGTGCGTGTGGTTTGTCCATGAATTGCTGGCAAGCGTTGCAGTATTGGACGATGTCCTTGGCATCACGCATGGCCTTTGGCCAGTAGAATCCAGCTCGTAGAGCTTTAGCAACGAGAGTGCGACTACCAGCATGGTGTCTGCAAGTGCCTTCGTGTATGTCGAGGAGGATGGCTCTTTCGTCCCTGTTGGAGACGCACCTCTAAAGAACTCCTATGATGCTACGCTTGTACAGTTCGCCGTTGATGAGGGCAAATGCCTTGGATCGTCGTGCTATGTGTCGCGCATCAGTCGGGTCGTTTGGCAGCCTTTTGCTGAGCAGGTATGTAATATATGGCTGTGTCCAAGATGGCTCAATCATCATGACTCCCATTGGGCCTTCGAGTCCTGTGTTAGGCTCCATGTCATCGAGTGCCATTGGCTTGTTGGGTGGCATAGCCCCCGAGTCCGTTGACATGCTTGCTTTCTTCTCTAGAGCCTTGTGCTTGATGGAGCGTTCGCAGATGCACTCGAGGAATACCCCAGGTGGTATTGGGGCGTAGGTGGAGCCAATGTTGGTGAGTATATCTGCCTCTTCGTTGCTTTCGCTGCCAATGTGTCGCATCTCGCAGTCGTCGAAGTCTCCCTCGAGTGTGTTGTAGAGGTCGCGATAGGCGATCATGTTGTCGCTCAGGGCATCACACTCGTGCATTGTTTGGTTGACCACCAGTTTGGAGTCGCCGTAGATGACGAGTCTCTTCACGCTGCAGGCTTTCGCCATCTGGATTCCATGGATCAAGGCTCCGTACTCAACTTCGTTGTTGGAGGCTATGAACTGCATTCGCAGAACATACTTCATCTTGTCTCCTTGGGGCGATGTCAGTATGACACCTGCACCAGCTCCATCTTTTCGCTTGGACCCGTCAAAGTGCATTGTCTAGACGTAGGACATATCTGGCTTGTCGGGGAGTTGGTTCTCCATCCAGTGTACAAGGAAATCTGGGAGAACTTGCGATTTTATCGCGTCGCGCTTCTCGTATGTGATGTCTCGTGGAGACAGTTCAATTCCCCAGAGCGTGACTCGTCCGGTGGCGTCGGGATTATTGAGTATGTGCCCGAGCGGGGTGTCATTTATCACCACGATTGGATGCTCCTGGAAGTAGTGACACAGTCGTCTGGCTATCATGAAGACACCATACGCCAGCTTCTGGTAGTGCGGGTACCGCTGCTTTGTTGGCGTGAGCACCTCGCTGAGGTAGTATACTGGGCGCTGAACCACGTGGACTTTATTTTCTTCGGCTCGCTCCACCACAAACACAGTGCTGACCACCTGGTTGGTGGCGGAGATGTATAGCAGCAGCAGTTTCTTTTCGCAAGGTGTCACCAGTACCTGGCGAGGTGGACAGTAGACGCTTGAGGTCTTCGAATGCTTCTTGTGCTTCGTCTGTCCACTCGAACTTGTCAGCCTTGCGGAGAAGTTGGTAGAAGGGCAGTGCCTTTTCACCCATTCAACTGATGAATCGACTGAGCGCTACGATTCGCCTAGCCAGTTGCTGGACGCCTTTTACGTTCTTCGGCTTCTCCATGGCCAGTATGGCCTTTATTTTCTTTGGGTTTGCTTTGATCCCTCTCACAGAGATGAGATACCCGAGCAATTGCCCATATGGTACGCCGAAGGCGCATTTGTCCGGATTGAGCTTGATCCAGTAGCGGTCGAGGTTATCAAAGGTCTCGCGGAGATCGTCGATTAACGTGGCTTCCTCTTTGGTTTTGATGACGATGTCATCGACGTAGACTTGGATATTACGACCAAGTTGGTTCTTGAGGCAAGCATGCATGCACCGCTGATAGGTGGCTCCTGCGTTTTTATCCTGAAGGGCATCGTGTTGTAGCAAAACACACTAAAGGGTGTCGCGAATGCCATCTTATCTTGGTATTCCTCCTTCATTCGAATTTGATTGTAGCCTGAGTAGGCATCGAGGAAGCAGAGGCGCTCACATCCCGTAGTGGAGTCGATTATTTGATCGATCAGTGGCAACGGGAAGTGATCCTTTGGGCAGTGCTTGTTCAAGGAGGTAAAGTCCACACGTATCCACAGGATATTCGTGTCCTTTTTAGGCACAAGCACTGTATTGGCGAGCCAGGTGCTTTCCTTGATCTCGCGTATGAAATTTGCGTCGAGGAGTCTTTGATCTCCATACCAACTGCTTTTTCTCTTGGTTCAGACAGTTTTCGTATTGTCTGGTTGACTGGCCTTGCGTCTGGATTCACGTTGAGTGAGTGCTCGGCGAATTCCCTAGAAACTCCTGGCATGTCCGCTGGACACCAGGCGAAGATTTCCCAGTGCTCACGGAGGTACACGACGAGCGTGAGTTCCTATGCGGAACTCAAGTTGTTGGTGATGAGGGTCGTCTTGGCTGGGTCTGTTGGGTGGACCTAGACTTTCTTGGTGTGCACCGACGAGTCGAAGGAGAGGTCGGGTGAGCTTGGCTTGCTCACAGGAGGCAGACTGTTGTCTGTCGACTCCTTCAATCTTGCGAGTTCCTCTTGCATGCTGAAGGACTAGGAGATTCTGTTGAATTCCCTGTCGCAACTATTGGATCTCTCGAAGCTTCCATTGATTGTGATGACGCTATTTGGACCTGGCATTTTCATCTGTAGGTAGGCATAATGTAGCACTGCCATGAACCTTGCGAACGCGACACGTCCGAGGATGCAGTGGTACTGTGAGGGTCAGTCGATGACTTCAAAGTTGATGTGCTCCCGATGAAAGTTTTGCGACGTGCCGAAGATGATGTCGAGTTTGATTTTGCCCAGGGGGTATACACCCTTCCCTGGGACGATGCCGTGGAACGGTGTGTCTGACACTTCTAGACATGTCAGCGGGATCCGCATGGCTCGCAAGGTACTGACGAACATGAGGTTAATGCCGCTTCCGCCGTCCATAAACACGCGACTCATCTCGAACCCGCCGATCTATGCCTTGAGTACTAGGGGACAGTGGCCTGGGTGAGGTACTTGGCGCGGGTGGTCGCTTTTGTCAAAGGTGATGCAGGACTCGCTGCCACTGAGGTACTCAGTGGTGGATGGCGGAGAGTTCATCGCCGGATTGACTTGGCGAGTGATTGCCTTCTGTGTTCGATTTTAGGGGCAACCCTTTTGGATCATCCCCATGTTCCTAGTGGCCGGGGGTACGCCTCGCCTCCATGGTTGTGAGCTTGTGGAGCCGCAGGTGGTGGTGGAGTAGCTCCATGTGCTACAGCGCCCGGGCGGCTCCATAACCTTTGTTGATCGCGTCGCGATTCATCTGGGCCAGGCCTTCGTGGAGCTTGAGGAACTCGCGGCAATCCTTTAGGAGGTGGCTGGACTTTTTCTTGTCATCATGCTTGTCGATGTAGAAGTGCACGTTGCATGGTTCGGTCAGTTTGTCCTCGATGGATGTTGCGGGTGCCTCTTCGCGAATGCGGTGTTGCCATACCTGCATAGTTTTCCCACTGTTGCGGTATCCATCGCTGTGATATCCGCTGTTACGGTTGTTGTCGCGTTTGTCGGTGTAGCCGGCTATGACCATGTCAACCTCATCGCGGTCCTCGTATTCGTGCATTCGACGTTTCCCTCGGCGGTTGCGTCTCTGCCCGAGGTCATCATCATCGAAGTAGGCACGGTTTTTCACCAAGTCCTCTCCATCGGCCCACAGATTCGTGATTTCCATCAGGTGGTCGATTGTTTTGGGCTTTGAGTGGCCTAGCTCCTCCCTGAGCTCTCTGCGGCGTATGCCGCCGTTGAACGCGTCAATTGCGGGATCCTCGGAGATGTCTTCTGTGGAGTTCTTGATGATAGACCATCTTTGGATATACAAGCACAACGACTCGCCAGATCTCTGTTGGCAGCTTCTTAGCTCTTTGATTGATGCAGGCCTTTTGTAAGTTGATGTCTACGCACTTCTATTCTTGTAGACAGTTGTTGGGCCTCCAAGTGTAGAGGTTTGTAGAACAGCAGCAAGTTTCCCTTAAGTGGATCACCCAAGGTATATCGAACTTAGGGAGGAAGTGGTCAAAGGTATCCCTCTCAAGCAACCCTGCAATCAAGATACAAGAAGTCTCTTGTGTCCCCAACACACCCAATACACTTGTCAGGTGTATAGGTGCACTAGTTCGGCGAAGATATAGTGAAATACAAGTGGTATGGATATAAGACAACGGTGCCAAAAAATAGCTTGATGGCATGGAAGAGACTAAATGCAAACTGAAATAAAGATGGAAGCAAGCAAACATGTAATAGATCTAATTGCAAACGGTGTTTCAATGTTTAGAAACAAGGCCTAGGGATCATACTTTCACTAGTGAACACTCTCATATAAATATCTTCTCTTTATGATACTACTCTAAACTACTCTTCAGTTGGACATTCTAATCCATGGTAGGGCTATAACAACACTCCTCAAAGTTTGCTTTCCCCATCTAGATAACCCCACACTGTCACCTTGAGATCTAGATTGTTCCAACAAACACCACAATTTCATAGAAACATCCAACTCCAAATATAACTCATAACAAGTATTTGTAATCTCTATCCTAAGTGCCACCATGGTGTGCACACTGTCACTTCACACACATGGGGAGAGCAGAGATCTATTAAAGCACTTGAGTAGCAAGGTAGATCTACTTGATTACAAAGCTCATGATCACAATATGATCATGCATAGAGAGAGATATGAACACATAGCTACCGATAGAACCCTTAGCCTCGAGGAAGAACTACTCCCTCATCATCATGGGAATCAGAAACGGCAATGGAGATGGTGGTGGAGATCGATGGAGATGGCTCCGGGGGCACTTCCCCGTCCCGGCAGGGTGCCGGAATAGAGACTTTCTGTCCCCCGAATCTCCCCTTCGGTGGCGGCGGTGCTGCGGAACTTTTCGTGGCTAGAGGCTATTCGATTTAGGGTTTTCATCCCAGGGGCTTCTTATAGGCGAAGGGGTGAGGTCGGTGGCCGACCAGGGGGCCCACACCATGCCCTGGTGCGGCCTAGGGTTGTCCGTGACAAGGTGTGGTGTGGCCTCCCTGTGGCCCCCCTTCGTCTCTCCTTCGGACTCCATGTGTCTTCGGTAAAATATTGACTTTGGCTTTTGTCCCGTCCAATTCCGAGAATATTGATTTTCTGCCTTTTCTGGAACCAAAAATAGAAGAAAACAGGCAACTGGCACTATGGCATCTTGTTAATAGGTTAGTCCAAGAAAGTGTATAAAAATACTCCAAAGTGTGGACAAAACATAAGAAAGTAGATATAAAACAAGCATGGAACATCAAAAATTATAGATATGTTAGCAACATATCAACATCCCCAAGCTTAACTCCTGCTCGTCCTCGAGTAGGTAAGTGATAAAAAGAAAGAATAATTTTTGAGGTGACATGCACCATCATAAACTTGATCAAAGTATTTGTAAAACATTGATAGCTGGGATCATAGTACTTCAACATAGCATGAAAGATAAAGTTCTAACAATAAGACATAGCAACTATGTTGTAACATGAAAAGGCACAAACAAAATATTCATGAATAACAATGCTTTGCAAGACGTTTGTTTGTTTCACATAAAGAAAACATAGCATAATGGCATTCAGCTTGTCCCTCATAGAGTAGCAAACATAAATGCATAGGACACCTTCAAACTTTATAAGGGTGACTAGATACAAATAGTTTAAGAACAAGCAATATCAAAGTTATGCATCAATCAACAAGTCTTGGGACAATGCACATAGAACTAAGAATGGCCACTATGCTCTCTCAATAGGTGCATAAAGATAGAAGGTGGATACTCAACATAAAAGTAAAAGAAAAGCCTTCATAGAAGGAAGTAGGGATTCAAGTCTCATAAAGAGCTTCCAAAAATTATGGTACTTATTAGCTTTCAGCTCTCATTGCCCCTATCATAAGCATCTTGAAGTGATTAAGGTTAAAGTGAACAAACTATGGAGTATATGCTTGACAAAGTATAAGCTGGAAATCTCATGTCCCTTGAATACGAGGGCCGCTCCTCATGCTACTCAAGTTTAGTTACCGGTAAGTTCTTGTCATAGTAAGTACATGTGTATCATAGAGAACCGCCAACGGGATAACCCTTGCCCGATGATACGGAAGAATCCCCATATCAAAATGACAAGGCAAGCAGACAACGAGCATCTCAGCAATCTTCTTATTTACCATGGGAAAATGGTGCTTTTTTCTCTCTTTCATATTTTCTCGACTCTTTTTTTATTTTTTCTCCTTTTCTCAATCTCTATCTCTTTTTTTCATAAGAAGAATGCTTCATAGATTACTCATTATGGTTATGTTGCAGGTTTCCACCATGATTAGGCATGGATTAGACCGGTGGCCCAGGCGTTTCTCTAACACACATACATAACTCCATGGACTTACAAGCTCCCCTTTCATTTCACACCGACGACATCCATAGACAAAAGAGCATGATATCAACTAGGTATAATGTATAAGTGCAATGTTGAAAGCGTTCCCCATGACAGCATGGTTCTGCTAATCCCCAACATATAAATGCAAGCATATACAACATAGACGACACAATGGTTCAAGTTTATTAGGGGCAATAAAAGTAAAGTGTGCCATCAAGTTCGTGAGAGCTTTAATCACTAATTTTCACATAACAAGTTTAATTCGGAAGGTAGATAAAAACATGAATATACTTGGAATAGCAAATGCTAATAGGTAGGTATGGTGGACTCTTTGGAATAACTTGGTTTTATTTGGAGTTGGATGCATGAGTGGAACTCATACTTCGTTATGGAGGCTAGCAAAAGACTGGGAGCGACCAACTAAGAGAGTAATAATGGCCATAATCATGCAAAGCGACAAAACATCATTAATTAAAGCATAAAGTGATATTACAAGTCGAAAACTAAAGGATCATAAAGGCTATGGTGACTTGGGATAGTCATAACATGGTGTGAGCATGCACCAAGTCAACCCAAATAAAGCATCAAAGGAGAATACCACAATACTATGCTTTAATATGCTAAAACAACGCATGATTCTTTCAAGGCACATTAAGCAATTTTAATTTTTTATAACATGTCATGCTACAGCAAAAATCACTAAGCAAAAAGACAAAACAATATCAAGCATGACATGATAAAGCATAGGCCACAATCAAAAACAAGCTCCTTTTTACCACTTAAGCATGAACTTTTCCTACTCTTTTCCAATCTAAACCAAGCATGAATGAGGGGGTACAACCAATTTATTTAAGCAAACTAAGCAAACAAACAAAACGAAAACCAAAAACGAAAACGAAGACGCTCCAAGAACAACATAACTGTGCATGAAACAATAAAAATGAAGTGTTTGGAAGAAACCTAAGATTTTTATTAATTAAGAAGGGGATGCCTTGGGCATCCCCAAGCTTTGACGCTTGTACTTCTTGGATATTTCTTGGGGTGACATGCGTGGCATCCCCAAGCTTGAGCTTTAGTCCATTCTTCATCTCATTACATCATTCTCTTCATACACCTGAAATTTTTTCTTCATACAAAACTTCCCACAATCTTTATTAGCAACATTAGTGCACTCAAGATAATAAGTCTTTGGTTCAGTTTCAACACAAATAAAACTTCCAATAAAACACAAGCTATTGTAGCACTTCCCTCAAAAATCTCGATTCCCCAAAGAGAACTCAAAAAGGAACCAACAAGAAGCAAATGCAAATAATGGCAGAAATCTGTCAAAACAGACCAGCAGGTAAAAACTAATTTTTTCGAAGACCTTCTGTTGCTCAAATAGAAAAGTGTTAAACTAACTAAAGTTATATAACAACCTGGGGCAGAAGCATAAAAATTCACGCCTCAAAACAACATACAGTGATTTTACACGAATTTTTACAGTGAAGCACAAAAATCTGTTTCGGGACAACAACTTTCCCAAGCATTACTTCTCTCTCATTAGAGGTTACTCTTGGCACAAAAAGCAAATAAAAAGGATAAGGAGCGGTTATTACTGAGGTAATAACTTCCAAGACTCATCTAAAACTTTTGGGTTATCTCCCAATAAGTACTTTTCTTTAACGCCTTTAAGTTAGGCATGATAGTTTGAGAAAATGCTCACATAAGAAATATGAATTAAAGTAAAAGAGAGCATCAAGAAGCAAATTCAAAGCACATTTAAGTCTAACCCACTTCCTATGCATAGGAATCTTATAAAGAAACAAGTCATTAAATCACAAATCAATAAGCATAGTAAAGCAAAACAAGTGCAACTTCAAGACTTTCAACATAAAGAGGGGAAACTTAATATTGTTGAGATAAATAAAACCATGTTTCCCTCTCTCATAATAACTTTCAGTAGCATCATGAATAAAATTAACAATATAACTATCACATAAAACATTCTTATCATGAGCCACATGCATAAAAGAATTAATACTCCCCACATAAACATAGTCATTCTTATTAATTATAGTGGGAGCAAATTCAACAAAATAGCTATCTTTATTATTCTCATCACCACAATCATCAAATATAGGAGGCATATTGTAGTCATAATTAATTTCCTCCTCAATAGTAGGTGGACTGAAAATATCATATTCATCATTATAATCATCATATATTGGAGGTATAGTATCATTAAAGTAAATTTTCTCCTCCATGCTTGGGAAACTAAAAAGATCATTTTCATAAAAACTAGCTTCCCCAAGCTTAGACTTTTCCATAGCATTAGCAATAATTGTTTCTAAACAATTCATACTAACAACATTGCTATTAGCATGCAAATAAAGTTCCATAGTTTTTTTAATTTTCTCTTTAAACACTTCATGTCCTAACTCAAGATAAATACTATAAAGCTCTCTAATTTTTTTGTTGTTTTCCATTAAGCCTAACTAGTGAAAACAAGAAACAGAAAGACAAAATTGCAGAATCTAAAGGAAATAACTTTGAGCACTCACACCGGAGGATGTGAGTACCTTTTACCTTACCTCCCCGGCAACAGCACCAGAAAATAGCTTGATGTCTACGCACTTCTATTCTTGTAGACAATTGTTGGGCCTCCAAGTGCAGAGGTTTGTAGAACAGCAGCAAGTTTCCCTTAAGTGGATCACCCAAGGTTTATCAAACTCAGGGAGGAAGTGGTCAAAGGTATCCCTCTCAAGCAATCCTGCAATTAATATACAAGAAGTCTCTTGTGTCCCCAACACACCCAATACACTTGTCAGGTATATAGGTGCACTAGTTCGGCAAAGAGATAGTGAAATACAAGTGGTATGGATATAAGACAATGGTGCCAGAAAATAGCTTGATGGCGTGGAAGAGACTAAAGGCAAACTGAAATAAAGATGGAAGCAAGCAAACATGTAACAAATCTAATTGCAAATGGTGTTTCAATGTTTAGAAACAAGGCCTAGGGATCATACTTTCACTAGTGAACACTCTCATATAAATATCTTCTCTTTATGATACTACTCTAAACTACTCTTTGGTTGGACACTCTAACCCATGGTAGGGCTATAAAAACACTCCTCAAAGTTCGCTTTCCCCATCTAGATAACCCCACACTGTCGCCTTGAGCTCTAGATGGTTCCAGCAAACATCACAGTTTCATAGAAACATCCAACTCCAAATATAACTCATAACAAGTATTTGTAATCTCTAGCCTAAGTTCCACCATGGTGTGCATGCTATCACTTTCACACACATGGGGAGAGCAGAGATCTATTAAAGCACTTGAGTAGCAAGGTAGATCTACTTGATTACAAAGCTCATGATCACAATATGATCATGCATAGAGAGAGATATGAACACATAGCTATCGGTAGAACCCTTAGCCTCGAGGAAGAACTACTCCCTCATCATCATGGGAATCAGCAACGGCGATGGAAATGGTGGTGGAGATCGATGGAGATGGCTCCAGGGGCACTTCCCCATCCTGGAAGGGTGCCAGAACAGAGACTTTCTGTCCCCCGAATTTCCCCTTCGGTGGCGGCGGCGCTGCGGAACTTTTCGTGGCTAGAGGCTGTTTGATTTAGGGTTTTCGTCCTAGGGGCTTCTTATAGGCAAAGGGGCGAGGTCAGTGGCTGGCCAGGGAGCCCACACCATGACCTGGCGGGGCCTAGCGCTGCCCGTGCCAAGGGGTGGTGTGGCCGCCCTATGGCCCCCCTTCGTCTCTCCTTCGGACTCCATGTGTCTTCCAGTAAAATATTGACTTTGGCTTTTGTCCCGTCCAATTCTGAGAATATTGATTTTCTTCCTTTTCTGGAACCAAAAACATAAGAAAACAGGCAACTGGCACTGTGGCATCTTGTTAATAGGTTAGTCCAAGAAAGTGTATAAAAATACTCCAAAGTGTGGACAAAACATAAGAAAGTAGATATAAAACAAGCATGGAACATCAAAAATTATAGATACGTTAGCAACGTATCATAAGTGCCCTTAAAGTTGCGCACGAAGCTATAGACTAGCTCTTCCGAGCTGCAAATTGATCTACGCGGGAGATTGTTGAGCCATGCGTGAGCGGCGCCCTGCAGCTGTAGCTGTAGGCATTGCATGGTCGTGCTTCGGCTCCTGCCATGTAGCCTGACGGAGGAGATGTGATCTTCCAGCCAAATCTTCGGGTCTTGTAGGCCACCAAATTTCGGATTCTCTGATGGTAGTTTGAACCCTTTAGGCATTCGCTTATGTCTGATGGCCCTGATGAAGCATCTAGCACCGCAGAGTTCCACCTTGTCATCTTCTGATACATTGCAAATGTATCTATAATTTTTGATGTTCCATGCTTGGTTTTATCTACTTTCTTGTGTTTTGTCCACACTTTGGAGTACTTTTCATATGATTTCTTGGACTAACCTATTAACAAGAGCCACAGTGCCAGCTGCCTATTTTCTACTATTTTTGGTTCCAGGAAGTCAGAAAATGAATATTCTCGGAATTGGACGGGACAAAAGCCAAAGTCACTATTTTACCGGAAGACATCTTGAGCCAGAATACGAGACGGGGAGGGGCTTGGGCCTGGCCACACCACCTGGCCGTGCGGCTAGGCCTGGCCCATGCCAGGGGGTGGTCTGGCCGCCCCAGGCACCCCCTCGTCCTCTCCTTCTGCCTATATATTGTCTCTGATACGGAAACCTTAAGTATCCGATCAAAATTCCACGAAAGAGTCTATAGCTACTATCCTCTCCATCCCTGGATCGGGAGGGATCTGAAGCTCTTCCCGGCACCCTGCCAGAGAGGGGAATTCACCCTGGAGACCTTCTTGATCATCATGCAAGCCTCCGGTGTGATGTGTGACTAGTTCATCTCTGGACTACGGGTCCATGTAGTAGCTAGATGGCTGGTTCTCCTCCTTTGTGCTATTATGTCTAGATCTTGTGAGCTCCGTTCATGATCAAGATCATCTATTTGTAATTCTCCATGTTGTGTTTGCAGGGATCCGATGGATATTAAGATGTTATTTCAGTTTGATTATTGATTCTATCATGTCTTTGTTATTTGTGATCTTGCATGCTTTCCGTTGTTAGTAGATATCTTGGCCAAGTAGATGCTAGCAACTCCAAGAGTTAGTATTTATGCTCGATAGTGGGTTCATGCCTCTGGTAATCTGGGGAAGTGACAGAAATCTCTAAGGTACTAGATGCGATGTTGCTATTAGGGAGAAAACAACAATCCTTTGTTCATAGAACAATCGTATTGTTTACTTTACATGCAATTCCTAAAGCAATAATTTGTTGCTTGCAACTTAATACTGGAGGGGGTTCGGATGATAACCTGAAGGTGGATTATTAGTCATAGATGCAGTTGGATGACGGTCTATGTATAATGTTGTAATGCCCAATCAAGTCTCAAAGGAGTCAAGATGATTAGTATATGCTTGTATGCTTTCTCGATGTTTGTCAATTGCCCCGCTGTAATTTGTTCACCCAGCATGTTATCTATCTTAAGGAGAGCCACCTCTAGTGAACTATGGACCCCGGTCCTTTCTTTTACATACAATCTACAAACTGTTTTGCTGCTTTGTGTTTACTTTCTACAAACTATTACTTCCTTCCATTCGATACATTTAATCCTTTGTTTTCAGCAAAACCGGTGAGATTGACAACCTCATCGCAAGTTGGGGACAGAGTTCTGTGATTGTGTTGTGCAGGTCTCCACGTTGCTGTTGGCACCGGTAGTGCGCCCTGCCAACGTTCAGCTAGCTACACCTTTGGGGTGTTTCCTTGCTCCTACTGGATTGATAACCTTGGTTTCAAAACTGAGGGAAACTTACTGCTGTGCTCATCATACCTTCCTCTTGGGGTTCCCCAACGAGCTCATTAATACACGAGTTAGCAAGTATTTTTCTGGCGCCGTTGCCGGGGAGTCAAGGACATATTCACAAGGGGAGTCCCTCATAACCAATCTCTTTACTTTGTTATTTTTGTTTTGCTTAGTTTACTTTTGTTTTGTTTGCTTGTTTCTTTATCAAAAACACACACAAAAATTAGTTTTACAAGTTTGCTTTCTTTATTGAAAACACAAAAAAATAGTTCCCATTTTAAGTTGCCATTATGTCTAGCCTTGCTCCAATCACTATGTTACCTGAGGAAATGATTTTCACTTTTAAACAAGGAATTGAAGAGAGTTTCAAAGAAGCTTGGTCTAGAATCTCTGATCTACATGAAAAAACTGAGCCTAAAATGACTCAAAGCTTGTTTCTTAGTAGTTTTTACCTTGGAATTGCTCTTTGCTATAGGTATGCTTTAGATGCTGTTGTGGGAGGAGATTTCCTCCAATGCAATGAGGATGATGCTGTTAATGCTATAAAGAAATTGGTCTTTACTTACAACTTGCCTAGCAAAACTGATATTTCTTTCATAAACATATTTGCTAGATTGAACACTCTTGAGACCCGCACTACTAGTTTAAAGGATTGTTATAACACGCTTAGAGAGCATCATAATTATGTCCCAATAAATTCTGAACAATCAAAGTGGCTCCCCACAGTAAAGATTGATATAAATAATGAAACTTTTCAAGCTCGTTGTGATATCATGTCTGAATTTTGTCTTATGCCCAAAGATATTTATGAATCTTTGAATCTTTGGGGGATTACTAAAGGAGGAAAAGAAATATATCTTGCTAATAATGCTACAATATTACCTATTGGAATAGCTGAAGGAGTGTTTGCAAAGATCCTTGGGAAAATGATTTCTACTGATTATCTTGTTATTGAATGTGCAGGAAAAGGACAAATTACACTTGGAAGGTCCCCATTAGAACTCCTTGGAGCAATAATAGATGTGGGAAAGGGGACCATGCACCTTGCTTCTCCACAAAACAATCATATTTTCCCCAAGGTTAAGAATAAAAGTAAGAGAGGTAAGGGCAAGAAATTTGGTTCTAATGCTTCTTCATTTGAGAACACTTGATTCTTTTTCTTGCTTCTTATGCCTAACTTAAAGGCGTTAAAGAAAAGTACTTATTGGGAGATAACCCAAAAGTTTTAGATGAGTCTTGGAAGTTATTACTTCAGTAATAACCGCTCCTTATCCCTTTTATTTGCTTTTTGTGCCAAGAGTAACCTCTAATGAGAGAGAAGTAATGATTGGGAAAGTTGTTGTCCCGAAACAGATTTCAGTGCTTCACCATAAAAATTCGTGTAAAATCTCTGTACGTCCTTTTGAGGCATGATTTTTTGTGCTTCTGCCCCAGGTTGTTATCTAACTTTCGCTAGTTCAACACTTTTTGATTTGAGCAACATAAGGTCTTCGAAAAAATTCGTATTTACCTGCTGGTCTGTTTTGACAGATTTCTGCCATTTTCTGTATTTGCTTCTTGTTGGTTCCTTTTTGAGTTCTTTTGGGGAATTGAGCTTTTTGAGAGAAGTGCTACAGCAGATTGTGTTTTAATGGAAGTTTTATTGGTGTTAGAACTGAACCTAAAGACCTATTATCTTGAGTGCACTAATGTTGCTAATAAAGATTGTGTGAAGTTTCGTATGAAGGAAAAATTTCAGGTGTATGGAAGGAATGAGTAATGAGATGAAGGATGGACTAAAGATCAATCTTGGGGATGCCACACGTGTCACCCCAAGAAATATCCAAGAAGTACAAGAGTCAAAGCTTGGGGATGCCCAAGGCATCCCCTCTTCATCAATAAAAATCCCAGGTTTCTTCCAAACGCTTCATTTTTATTGTTTCATGCACAGTTGTGTTGTTCTTGGAGCATCTTCTTTTTTGTTTTTTGTTTTGGTTTTTTGTTTGCTTTGTTTGCTTAGTTGCTTAATAAATTAGTTGTACCCCCTCTTTCATACATTGGTTTTCAAATAGTTTGGTTTGGTTTGGAAAAGAGTAGGAAAACTCATGCTTAAGTGGTAAAGGGAGCTTCTTTTTGACTGTGGCCTATGCTTCGTCATGCCATGCTTGATATTGTTTTGGCTTTATGCTTAGTATTCTTTGTTTTAGCATGACTTGTTATAAACAATTGAGATTGCTTAATGTGCCTTGGATGAATCATGTGTTGTTTTAGCATATTAAAGCATAGTATTGTGGTATTCTCCTTTGATGCTTTATTTGGGTTGACTTGGCGCATGCTCACACCATGTTATGACTATCCAAAGTCACCATAGCCTTTATGATCCTTTAGTTTTCAACTTGTAGTATCACTTTATGCTTTGATCAATGATGTTTTGTCGCTCTGCATGATTATGGCCATTATTGCTCTCTTAGTTTGTCGCTCCCAGTCTTTTGCTAGCCTCCATAACCAAGTATGAGTTCCACTCATGCATCCAACTCCCTAAACCAAGTTATTCCAAAGAGTCCACCATACCTACCTACTAGAATATGCTATTCCAAGTATATTCATGTTTTTGTTTATCTTCCGAATTAAACTTGTTATGAGAAAACTAGTGATTAAAGCTCTCACGAACTTGATGGCACACTTTACTTTTCTTGCCCTTAATAAACTTGAACCATTGTGTCCTCTATGTTGTATATGCTTGCACTTATTTGTTGGGGATTAGCAGAACCATGCTGTCATGGGGAATGCTTTCAACATTGCACGGGTACTTTGTACCTAGTTGATATCATGATCTTTTGTCTATGGATGTCGTCGGTGTGAAATGAAAGGGGAGCTTGTAAGTCCATGGAGTTATGTATATGTGTTAGAGAAATGCCTGGGCCGCTGGTCTAATCCATGCTAACATGGTGGAAACCTGCAGCGTAACCATAATGAGTTGTCTGTGAAGCATTCTTCTTACAAAAAAAAGAGTCCTATATTGAGAAAAAAGAGAAAAAAAGAGATTATGAAAAGAGGAAAGAGAGAAAAAAGCACCATATTCCCATGGTAAATAAGAAGATTGTTGAGATGCTTGTTGTTTGCTTGCCTTGTCATTTTGATATGGGGATTCTTCCGGATCATCGGGCAAGGGGTACCCCGTTGGCGGTTCTCTATGATACACATGTACTTACGATGACAAGAACTTACCGGTGACTAAACTTGAGTAGCAAGAGGAGCGGCCCTCGTATTCAAGGGACATGAGATTTCTAACTTATACTTCGTCAAGCATGTACACCATAGTTTGTTCACTTTAACCTTAATCGCTTCAAGATGCTTATGATAGGGGCAATGAGAGCTGAAAGCTATAAGTACCATAATTTTTGGAAGCTCTTTATGAAACTTGAATCTCTGATTCCTTCTATGAAGGCCTTTCTTCCACCATTATATTGAGTCTCCACCTTCTACCTTTATGCACCTACTTTGAGAGCATAGTGGCCATTCTTAGTTCTATGTGCATTATCCCAAGACTAGTTGATTGATGCATAACTTGATATTTCTTGTTTTAAACTATTTGTATCTAGTCATTCTTATGAACTTTGAAGGTGTCCTATGCATTTATGTTTGCTACTCTATGAGGGACAAGCTGAATACTATTATGTTATGTTTTCTTTATGTGAAACAAACAAACGTCTTGCAAAGCATTGTTATTCATAAATCTTTTGTTTGTGCCTTTTCATGTTGCATCATAGTTTCTTTGTCTTATTGCTAGAACTTTGTCTTTCATGTTATGATTGAAGTACTATGATCCTAGCTTTGAATGTTTTACAAATACTTTGATCAAGTTTATGATGATGCATGTCACCTCAAAAATTATTCTTTCTTTTTATCACTTACCTACTCGAGGACGAGCAGGAGTTAAGCTTGGGGATGTTGATACATTGCAAATGTATCTATAATTTTTGATGTTCCATGCTTGGTTTTATCTACTTTCTTGTGTTTTGTCCACACTTTGGAGTACTTTTCATATGATTTCTTGGACTAACCTATTAACAAGAGCCACATGAAGGCTACATTGCTTTTCTCTGCTGTTTTTGGTTCCAGGAAGTCAGAAAATGAATATTCTCGGAATTGGACGGGACAAAAGCCAAAGTCACTATTTTACCGGAAGACATCTAGAGCCAGAATACGAGACAGAGAGGGGCTGGGGCCTGGCCACACCACCTGGCCGCGTGGCCAGGGCCCGCATGAGGGGTGGTCTCGCCTAGGCACCCTCAGCCTCTCCTTCCGCCTATATATTGTCTCTAATACGGAAACCCTAAGTACCCGATCAAAATTCCATGAAAGAGTCTGTAGCCGCCGTCATCTCCATCCCTAGATCGGGAGGGATCTGAAGCTCTTCCTAGCACCCTGCTGAAGTGGGGAATTCACCCTGGAGGCCTTCTTCATCATCATGCAAGCCTCCGGTGTGATGCGTGAGTAGTTCATCTCTGGACTACGGGTCCATGTAGTAGCTAGATGGCTGGTTCTCCTCCTTTGTGCTATCATGTCTAGATCTTGTGAGCTCCGTTCATGATCAAGATCATCTATTTGTAATTCTGCATGTTGTGTTTGAGGGGATCCGATGGATATTGAGATGCTATTTTAGTTTGATTATTGATTCTATCATGTCTTTGTTATTTGTGATCTTGCATGCTTTCCGTTGTTAGTAGCTATCTTGGCCAAGTAGATGCTAGCAACTCCAAGAGTTAGTATTTATGCTCGATAGAGGGTTCATGCCTCTGGTAATCTGGGGAAGTGACATAAATCTCTAAGGTACTAGATGTGTTGTTGCTACTAGGGAGAAAACAACAATCCTTTGTTCATAGAACAATCGTATTGTTTACATTACACGCAATTCGTAAAGCAATACTTTGTTGCTTGCAACTTAATACTGGAGGGCGTTCGGATGATAACCTGAAGGTGGATTATTAGTCATAGATGCAGTTGGATGGCGGTCTATGTATAACGTTGTAATGCCCAATCAAGTTCCAAAGGAGTCAAGGTGATTAGTATATGCATGTATTGCTTTCTCGATGTTTGTCAATTTCCCCGCTGTAATTTGTTCACCCAGCAAGTTATCTATCTTAAGGAGAGCCACCTCTAGTGAACTATGGATCCCGGTCCTTTTCTTTTACATACAATCTATGAACTGTTTACTGCTTTGTGTTTACTTTCTGCAAACTATTACTTCCTTCCATTCAATACGTTTAATCCTTTGTTTTCAGCAAAACACGGTGAGATTGACAACCTCATCGCAAGTTGGGGACAGAGTTCTATGGTTGTGTTGTGCAGGTCTCCACGTTGCTGCTGGCACCGGTAGTGCGCCTTGCCAACGTTCAGCTAGCTACACCTTTGGGGTGTTTCCTTTCTCGTACTGGATTGATAACCTTGGTTTCATAACTGAGGGAAACTTACTGCTGTGCTCATCATACCTTTCTCTTGGGGTTCCCCAACGAGCTCGTTAATACACGAGTCAGCATCTTCCGAGTCAGTCGAGCACGTCTTGCGCGCATTTTGTCGACCTTGCGCTGCGTGATGTCATCACACGTGTTGTAATCATGATCGTGTCACTATGAGCGACGAGATCGAGATAGGTCGTGGCTATCATCGCTGGACGAGGGCAAGGAGTAGCGTTTGGCCAGAGCCTTGCTTTTCTTTGGCTCCGGTGTTGGCTCTTTGACGAGGGCAGCTTCGATTGGCCCCAGGCCCGCGACCGTAGATCGGTGCATGGCAGCTCGTGGATCTCTATCCGGTGGCTGGTTGTTGAGGAGGTACATGGTGTCCGCTGTCACCGCTGCTTGCCGCGTCTTCGGGAGCACATTGCCCCGCGTATCCACCGTCATGGAGCTGAAGTCGAGGACTCTCGTGGCCTCTTCGCATTCCTTGTCGGTGAGGTGGGCCAGTCGAGATCGTCGTTTAGCGGCCATGTAGTCATTGCCTTTGGAGGAGGATCCTCCATGGGAGGAGAGCTGAGACCGCCGAAGGCTCGCTCGTCTGTTGCCTTTCTACGCACGTCGAGTTGCACGATTACCTGCTACTGGCACTTGAATTCTTCCTTTAGTAGCCAATGGTAGCCCATCAGCATGTCATGCGACGAGTTAGGGGGTAGAGGATTGCCCCGCAGAGCTTCTCAACAGTGGGCCCACTCGTTGTCGTTGAGCTTTATCAGCATGCGCTCTTCGGTGTGCTCATTCGCCGTGAGGTGCGGTTCTCCTCCCGTCCCGTTGTTGGTGGGCGCACCGTTAGTGGGGCCATCGTTCGCGACTGGTATACCGCCGTTGGTCGGTCCAGTGCCGGTACCGGCGTTTTCGCGACTAACGCTGGTGTCTCCTACATTGATGACGGCGCACATGAAGTGATTGGGGAAGCTGTTGCTCCCACAGCTTTCAGATCCAGAGCCGTAGGCTCCATCTTCTCTGGCCAGGCCACCCAGATCGGATCCGCGACTATTGTTGTTGTCTGTGCTCCCAACTATTGCCGGGGCGTTCAGTTTGCTGAGGGTGCCGATTGGTGGCGGGAACCATGATGCTGGAGCAATCGTGGGTGTCGTCGTGTGCAGCGAATCGTGCCCAGATTGACCGACCGAAGGCGAAGTTCGATCGCCAAAGCGATCCCATCGCCCACGGACTCGAAAGCTGGGCGAGTGGCCGGCGTGTGGATGGTGAAGTCGAAAGAGCCAAAGAGCTGGCGAATCTCTGCTGTTGCAGAGTTGTAGATCGCGGTTGACGAGGCCAAAGAAGTCGCGACATCAGCACTCCCAGTTCCCACAGATGGCGCCAATTGACGAGGGTTTAACTCGTCAATGCCCATTGTTATGGACTTGGGTTTTGGAGAAGGAGGGAGCGCTGGAGGCATCAATCGGCTAGAAAACAAGCACACAGGGACGCAAGGTTTACCCAGGTTCAAGCCTCGTAGAGGTCCCTACTCTTGCTTGTCTGCTCTTGGAACTATCGAGGGAGTTGAAAGTTACAGGGGTGCGCATATGCAATCTGGCGAGGTTGTGGAAACTAGGGTTGTGATTATCCTCCTCGTCGTCCCCTCCTAGCCTTTATATAGATAGGCTAGGTCTCAGGTAGCAGGTCGAGTCAGTTACAGATTAGGGTTCGTCCCTTTTAACTTTCTATCTTTAAGCTTCGTCTTGTGCTGCAAGCAATCGGAGTTTCCGTGAGCCACCTGAATCCTGTATTGGGCCTTGGCAACGTCATGGGCTTTTGCTGTATCTTGACCGTATATGCCAAATTCGAGTACTTGTAGGGTATGCCCACGTCAAGTACCTAGAGCAAACTCCACCATGTTCTAGAACCATCATGTCACCACCCCCAAAATTTCATAGCACAGTAGGTTGTATTCTAAATATGTGTATATAATTACTATTAATAGTTTATGCATTTTTTCTCTAATGTATGAAATGTGATTTAACAAACATTAAGTTGTTATTAACCAATAGTCTTGTTAGAGAAAAATGCATACATTAAGTTTATTAATAATAACTATATCTACACATACTGAGAATACAACCTAATGTGCTATGAAATTTTGGGGGTGGTGACATGATGGTTCTAGAACATGGTGGAGTTTGCTCTAGGTACATACTATTCAACACGAATCTGGATGCTCTGAACCATTGGATCTAAGAGCCCAACAGTCAGGATTGGTGCTATGGATCCAATTCAAAACTGCTCCATTATAGTAGTAGAGAGAATACAGCCTACTCTGCTATGAAATTTTCGGGGTGGTGGCATGATGGTTCTAGAACATGCATGGTGGAGTTTGCTCTAGGTACTATTCAACACGAATCCAGCTTCTCTGAACCATTGGATCTAACAACCCAACAGTTAGGATTGGTGTGATGGATCCAATTCAAAACTGCTCCATTATAGTAGTAGAGATCTAACCACTATATAGTGTATGAATAACTTTGAATGCTGACTATTGGATTAAGACTCGCGAATCCTAATATTTCCAACTATTGGATCTTCTTTTCCATTCTAGCATCTAGAAGATTATATAGATAGTCTTCAGCATAATGAATGTTATGCACAAACCTCAAAACACACTTCTCCATCATACTAGAATCTTCTCCCTCGTACGGAGTAGCTAATAATCGTTGACTTCTACATGATCTTATATTACCACTATATAGTGTACGAATAACTTTGAATGTTGACCGTTGGATCATGACTCGCGAATCCCAGCGTTTCTAGCCGTTGGATCTTCTTTTCCATTCTAGCTTCTAGACGATTCTATTGATAGTCTTCGACATAATGAATGCTATGCACAGACCTCAAAACACACTTCTCCATCATACTAGAAGCTTCTCCCTTGTTTCTCTAGACCATGTTATCAAAAATTTCATGTGTTAGGTAGCTAAATAATCTTTGACTTCTACATGATGATACAAAGTACAAGGACCAAATATACACCCATACTTAATAGATGTTGATCAAATTTATAATTTTTTGTGCTTTACCAATTATAATTGTATATAGTGATGATGATATGTCATATGTCTACTATCCGAGTCTCATGTGCAACTTACTAGTAGCTAATAATCATTGACTTCTACATGATCTTACCACTATATAGTGTACAAACAACTTTGAATATTGACCGTTGGATCAAGACTCACGACCCAACATTTCTAGCTGTTGGATCTACTTTTCCATTCTAGCATCTTGAAGATTCTATTGATAGTCTTCATTACAAACCACTATAGTGTACGAATAACTTTGAATGTTGACTGTTGGATCAAGACTCGTGAATCCTAGCTTTTCCAGCCATTGGATCTTCTTTTCCATTCTAGCATCTAGAAGATTCTATTGATAGTCTTCGGCATAATGAATGCTATGCACAACCTCAAAACACACTTCTCCATCATACTAGAATCTTCTCCCTTGTTTATCTAGACCATATTATCAAAAATTTCATGTGTTAGGTAGCTAATAATCTTTGACTTCTACATGATGATACAAAGTACAAGGACCAAATTAATATACACCCATACTTTATAGATGTTGATCAAATTTATAATTTTTTGTGCTTTACCAATTATAATTGTATATAGTGATGATATGTCATACGTCTACTATCCGAGTCTCACGTGCAAGGCACGTGCAACTTACTAGTAGCTAATAATCGTTGACTTCTACATGATCTTACCACTATATAGTGTATGAACAACTTTGAATATTGACCGTTGGATCAAGACTCGCGAATCCCAACATTTCTAGCCGTTGGATCTTCTTTTCCATTCTAGAATCTTGAAGATTCTATTGATAGTCTTCATTACAATAAATGCTATGCACAAAACTCACTTCTCCATCATTCTAGAATCTTCTCCCTCATTTCTCTAGACCATGATACCAAAATTTTAAAGTTTTAGATAGCTAATAATCATTGACTTCTACATGATATACAAAGTACAAGAACCAAATATATACACCCATACTTTATAGATGTTGGTTAAATTTATATTTTTCTGCTTTACTTGTTATAATCTTAGCACTATATAGTGTATAAATAACTTTGAATATTGACCATCGGATCAAGACTCGCGAATCCCAACATTTCCAGCCGTTGGATCTTCTTTTCCATTCTATCATCTAGAAGAATCTATTTTTTAACGGTCTAGAAGATTCTATTAATAGTCTTTATCACAATGAATGCTATGCACAAAACTCAAAACACACTTTCCCCATCATTCTAGAATCTTCTCCCTCATTTCTCTAGACCATGTTACCAAAAAATTCATGTTTTAGATAGCTAATAATTGTTGACTTCTACATGATCTTACCACTATATGGTGTACGAAGAACTTTGAATATTGACCGTTGGATCAAGACTCGTGAATACCATCATTTCCAACCGTTGGATCTCCTTTTCCATTCAAGCATCTAGAAGATTCTATTTATAGTCTACATCACAATGGATGTTATGCACAAAACTCAAATAACACTTATCATTCTAGAATATTCTCCCTCTTTTCTCTAGACCATGTTACCAAAAATTTAAAGTTTTAGATAGCTAATAATCATTGACCTCTACATGATATACAAAGTACAAGAACGAAATATACACCCATACTTTATAGATGTTGATCAAATTTATATATTTTCTGCTTTACCTATTATAATATTATATGGTGGTGATATGTCAGATGTCTATTATCTCATTCTCATGTGTAGGGCACATGCAACTTACTAGTCTTACCATTATATAGTGTACAAATAACTTTGAATATTGACCGTTGGATCAAGACTCACGTGTCCCAACATTTCCAGCCGTTGGATCTTCTTTTCCATTCTAGCATCTAGAAGATTCTATTGATAGTCTTCATCACAACGAATGCTATGCACAAAACTTAAAACACATTTCTCCATCATTCTAGAATCCCCTCCCTCGTTTCTATAGACTATGTTACCAAAATTTTCAAGTTTTAGATAGCTAATAATCATTGACTTCTACATGATATACAAAGTACAACAACCAAATATACACCCATACTTATCAAATTTATATTTTTTCTACTGTAACTATTATACTAGTAAGTTGCACGTGCTTTGCACGTGAGACTCAGATAGTAGACGTATGACATATCATTACTATATAAAACTATAATTGGTAAAGCACAATAAATTATAAATTTGATCAACATCTATAAAGTATGGGTGTATATTAATTTGGTCCTTGTACTTTGTATGCCATGAAGAAGTCAAAGATTATTAGCTACCTAACACATGAAATTTTTGATAACATGGTCTAGAGAAAAAAGGAGAAGATTCTAGTATGATGGAGAAGTGTGTTTTGAGGTTTGTGCATAGCATTCATTATGACAAAGACTATAAATAGAATCTTCTAGATGCTAGAATGGAAAAAAAGATCCAATGGCTAGAAATGCTGGGATTCGCGAATCTTGATCCAACAGTCAACATTCAAAGTTATTCGTACACTATAGAGTGGTAAGATAAGATAAGATCATGCAGAAGTCAACGATTATTAGCTACGAGGGAGAAGATTCTAGTATGATGAGAAGTGTGTTTTGAGGTTTGTGCATAGCATTCAGTATGATGAAGACTATCAATAGAATCTTCTAGATGCTAGAATGGAAAAGAAGATCCAACGGCTGGAAATGTTGGGATTCACGAGTCTTGATCCAACGGTCAATATTCAAAGTTATTCGTACACTATATAGTGGTAAGATATCTCTATCTCTACTACTATAATGGAGCAGTTTTGAATTGGATCCATAACACCAATCCTAACTGTTGGGTTGTTAGATCCAATGGTTCAGAGAAGCTGGATTCATGTTGAATAGTACCTAGAGCAAACTCCACCATGCATGTTCTAGAACCATCATGCCACCACCTCGAAAATTTCATAGCACAGTAGGCTGTATTCTCTCACTACTGTAATGGAGTTGTTTTGAATTGGATCCATAGCACCAATCTTGACCGTTAGGCTGTTAGATCCAATGGTTCAGAGCAATTGGTTTCATGTTGAATAGTACAGACCTAGAGAAAACTCCACCATATTCTAGAACCATCATGTCACCACCCCCAAAATGCATAAATTAAGTCTATTAATAATAACTATCTACACATATTGAGAATACAACCTATTGTGCTATGAAATTTTGGGGGTGGTGACATGATGGTTCTAGAACATGGTGGAGTTTGCTCTAGGTACTATTCAACACAAATCGAGCTACTTTGAACCATTGGATCTAATAGCCCAACGGTCAGGATTAGTGTTATGGATCCAATTCAAAACTGCTCAATTATAGTAGTAGAGATAATTTTATATAGTGATGATATGTCAGGCGTCTATTATCTTAGTCTCACGTGTAGGGCACGTGCAATTTACTAATAGTGGTAAGATACGGATAACTTTGAATGCTGACCGTTGGATCAAGACTCGTGAATCCCAATATTTCCAACCGTTGGATCTTCTTTTCCATTCCAGCATTTAGAAGATTCTATAGAAAGTCTTCAGCATAATGAATATTATGCACAAACCTCAAAACACACTTCTCCATCATACTCCTAGAATCCTATCCCTCGTTTCTCTAGACCATGTCACCAAAAATTTTAAGTGTTAGGTAGCTAATAATCTTTGACTTCTACATGATGATACAAAGTACAAGAACCGAATATACACCCATACTTTATATATGTTGATCAAATTTATAACTTTTTGTGCTTTACCTATTATAATTTTATATAATGATAGTATGTCATATGTCTATTATCTGAGTCTCACGTGCATGGCACGTGCAATTTACTAGTAGCCTACAATATATTAACATTCTTGGGTTTCAGTCCGAAGGACCAATAAGGTCATGGCCATATATATCGATACCCTAGCTACACTTTATGATACGGTTCTCACATCGGGTAGATGGGTGCATCTTGGCGTAGTAAAAAATGTTGATCGTGGGAGTCTCGAACAATTATGAAAGAACATTTTTCACGTGTCCAAGTGATTACGGGGATGTTTCGTACTAGTAAAGAAAATCAGAAGAATTTGGCTCGGAATGCGACAAGCGCGCCATGTTTCTGTACATTGCGGAACATGCATGGTTTCCTTGTGATTCCTAGGTGCTATGAGTTTTTAAGGTTCGTAGCTAAATTAAACCACTTAAATTACAATATTGTCTTCCTAAATTAGTTCAAATGAGTTGGAATATGCATATGCACACCGGTTAGCTAAGAAACCCAAGTTCACTCAGCCGTTTCGCTCACTATATTATATGGCCCCCACTCATACGAATAACTTTAAATGCTGACCGTTGGATCAATTATTTGATGTATTTACATGAATTTGAAATATTTATTTATTTTTTATGAGGGCCACGGCTGGCAGCCAGCACCACCCAATTTTCTTTTTCATCTATCCGCCATCGTACGAGACTCCGACCTTTCTTCACAAGCTACACACGCCACCATCCCATCGCATTCGATGCGTGCTGCTTTTCGAGCCTTCCTTTCAATACTACTCGGGAGGTGAGCCAAGCATGATTCAGCACTAAATTTCGTGTGATATTGGCAGGATCTTCTAGTTCAAAATTTTAGAGGATTATTGGCGGGATCCTCCCTTCTACCTTTCCCAAAATTTAACCCTTCCTTCACTTCTCAATTCTCGGCAAACGCTAGCTACCTCCATACTAACGGGGCCTCTCGCTCGCTCGCCCGCCGACTCCACAATCCATCTCACATCATCCTCTATCCCATCCCTCCTTAGTCAACTTCAGTGTCACCGAGTTCACTGGCCACGGCCATATTATCGCTACCATCGTTGCTTCGTCGCATCTGCTTCCCCCACTCAGAGTGTCAGCTTCCCCACCACCGCAACTAAGAGATGCATATGCCATGCGGATCCCTCACTAGGGAGATGGTTAGAACTCCGTACAATCGAGACGAAGGTTGCTACACACTTCCTATGCCCACTTTCCTTGCACTTTACTACTACTTCCGAATGTAGTTCATTGCATCCTTGTTGTGCCTTCTCATTACCAATTATTTCTAATGCATGCTAGTTGCAGTACTGCGGGATCGGTTCAAAGAGAAAAGAAGGCAACTGCTAGTCGTCAAGCCAAATTGGTTATCTCGCACTAGTACGAAGCCTCGCTAGCCCAATGATAACCCCCAACAATCCTTCCCAGAGAATGGTTTGCCTCCATTTTGCATATATGCGCGCTATCATTATGCATTTTATTTTCGAGAGTAGTTTAGCCTTTGCTTGCCTTGTCTTGTCATACTAGTATATATTTTTTGTAAGGCATGGAAGATGATGTAGTGTCAAAACATGCCCTGTCTTGCCAACGAATCCTGAAGAGTTTTCGACATGCAGATCTAGCCCCGCTCGGCACAACACAACTAGTACAAAAACATGGCCTAGTCGAGTACCCTAAACATGGCTATTTGTTGCATCTTGCTTGTGTTATTTACTGATTGATTTGCTGCACTGCAATTTTTAGAAGCAAGTGCATGACCATGTCCCTGCCAAGGAGGTTCGCAGCACAGATATTCAGCGTGCCAGTGATACAGCCATTTCTACGAACCATCCAAAAGGATTTGGACACAGCCACTCGGCAGATCAGAGAATTGAACCGAGGATGGATTTCTATTATTGAAGATGGCCTTGATGTTGCCGCTAATATTCAGAAGTTAGTCGTTGAAAATCGTGTTCCCAATTTGGCTGATGCAGATGTCAATGAGATCAACATGACGGTTTTGGAATAGGTGAAAGCATGAGCAGAGATTCTCCGCACATCTTTGCAGGCAGATGATTTTCAAAGGGTGATGAAAGAGCCGCCATGCGAATAGATTGTTATTTCGAATAATGAGGATGACTTTCCTTGTGTTGTTAGCCTGATATTTTCTTTGGCACGCTGTATGAAACTATATTGTACCTACTTGTTGCATCTGGACAATGTATCCCGGTCTCGTTCTAGCCATTCGGAAAATAGAAAAACAACATTTTCCTGTGATAAACTTGAAATCTTATTTTGCACTTTCGTTTAGATCTGTAGACACAAGTTTTGCCGAAAATTAACACATTACCATGAAAGGTGGTTCGAGAATGACCATGTCCATGTGCCCATTATAGTGAATAAATTTGTGCACTATATACTTGTGTGGCTCTAAAGTCAAACTTTTAGGCTGCAGTAGTAGATCGAGTACAAAAAAAATCAACTGAGCGATAAACCACAAGCCGAAATCACCTCTTCCACCAAGCAGTGTGCCAGAAACACCCGCCGCAATGGGCTCCTGCGTCCAAAATTCAACCGGTACGAAATTTTCATCTCGCCCTTCAGTCCAGAAACAACACGCCAAAGGCCATTCCTCAAAATGGTTTCTCTTCTAAATTCGCACGTGCCACACAATTCAAAGTTTTAAACATACTAGTACCACCTGCGCCCATCGGGCCGAATCCCTCAAGATCACCTTGCACGACCACGGCCGTGCTCCTTCTGTCTCATCTCCCCTTCACAGCCTCTCCACCGGCATGCCACCGTAGCGACCGAAGACGTTTTACCAGCTCCCAATGCTGGCCCGCACCAGATCAGCTCCTCTGTACACGAGGTCCACGGCACCGAGCCGGTTCAACAACACTGTCACAGCTTCGTTGGATCCACTTTCCTGACTCCACGACACCGGATCTACTTCCTCGACCTTGTCCACGATGTCGAAGAGATGGGGAGGCAGATCCACTCAAGGGCTAACGGTGAGGTTGTAGCTCACATAAGTCCGGCAAAGGCATGGGAAGGAAATCGCATAATCGCGGTCAAAAAGGTTGTCGCCATACACTTCATATGCTCTTTACGCATTTGATGTCTGAAAGTAGTTCATCGCTTGTTTCACTGCATTCTTGCACTGAGTTTTTTATATTGTACTTTGATATTTCTTGTCGAGGCATCATATAAGCATATTTTTGTCATTGTTCCTTTAGAGCTTTCAACTGCTTGCTAGCACTGTACTAACTTGCTCTTGTACACACACCTCACTCCTAAATCTCATAAGATATTTTTTTTGCTGATGCATGTAATGTGATTTTTGGCCAACTGATGAGGAAGAACGGAAGATTAGGGAAGATAGATTATTAAAGAATTCCAAATGTGCAAGGTCACTCAGCCCGCAGAGAGTTAGATCTTTCGTAGCTACCACCACCAATCATGAAGTCTAGGATTTTGATGCAGAATTTTATCCTCAAGATCAACAAAACCCCGAGGGAGACCTGACTCAGGAAGATGGACCAGTCGAGAACCCCCTCCCTAATCCGCCTGCTTGTCCACTGCCCAAGGTGCTTGCTCTGTCTTGTCATTGCGATATTTGTTTCATCTTCCATGTTTCATACCTCAATTCCCACCAAATGTTGTGCAATGCCATCTTCTTAGTTCATGCATCATATATGTTCAGCATATCTTGCCTTACTATTCTTCTATTCTATCTGCGTCTCATTTTACATACGACTTTGATAGATTAATGTATCGCTTATGTGTGTTAGGAATCAGCTGGTTCACCTAAGACCCTTTCAGGTACTAGCAGGGAGAAAAACTATGATCGGCAAGTGTCTGATTCAACATTAGTTTCTGTTGATGAACATGAAGGGGATCCGCAGCAGAAAACAAAAAAAATCCTATGATGGAACCCCCAAAACTGCCTAGGATCTATCTATGTAGTAATGCAGTAACGGCCAATGCGTATAGAATACATACCCTTATAGACCGTACACAGTTAACGTTCCAAGGGGAACGTGGTTGATGTAGTCGTACTCGTAGCCGACCTCAAGGTCGTGAAGCTCCTCGCAGGTCACCCCTTGCTCCTTCTTCATCGTGCAGCAGCTCCGGCTGACGACATTTAAGTGCCCCAAGTGTTGCGCCTCATGTCTTCGTACACATCCGGTGCATGATGAGACCTCCGGCTCCCCGATCCCGCCAGGAGTGCGGAAGTTGATATCTGGCTAGGAACTGCGGCAAGAATGGCATCGCAGTCCGCCTTGATCGCACAGCCCAGACTCAGGGCCATGGTCCCAAGGTATAGAGAGAGAGGGAAGGAGGAAGTCAACCAAAGGACTTCTCCAAAAGCTGGTGTGTTTATTCCCACCTATGTGCACCCCTTTATATAGGAGGAGGGGGTGTGCCCTCCCCTTTTGGGTTTCCCATGTGGGACTAATCAAGGGAGAGGGGGAGGCGCATGGGCCTCATGGGCCACCAAGCCAGGGTGGGCCCCACCTCCAAGACAACCCTAGGCTGGCCGAGTGGGCCCCCATGAGGCGCCTGGGCCTTGGCCCTTTGGCCCTTCCCTCCTTCGGTTTTCCCTCATGGGCCCTTTTTCCCTAGGAAGTTTGGCCCATTAGTGGAATACCCCTTCAAATTAGATTTTAATATTATATTTAATATTAATTACATTAATTAATATGTAAATACATATTACAAAATCCGTTTTTACCCGAAACACCTTTCGGTTCCCTTTCGATTTCCACCGAACGACTTCAGATCTTTCCCGGAATGATTCCGGTTCTTTATTCTTTCTCCGAACAACTTCGGATATCTTCGCGGAACGATTCCGGATTTCTCTTTCTCTACTGTGATTCCATCTTACGAATGATCACTCTCATCGTACCCTTAAGTGTATCCTCTCACAGCTCGGGAATGCTCTAGACATGATCCGTATCAATGATCAACAGAGGGACCGGGGATATCCATGTGACCCCTATGCATTCCTGATGACAATGTCGTTTGAACTGCTAAATGTAGCATCCAATTCCTTTTGTTTCTCTATACGACTTGTCCGAGATCCGATCATTGGTATCACATACCTTGTTCAATCTCGTTCACAACAAGTTCTATTTTCTTGTTACCGTGATATTACATCCCCGTGACCGAGTCACATGTTACAACATTTATGGATGTAATCTCACCAAGCCGGCTGTATGCATCTTTACCCGTCATGTGGGTGAACAAATCCCGGTCTTGCAGTCACATGTCATCTACTGTTCCTTTGGAATACCCAACGTACATCTTTATAACCACTTTATTACCAAGTGGCGCTTGATGCAGTTTAAGCAGCCTCGGGAAACAGTGAGTAATATGAGCTCACAGTCTAAGTAAAAGGAGTCTAGGTATAGTTGTTGCAACAATGAACTGTATGACTTGATCGTGTTGCAATCCTTCGAGGAATGTCCAATCACATCATTCTCCAATGATATGATCCCATTGTCAATTGGCATAAATGCCCATGATCTTGAAACCTAGATCATCCTCATGACCAACGAACTAGTATGAATAGAGGCTAATAGGGACTTGGTTGTTTCATACCACACCTGTACCAATGTTTCTACTTGGCACAGTTATAGCACAATATGAAACTATTATAAACTAATTGAGATATGACAATAAAAACCTATTTATTATTTGCCTCTAGAGCATATCTCCTTCAGAACAATATTTTGAGGGAGACCTGACTCAAGAAGTTACACCCGTCGGGGATCTCCCTGCTAGTCCGCCAGCTTGTCCACCCCCCAAGGTGCTTGCTCTATTTTTTAATTGTGACGTCTGTTGAATTTTCCATGTTTTGTATTTCAATCCCACCAAATATTTTGCAATGCCCTCTACCTAGTTCATGCATCATATATATAGAGCACATTTTGCCTTACTAATCTTCTGTTCCATCTGCATCTCATTACATATAGAACTATAACAGATTAAAGTATTGTTTGTGTGTGTTAGGAATCAGTTGGTTCATGTAAGACACGTTCAGGTACCAAACACGAAGCGTCGACAAGCCGTCCTGCTAATGCTACAGGTGGAACACAAACATACGTCGTGAAATACAATAAACAAAAATCAGGAAATTCACATACAGCAAAAAATGTCGTCTTGGCGGCACACCACAGGTTCCAATGGTAGTAGATGCAGCAAATACCATCCCACACATTCCACAATCACCAATTTCCAATCAAGATACACAGCAACAATTGACAGACGAACCAGTTTTGACCTCTACTTGCCTAACACTGATGGAACAACACCAACAAGCTAGCGATGATCACCAACCTTTTGATCAGCTTGTCGCCAAACAAGGTATGTGTTCCAAGGATTATCGATGCATGCTTCCTTATATATATCGTGCAAGCTTGATGTAACGGATGAATTGGTAGCTACACGAAGATTTAAGAAAAGGGGGCCAATGGTAGGAAAAAAGCTTCAAGGTAAAATTTTCGGAACACAATCTAGATATTGCATCAATTCTATTGTGCCTGGCAAGCGAAGGCCAGAAGATCCAGAAGAATCTGCTTTTCTAGCATCCAAAATAGGCATTTTTGTCAGGAATGATATTCCCATCTTCGCATCGTTCAAGCTCCACCAATAGACCCTTGACCATTACAATTCATTACTATAGATGTTACATGTAAGTCATGGTGCTCTATCCCATGCATTCAAGCTTGCTCTTGGTTCTATTCTAAGTCACATAACACATCAAATGTTCCATTCTTGCCGACATACAAAATTCTACTTCGATCAGGATAATGAGGATGTAGAGTATGTTCTCATGGCCATGTTCTCCTGTTCTTTGCGCTAGCAGCGCCATAGGCTAAAGAGTAAATACTTTGATGGTAAGGCAAGCAAGGATATTCAAAGAACGACTCCTATGGAACACACTATGACTGACCAACACTGGATAGATCTTCTCGACCACTGGTTTGATCCAAAGATTACAGTATGGTTTGTGAAGAATGATACCATATGTCATTTAAAATTTCTATTTGCACATTTGTATAACTAGTCTCCTTTTGCAGATGAACACTGAAAAAAGAGAAACCGTGCCACACAAACCTTAACAAACCAAACTGGATCTCGTGCAATTGTTGGCCACCTGAGCGCAATAGTAAGAATAATTAGTTTTTAATCTTCTACAGACTTTGTGCTTCTTATATTTTGATAATGTGTTCCGCCCACTTTGCAGAAAGGTGCGGTAAGTCCGCAGCAAATATTCCAGGCATGCCAGACAAGCAAAAAAGAAGGGCTCAATCCCTCCGCTGAGATTTTTATTGTAAGTCTTCTGTTCGATTGATATTTTGTGATGACACACCCTCAGTGATTTATATGTATAGTTAGATGTGCAACTTTGAGCTGCCTTGCTTTTCTTTTTAATTTAAGTAGATGATTTCCAACTAGTGTGAGTTTCAGTTTTCAACTGTACAATGAGTTGTCTTGTGTATATCATGCACCCGGTAATGAAGAAACAGACAGATGCCATGTTGGCATAGTCCTGTTATTGCGTGCTAGTGATAAAATTCTTATCAGTATGATCATATAGCTATACTTTTACTACAATATATATGATGCGTAATCAGCCATGCCAACTTGTAAGATTTTTCATAGACAGGTTAAATGTGTTGTCTACATATTTATTTGTATTATCTTTTCTTCTCTCACTCATGTCTACCAACTGATAAATTTACAGATTAAATTGAATGAGGAGATGGCAAAACCTGGGAAAGATGGTCTGGAACAAATCCAAGAAGAATGTCTGGAAACATTTAAAATGGTACTAAAAGGTGAAGGTCATCGTAAAAGCACGTTCCTGCATAATGTTGGGTTGTCGCAGTGCAAGTCCAAGTCGGCGTATTTGTCTAGTCAAGAAGAAATTGTAGCACTACAGGCTGAACAGGAAGTGCATAGACGAGCAATCGATGATATGAGATAGAAAGCATTAGCAAGTGATGCAGAGTTGAAGATGTTACGAGATCATCAGAATTCTCGAGAGCCCATAGATGAAGAGACTCTTCTAAATTGAAGATGAACCCAGACAATGACAAGTGAGTACAATGGTCCTGTGAAATGGTTCCTGCTACAGAGCCCGAGTTGTGTTTGGGGCCATGTAACAAAAACAGAGGGAGTATTTGTTTCGCATCATGCTTTTAGGGCCCGTTCTCTTCATAGGAATTCAGAAGGAATTTCACGGGGTCAGATTCCTTCGAATTTTTTCCTACTAGACTGTTCGGTTCGAAGGATCACACTAGATCTATTCCATAGGAAAGGATTTCTCTCCCATACTTTTTGGAGGAAACAACACATCTACTTAGATCAAAGGAACGTCAGCGGCAAAGCTTCCTGTGGACCGAACGCCTGACCTTTTTTAATTCATGTTGTTTAGATATCGTACAGTTTTGTCTTGTACAGCTAACCCAATTCCTATACATGTCCACATTCCTTTGTTTCTTGAACATGTAAACCGAACGGGGCCTTATCTGTTTACTGTATGCTCGATGCACAAAAATCATGTGCCCCAACCTCACTTTCAGCCTTGGATTCATGAACCTCACAAAGGTTTTTTCTTCTTTGGACAACCGCCAAATTCAAAATATCAGTCCACCGACAAATCCTACTGCCTACCCCGTTTGAATTGGAGATTATGTATCCAATTTGTTTGCCAATATGGTCAGTATTTTGATGATCAGTTGATGTGAATCAGCCTTAAATTCGTAACGAGGGAGTACCATTAACAAAATTAAAAAATCTCAGTTGAGCGGCAAAACCTGCAGCCAACCCTGTTTGAATCGGAGTTATCCAATTTTTATTATGCATGATAAGTTAATGTCACTCTCGGCCTTCAATTCCTGAATATGGAGTACACCTTTTTGTCCAAATAATGCTTGGACGCTAGCAAAATTCAAAATATCAGTTTGCGCAATTATTGTGCTCATGGATGATTAGTTGATGTGACTCTAGGACTTGAATTCCTGCATAGATAGCGTACGGTCTACTAGTTTTTTTCTATTATTATTTGGCCGGTAGCCAAATTCAAAATCTCAATCGAGCAGCAAAATCACATACTGACCTTGAAGCATTTCCCACCCCACCGTTTCAAAAACTTTGTGGCAAAATATCCCACCAGGGAGTACCATTTTGCTGTTATTATTATTTGGCATTTAGCCAAATTCAAAATCTCTGTCGAGCGGCAAAATCAAACACTGACTTTGAAGCATTTCCCGCCCCACCGTTTCAAAAACTTTAAGGCCAAATCTCCAATCAGGGAGTACCACTTTTCTATTAATTATTATTTGGTCGGTAGTCAAATTCAAAATCTCTGTCAAGCGGTAAAATAAAAAACTAACTTTGACGCATTTCCTGCCCCACCGTTTCAAAAACTTTGAGGCCAAATCTCCCACCGAGGAGTACCATTTTTCTATTATTATTATTTGGCCAGTAGCCAAATTCAAAACCTCTATCGAGCGGCAAAATCAAACACCGACTTTGAAGCATTTCCCGCCCCACCGTTTCAAAAACTTTGAGGCCAAATCTCCCACCGGGGAGTACCACTTTTCTATTAATAATTATTTGGCCAGTAGTCAAATTCAAAATCTCTGTCGAGCGGCAAATTCAAAAACCGACTTTGAAGCATTTCCCGCCCCACCGTTTCAAAAACATTGAGGCCAAATCTCCCACCGGGGAGTACCATTTTTCTATTATTATTATTTGGCCAGTAGCCAAATTCAAAATCTCCGTCGAGCGGCAAAATCAAACACCGACTTTGAAGCATTTCCCGCCCCACCATTTCAAAAACATTGAGGCCAAATCTCCCACCGGGGAGTACCATTTTTCTATTATTATTATTTGGCCGATACTCAAATTCAAAATCTCTGTCGAGCGGCAAAATAAAAAACTGACTTTGAAGCATTTCCCACCCCACCGTTTCAAAAACTTTGAGGCCAAATCTCCCTCTGGGGAATACCATTTTTCTATTATTATTATTTGGCTGGTAGCCAAATTCAAAATCTTTGTCGAGCGGCAAAATCAAACACCGACGTTGAAGCATTTCCCACCCCACCATTTTCAAAAAATTTGAGGCCAAATCTCCCATCGGGGAGTACCACTTTTCTATTAATTATTATTTGGCTGGTAGTCAAATTCAAAATCTATGTCGAGCGGCAAAGTCAAAAACTGACTTTGAATCATTTCCCGTCCCATCGTTTCAAAAACTTTGAGGCCACATCTCCCACCGGGGAGTACCATTTATTATTATTATTATTTGGCCGGTAGCCAAATTCAAAATCCCTGTCGAGCAACAAAATCAAACACCGACTTTGAAGCATTTCCTGCCCCACCGTTTCAAAAACTTGGAGGCCAAATCTCCCACGAGGAGTACCACTTTTCTATTAATTATTATTTGGCTGGTAGGCAAATCAAAATCTCTGTCGAGCGGCAAAATCAAACACCAACTTTGAAGCATTTCCCGCCCCACCGTTTCAAAAACTTTGAGGCCAAATCTCCCACCAGGGAGTACCATTTTTCTATTATTATTATTTGGCTGGTAGCCAAATTCAAAATCTCTGTCGAGTGGCAAAATCAAACACCGACTTTGAAGCATTTCCTGCCCCACCGTTTCAAAAACTTTGAGGCCAAATCTCCCACCGGGGAGTACCACTTTTCTATTAATTATTATTTGGCCGGTAGTCAAATTCAAAATCTCTGTCGAGCGGCAAAAAAAATGACTTTGAAGCATTTTCCGCCCCACCGTTTCAAAAACTTCGAGGCCAAATCTCCCACCGGAGAGTACCATTTTTCTAGTATTATTATTTAGCCGGTAGCCAAATTCAAAATCTCTGTCGAGCGGCAAAATAAAACACCGACTTTGAAGCATTTCCCGCCCCACCATTTCAAAAACTTTGAGGCCAAATCTCCCACCGGGGAGTACCACTTTTCTATTAATTAATATTTGGACGGTAGTCAAATTCAAAATCTCTGTCGAGCGGCAAAATCAAACACTGACTTTGAAGCATTTCCCGCCCCATCGTTTCAAAAACTTTGAGGCCAAATCTCCCACCGGGGAGTACCACTTTTCTATTAATTATTATTTGGCCGGTAGTCAAATTCAAAATCTCTATCGAGCTGGAAAATCAAAAACCGACTTTGAAGCATTTCCTGCCCAACTATTTCAAAAACTTTGAGGCCAAATCTCCCACGGGGGAGTACCACTTTTCTATTAATTATTATTTGGCCGGTGGCCAAATTCAAAATCTGTGGCGAGCTGCAAAATCAAACACCGACTTTAAAGCATTTCCCGCCCCACTATTTCAAAAACTTTGAGGCGAAATCTCCCACCGGGGGGTACCACTTTTCTATTATTATTATTTGGCCGGTAGCCAAATTCAAAATCTCTGTCGAGCGGCAAAATAACACATCGACTTTGAAGCATTTTTCGCCCCTCCTTTTCAAAAACTTTTGACTTTAAAAATCCCAATTCTATCCATTGTTCAGACGCCCTATGGGCACGCTAAAGTCGGTAGCTTGGGGACACGATCATAATTATTTTTCTGTTCACCTCCATATTCTTGATTTGCGCAGTTTTTCCAGCTGGCCCTCCCAAAATCCCAGGCTTCTCTCCCATGCCCTCACCTCCACGACCACCGCGTGCACCTCCCGGCGGCAATTCCACGGCTGCTAGAGCCGCTTCATGGACGCCCACCCCATCGGATCTAGTTCATCGGGTCTCTCTGCCACTCCACCAGAGTTGTGGTCATGCTAATCGCGCCTATGGCATCGTCGACCGCCCACGCTCTGCTTCCCCACCGCTGTAAGCTACCCAACCGTACTAGAGTAGCTTCACTGTTGTCCACCAGACGAGATCTATATCAACAAGTTCCATGTCCACTGCTCTAGACCAGCTACACGATCGTTGACTGCACCGGCATCGACCGCCTAAGATCTGCTTCCCCGACGCTAACAGCCACCACAACCGGAGCACCCTTATTGACCTGGACATCACTCGCATGGTACCGATAATGCTTAGACGCCTCTCCGACCAAGTTAACCAAATCTCTAACCCGTTTTTGTTTTATCAGCGGTATAGTAGATTCAAGCCTGTCACGGTGAACTGCATTTTTGTAATTGTGCTAGTACATACAAGTCACTGGGCACGCCTGTTCTTCATGCTAGTACATACAAGGTCATTAGACATGTTGGTTTGCATTCACTACTCTACAAATTTCAAGTCATGCACATGTCTATTATATTGTCATGCACATGTTCTTATCTTAGCTGCTCCCAGCAATTGCATGCTATTGTGTAGTTTTTCCAAAATGTAATGTCAGTGGAAAATATTAGTGTAGATTCCCTGCTCTACCGTTACTGACTCTATCTGGTTATTCCTGAGCTAAGTTCCTGCTATTATTTCCTCCATGGCATCGTTCTGCTATCCTGTAGTACCCGTTCAAACTATTCATACTAGTTCGATTATAATTTTGTTGTTGTCATCTGGTTCTTCAAAAGCTGCAACATTGACTATTTTCTTTTTCTTTGCGTAGAGCTCAAAAGGCAATACTGAACATGTTGGTTTGCACAACCTACAGGTCCATCAGCGATGCCATTATATATTTTTTGTATCTGGTGCTGGTTCGTCCTAATCAACGGCATAATTATTCTTTACTATATAGTTCATTTGTGTTTTCGATTCCTGCTTGACAAGTTCTGGTATGCTGCGGTTATAATTTCTATGTGATTCATTCTTAGCTACGACAGTAACTGCATGCCATTGTGTAGCTCACCGCAAATTCCGAGTCACCCAACGTCTCTTGCATTCCAGGAGATACCACTACTTCCATATATATTTGCTGAAATGACCTGGCTAGTTTATACTAAAATTCTAAGAAACATTTTGTTTGATTGCTCATTTCATTATTGGCATACTTGCCTAATGTTTGTTTGTCCTGTTCTATAGGTTCACAAGCCACACCATTATATCTCGTATCTGGTTCTGGTTCATCCTAGGCAACGACATAACTATCTTCTACTATATAGTTCATTCATGGTTTGCATTCCTGCTCTACAAGTTCGTACTATGCAGTTATAATTCCTATCTGATTCATTCTTAGCTATGAGTAGTTTGTCTTGTTTGCTGTATTAACTTGTTATTACTTAGTTTCAGACTGCCATTATTGCTATCGCCACTAAAGAGGGGACTACAAGATCATGTCTCAAGGTGGTTTTCCAATGTAGCTATCACACTCAAAGGAAGATGCAGTTGATGGATTGAGAAAGCAAATTGAGCACTCTGCTATCCACTTGATTCGCAACTGAAATGCTAAATTTTCTTTCTCTTTTGTTCATATTATGTAATATTTTTAAGAAGTTTGTAGCTAATGTAATATCTAGATAACCCGCATAGGCCATTTAGGCATTTAGTTGACGTCGTCCATGCATGGACGTACCATAACTGGGCCAGCCAGGTTAATCAGGTAACTGTATAGGGTTTTGTTATTTGCCCTTCTTGTATTGCGCCTTCCATGAATAGTAAAAGATGCTCGCTAATTATACTCCTTTTATGATATTTGCATGGGCTTCAGAATGACCGAAACAGTAATGGTAACTAGATAGAACAGTAATAGACCAAAACAGTAATAGGCCAAAACAGTAACATGCCAAAACAGTAATATGCCAAAACAGTAATAGGCCAAAATAGTAACAGGTCAAAATAGTAACAGTCTAAAATAGTATAAGCGAAACAATAACAGGCTAAAACAAAAACAAGCCAAAACACTAGCAGACCAGAACAGTGGCAACCCAAGACAGTAACAGGCCAGAACAGTAACATACCAGAAAAGTAACAGGCTAGAATAGTAACAGGCCTGGACAGTACCATGCCAGAACAGCGGCAACCAGCACAATAACGGGCCAGAACAGTAAAGGACCACAACAGTAACGGACATGAATAGTAGACGACCAGAACAGTAATGAGCCAGAATAGTAAAAGGGCAGAACAATATCGGACCTTCTCAAAAGTGGGCCATTTGTAGACGGCCCAAGACGAGCTGTGCGAATAGTGACGGGCTAACCATGGGCCTTAATAGTATCGGGCCTACTTAACGCAGGCTGTTAACGGGCCACACAGTATTCGAACAGTGTGGGCTTCTGTAGGCCGAAACAGTAACGGGCTTGACATTCGTGGGTCGCTGCTAGTCGCATCTTTTGGGCCCATTTCAAACAGTGCCAGACGAAACAGTAATGGGCCTTAATCTTATTGGGCTCTCCTGATGGGTCGGCCCACTTAATTATTAGCAGGCCTTAGCTGGCTCTGGCTTCTACCAGAGTTTCTGTGGCCATTAACAGTGGTAACTAGGCGTTAATGGTGTCTGCCATGTGGCATTTTGCATGACGTCAGCAGTCAACGCGGCTGGCGAACAGATCTATGACGGAACAAATTTTCGTGGCTGAAGGGTGCGATCCTCCATGGTTAGAAAAAACCGTGGTAGATTCTTTTGTGATGGGGCTTTTACCACGATGGATTCCCGTCGTAGAAGACTTTTTAGCCACGAAAAACGGGCCTTCAACCACGAAAATCGTCCATTGTAAAAGCCAACTTTTCTTATAGTGAAGATATTATGATATCTGAAATAATGTTTATGGTTGCAATATGATAGAGTATAATTTGGCAAAATACATGTTCTCTTGTATGAGAATTTGCGAAGATTGGAGACGCTAGATGTCCTAATCTCCCAAAAAGGTTTTGGGGACTGACATTATACTTACGATTCATCCTTATAGGCTATAGTAGCTTGATCATGAAAGTTGTCATGATAAGGATGAATAGAAGATGTAGGTAAAATGTTTACTACACTAAAAGATTACTAAAGAATGGATTTTGAAAGAACACCAAACATTTGATGATGGTGATCCACTTCAAAGTGCAAGTCCAAAGGTATTAGTATTTGACTATACATGCTTTGGACTATGTGTCATATGTATGGCGCCATTATTGATGTTGATAGATTCTTTTAAAAAGAAAAGGAAATGCTGAAAGAGAATCTATAAAATATGGCAGAAAATAAAAGACTAGAAATGTCCAGCTAAGGTATATAGATGATATGCATGTTATGTTTGTATTCTTTGCTTGTTAAACAATGTGGTTCTTGGGTATTGGATACCGAATTGGTTGGTATGAAATGTCATACAGAACAACACAATTCATGAACTAAAATGTCCTAAGTAACTAGCAAGAGAATATGTGATGATGTTCATCGAAAAAAATAAAGTGTTATTGTGTTCATCGTTGACATCAAAGCTTGCCTTCAAGATTTGTTTAAATAATTGTTATTTTATTCCGATATTATGAGAATAATGGTTGTTCAAATAATTACTGTATTCCATAGAAGATGGATGAACTTTACAAGTCTAGTTGGAGAAATCACGTCCATAAAACTAATGCTAAAATGTCGCAAGACAAACGATTGAAAGATCACTTGTGAAGTGACATCGCTGTTTAAATTATATTGGAAAGAAAACATGAAGAAACTCCATGTTCATGGATTTTTGGATTCTTTGATTTTGATCAAATGACGCTTGTGAGACTTTCCTCGGGATAATTGAAACTCCATTCATAGGCCAAAAGGGAATGGGTGACTAATTTATTGGAAATTGTGCATATTGATGTATATAGTCCATTATATGTAGACATGTGCGGTGGATCTTTCGACTTCATATGCTTTCTCCAAAAATTTGAGTGATATATCTGTATATATACTTAATAAGGAATGAGTATGAAACATTTGAAAATTGTTCAAAGACTTTCAAGATGAAGTGGAAAATCATTGTAACAAGAAAATGAATAATTTATGATTCGATCATAAAGGATGATATTTGAGTTACATGTTTAGCAAAATACCTAAGATTTGAGGAATTGTTCCATGGATTTGCATCTCCCGATAAACCATAGGAGTATGGTATGTTTTAGAGATCAAACCGAACCTTGTTTTACATGGTAAGATCAAAGGTGTCATTTATAAAACTGCCATTATGTTTTAAGGATTAAAGCTTTAGAGACTACCGCTTTTACACTGAAAAGAGCACCTTCGTGATCCGTTGAAATGACACCATAAATGTTATGGTTTGGGATAAAACCCGAGTTGTCTTTTCTTAAATTTTGGTATGCTATGCATAAGTAAAATGTTTACAACCAAAGTCGGATAAGCACGTCTTTGTAGATTATCCCAAAGAATTTGTTGGGTATTCCTCCATAACACCAAAGACAAAAGAGTTTGTCGCTTGGAAAGTGAAGTTTCTTAAAGAAGGATTTTTTCACAAAAGTTAAGTGGGAGGACAATAGAACTTTGATTAGGTTGATGAACCTAAGCAACATGTGCTAAGTAGCGTAGCGCCGGAAAGTGTCCCGGAGGTGGCTAAAATGCTCATGGCTCCCGTGATTACAAAGGTCGTGATCTCGGAGATTAGAGTTCCTATTGAACCGTATGGGTCGATAAGAATCAAATAGTAAGATTTGAAACAGAAGTCATAATTTTTTTTGACAATGACGAATCGACTACATGCAAAGAAAAATGATGGGCCCTGACTCCATAAAATGCTAGAAGTCATAAAATCCGTGATAGTATCCATACATGAGAAATCAAGTTTCTGAACATGGAATACCCTCTGGAAAGGTGTGAAGCCTATAGGTCGTATTTGGATCTATAAAGAAATAGACATGGATGTTTGACATCTATGAAATAGTCGACAAGTCGGAAAAGAGTTTACGACAATGTTCAAGGAGTTGACTATGACAAGATTTGATCTTTCATAGCGATATTTAGTCTTGACGGATTAATGTAGCAACCACTACATATAATTTGGTATATGGTAGTTGAACAAACAAAACAAAGTTCTTCTAATAGAATGGTTACCTAGGACGTGTACATGACATGGTCTGAAGGGCTTTGTTAAATCAAAGGATGCTAAAAAGGGGTGCAAACTTCAATGGTTGAAGTGAGCATAGCTGACATGGGTATGCCCAATAGGCACTCGACTATAGCCTACCTGGTGCGGCTCGACGGAAGGCCCACTCGACAAATTGCAAGGTCCATGACACCTATGACGGTTCGACTGGTATGAAGCCCATATGGATACGGACTTCCAAATGCACAAGACAAGGAAAGCTCAAGACTAGAGTTCTAATCTAACTTGTAACCAACTCGTATTGGTACCTGAGACCTAGCCTCCCCATATATAAAGGCTAGGAGGGTCCAACGAGAAGGCATCCTCACCTCCAATCTCTCAATCGACTCTTCCAATAGACATTAGATCTAGACACCGCAATAGACAATAGACAGATCTACGATCTCCCATACGCCAGATCTAACCTGTGCATACACTGCCATCAGCGACATTGTAATCCTTCGGATCATCATCAATCAAGAGCAGACAAGCAGAAGTAGGGTCCTCTACGAGGCCTGAACCTGGGTAAACCTTGCGTCCCTGTGTGCTTGTTTGCTAGCCGTACCGAGATCTCCAGCGCTCCTCAATTCCTGAACCTAAGTCCATAACAATGGGCATTGATGAGTTAAACCCTCGTCAATTGGCGCCGTCTGTGGGAATTGGGAGCGTTGATGTTGCGATCTCGACGGCCCCATCACCTACGATGTACGATTCATCTGTGTCGGAGAACTACATCCACTTCGGCTCCCTCACCATCAACAACAGTCAGATCGCATCTGGTCGATTCATCTACGTCAGCACACCGCCCTCTCGCTCGGTTAATCTGATCTGCGAGATCGGGTCTTCCTTTGGCGGGCTATCCTATGTTGGGTGGTTGAGTCTGATAAAAACTAGATGAGAACTAGAGCCGAGAGATGATCGACCTGTTTCATAAAGCCAATCGGATCTACGGCCGCGGGTAAATCAAATCCTCCTTGGATAGAGGGACCGTGCAATTTTCTTGTTGGCAAGGTACACCATGCATTGGAGAGGCCAATCGAACAAATTCCTGGACCAAGTTCCCAGGTAGTCAAGTTATTTGGAATGAAGAAAAAGAAGCACGACGCAAGACATAATACATCAGGTGTCCTTTGAAAATCGAGCCTTGGATGCAAACCGAACAAAGCGGCCGACTTCGTCCCGGCCTACCATCATGAGATTCGTGGATTAGGAGCCGATCGGTCCGGTCTGGAGTCCAACGCCATGGCACGAGCATATGAGATGGCGACTGGAAAAATCACATGTGTGCGAAGCATACTAGATCGAAGCCAAAAGAAGAAGAAAAAATATCAAAGACGGAAGATCATATCACTCGCTGGAACAAGTTCCAGAGCAGTCGTGGAGCGATACAGAGGTTAATTAATCAAATTGCCATGAGCAATCGACGGACCTAGAAATCGTCAATATATGCGCGTGCGCTTGAGTCGCCGTTTTAGTCGCGCCACATCGGCTACGGATGATAGAGACCCAAAAGATCCGCCACCGTGACGACCCTAGTACACCGCGACTCTGGTCCGTTGTGTTGACTATGTCCGTCACGCGAATCCATCTACACTCGTGGACTCCCTCGGCTCCAGCATTGGTCTTTGACTCCGGCGACCTATTGAGTCTTCGACTCCGGTGACCCGATGGCCACGTCGACTCCTTTCGATGGCGACCCGATGACCTCGTCGACTCCCGTTCGCCGATGAATCGTCGCTACTTCGACTCTGTTCTCCGTGCAACTATGCGCCCGGGGGCTACACCAACCCGCAGATGTGTCAACTAGCTACCGCCACCGGATCTGACGACCTGCCACGGTCTTCGAATACGGCGACCTGATATGGCCTTCGACTGTGGTGACCCGCTGCTGCCTCGGCTCCAGTGACTCGGGGGCTCCCTCGGCATCAGCCACCCAGTATAATCTTCGGTTGTGACAACACGCTACCGCCATCGGCTTCGGCGACCGTCTGCCGCGTCGACTCCGGTCCGCCGCATCGGCTCTTGAACTTCACCTCAACTATATCAACCATATCAACTCCACACTCGAGGGATCCTTCGGCTCCGGTGACCCTCTACGATCTTTATCTCCAGCCACCTGCCATGGTCTTCGACTCCACCGAGAGCCTCATTGTTGCCTTCGGTTGTGGTGATCCGCTACGATCTTTGTCTCCAGCGACTCGGGCTCTCAGGGGCTCCCTTCGCTTCGGCGACTCGCCGCGATCTTCTACTTCAATGACCGGCTGCGGTCTTCATATCGGGTCACTCGGGGGCTCCCTCGACTCTCGCGACAGCGAGTCGCTACAATCTTCGACTCCCGCGACCCGCCGATCGCATCGGATCTTGCGACTCCTTCATCGCGACAACTATCAATAAAGCTAAGTTCTCTACTTCAAGTTGATTTTCTTTCTTACTTTAATCGCACTCGAAACACTAGGGGGCTGCGCCCACTTCGAGTAACCTAATGTGTCATCGACTCCGCACACTCGAGCACCTCATACGCGATAGCCCGAGTAGCTGATTCTGCCTGACCGTCGAATCCTTGAACTCCGAGTGCCTCGGCAAGGTACTGAGACTAAGGGTAATCAGGCTAACGAAAAGGCCTAGCATATAGTGCAAAAGTGTCGACTCGATTGGCACCAGAATTTTACTTTACAAACCGACATGCAAATATTCTTTACAAGATACAAATACTTCACAATTCTTCATGTTTTATGCAGCTTATAAGGATGTCGACTGCGTCGAACTATTTCATCGGGTCCTCCAACAGGAGTCGATAAAACAACTGGCTATGACATACACTCAAGACCCGAGTCGAGTCCCTCCTCGGATGGTTGCATCGCTTGATGCTACACACATGCGACGTTGGCCACGCATCCGACAAAAGTGACTGCATCGACTCCATTTGCATCGTCGACTCACCCATGTTTTCTTCTCGCATGATTGGCAACTACATCTACAAAGATATAAGACTCGAGTCTCTACTCGAGTCTGCGACTCCGCCAGACACTCGGGGGCTACTCCAAACTGGAGCGCTGGTGGCGCATATACAAGATCCTCGAGTGACACGCTCTGAGTCCTCACTCGAATCCACGATTCGACTAAGGACTCGAGGGCTACTCCCATAGGGAGCGCTGGCCGCGCACTCGAAGAAATATGTGAAGGTATCCAAGCATTAGGAAAACCCTTCACTCGAATCTACGATTCGATTGTGGACATCGGGTTACTCCCATAGGGAGCGCTGAAAGCATATTCGACTGAAGCAAGCAAAAGACGACAGCAGTCGCAAAAGTTATTTAGTCCCTGCCTGAGTCTTTGACTCAACCAGGCACTCGGCGGGCTACTCCCATAGGGAGCACTGGTCGCGCATCCTATGGATATTTTTCCTCGTACATCGTACTGTGTGTTGATAACATCCACACTCGAATGCTACGATGACTCTGCCTCATATTTTCCCTACAAAGAGATTACGTCTCCTGGGCCACCCGAATCATCTCCGCGATGACAAAATTCGGATATCGCGCTTACAGCGTGAAGATAAGACCTGAATAAGGCCTGGCAACGCATCTGCTGCGCACTACCAGAGATATATCCGTGCCTGCAGGTACGATGAATATGCCTTGATGGACGCGTCGAGTGCTCACACTTATACACTGGGATTTGAACTCTATAAGACCTCCATGGCATGAGTCGAATTATGCCAGCAATTTTCGAATTCGAGTCCGAGGACTCGAGTTTGAGTAGGTAGCGTTGTTTTTGCCCTAGAGAAATTAACTGGTCCCGATCCATCGAGTGCACCAGGCACGTTTACCATCATCCCTATGAACTACTACAAATTCGACTGACTCGATGTACTTCCGGGTGAAAGTGCTTCGCACCCGACACAATTATCGACTCTGACATCCTAATGCAAGACTCAAGACTTGTTGGGGGATAACCCCGGGTAGGGTCACTCCGGGGTATAAGGGCCGAGTTAGCCGAGGTTCGGCAAGGCCAAAGCGGATGATGGCCGAGTCACCTCAAGGCAGGCCGGATCACGGAGTAACCCGGACCAGGGGGGGTCGCCTAACATTGTCTCGTCTGACTCAAGGAATAAGTCGGAGACACTTGTCTAGCTTATATGCAGGAACAGGTGTGGCCGGATCAACTGTGATCCGGATCCTCGTTTGGCTTCTAGGAGAAGGAAGGAATATCTCTGGTCAAAAAGAAGGCCCGGTGCGTACTGGATGAGCGAATAAAGCAAGGGCAGGACCACCGGATCGTGGCCGACAAGGGTGACGACGCTCACGTTGGCTGACGTAGGCGCCGCAGAGGCAACGTCGCTAAAGCAAGAGTGACGTGGGGGAAAAGCACCCCTGTCGGGTTACTAATTTGGGAGGAGGCATATTCTTAGGAATATGCCTCCACGTATGCCCTAGGCCAGGACCGAACCACCCCTATATAAGGGGGGGTTGGGGTTCTGGTAAGGGGGTTGGGTCTTTTCAGATACATAGCAAGGAAAATACTTGTGGGTCTAGGGTTCTGGGGCTAGTTAATAGGCAAGAGTAAGAGAGTTTCTTCTTCCTCCTCTTGTCAATACAGCTCGAGGAGCACTTGTAATCTTGGAGACTGAACATCAATACGAAGCTTCTGTGTAGAGAATCACTCTACTATCCCTCCCTGGATTCCCCTAGCGCATATTAGTCCCCACCTTTAGCCTATCCATGGCATCTGCCGTGACACCACCACGACGCTTGGTGCTCACTGGGCTAGCAGCGCGCTAGCAGGGTGAAGATCCGACGGAAATTTCATCGGCACCGGTGAACGATCGCCTCCGCTTCGGCCGCGCCTTGGACTACGTCAACGACAACGCTATTGCTTCAGCACGCCCCTTCAGCGAACGGCGTCTTCGTCAAGCTCGCGCGCACAAGGTCTATGTTGCCGTGGACGTGTCTTATGCTCATCCGCGTCGCTGCCGATGCGGGGGAACCACCCCTCACCGTGGCTCGCGGGGCGCGTGTCGCCCGCTCCCCGGGCCATGCATAGGTGATGATGACCGCGCCGAGCGCGGGCGTGAGCAAGGATCCAGCGCCAGACCCAGAGGCAACACCCAAGGTACCAAGGAAAGCTAGGGGTCCTCCGCTAGAGAGGCTCGAGAACATGCTGAGGGAAGCTATGGATAGCTTGGCTAACCCGTGGCAGCAGTGGTAGATCCGCTCAGCACAGCCGAGCTAGAGGAGACCCGCGAAAGATACGGAGGGCAAAGAAAATAGCAGCGCTCAGCAATCGTTGAACATGACGTTGCGTGAGTACGCCAAGGTGAACAAGGTTGATGCAAAGGAGGGTAAAAGGGAGAAACCTCATAAGTGAGATGAACAGAAGGTGATGATGGACGGAAGGGTCGGAAAACTATCTGTTCGTGGGTTGCCAAGTATAGTACCCGGCGAAGAACCTTAGAGCAGCAGATGCCGCGGCTCGAGCTAGAGGGTCCGACGGGTGAAGCCCGCCAAAGACAAAGAAGACCGGTTAACGAGCTGGTTCGGATCGCGAATGCAGAATGAGGAGCTGTTGAGAGGTAACCCGGAGAGATTTGAGCTTCTAAAATCACCCATTCGGTGATGGGTAACCCGAGAAATACCGAGCCGCATCATCGCCTTTATGGTGGCCCTAGAAGAGAAGAGGTAATAACCTCGGCGATGTAACAAGCAGATCGTTCCGCACACCCAACGCGGCGGGAAAGGAAAAGAGATACGGAAAACGACGATCGATTTAAGTGTGAGCCGAGGTAACCACGACCAAGGCAATGTCGGTCAAGGGAATGCGCTAACGGCAATGCCGGACAGCGAAACTTCGGCAGAGCGGTCAACCGCAGCAGTGAATGCACCAAGGCAAGAGCAAAGTGCCGGCCGTGGTATGCAACAGAGAGGAGCACAACGAGAGCAAGACCGATACAATGATGGAGACTCGGAGATGATGAATGCAGGATACGCAAGACCGGACTATCATGTGATAGGGTCGAGATTGGGAAGCAGAGATTTGATGCCGGATGACGCTAGGTTAAAACTGGATCGCCTGTATAGGTCGGAACAGATCGAATGTCAAGGTCCTCCGGGTCCAGCGTGCTTCGGACCCCGGATCATGAAGGAACCGCCAGTACCCAATTTCCAATTACCCAGGGGCACGAAGACGTATGACGGCAGTACAAAGCCGGAGGATTGGCTAATAAACTACGCAACAGCTGTGAAAATTGCAACTGGCAACTTGCGGTGGGTTGTACGATATGTACCCCAAATGTTGGAAGGTCCAGCTAGGGTTTGGCTGAATAATTTGCCACCCGGAAGCATCAATTGCTGGATAGATTTTGAAGAAATGTTCATCAGCAACTTCTCAAGTACGTATCAGAGACCGAATAGACCGCAGACCCTGGCAATGTGCAAGCAGAGATCTAATGAAACGGACCGTGAATTCTTGACTCGGTGGTGTACCGTGAGAAACTCGTGTGAGGGAGTCATAGAGTCACAGGCTATAGCATGGTTCGCACAAGGATGTAGATATGGCAGCGAGTTGTGGATGAAATTGCAAAAGAAAATGCCAGTCACATTGGCAGAGATGATCCGGATCACGGATTCTTATGCTTTGGGTGATCCAACTCAACCTAGGATCGCGTCGAACGAGTCAAATGAGGAGTACTGTCCGAGGGACGGATCCGGGTCATCCCGGAGGAACGATTACAGGGGAAAAAGGAGAGACGATAGACCGGACCATCGATATGGTTCCCAACAAGTTGCGGCCGTGAATCAAGATCAGCCCAGGGAGCAACCAACGCCAGAGAACGGGAGGGCAATGGACTCCTCGAAACGATGGCAAGAAAATGTGGACTCTGGAGCAGAGGAAGCAATGGCAAGAGAAGAAAGATCGTCCGAGGTATACCTATGAGTCAATGTTGGACCAGCCGTGCAAGTTTCACACGCCAAATCCGAACAGCCCCGCAGGTCACACGACGAGACAATGTGAGTGGATGCGCAAGATAGAGCAAGGTGGTCCGGGGAATGCACAAGCACCCCGGAGTGATCAACCTCGGCAGGAGTTACCCCGGCAGCAATTGCTCTCCGGTGCAAACGTGCAACAACTGATGTTGCCTCCTCCTCCGCCGAGGTATGACAACAGTGAGAGAAGGGATGCAGTGCATCAGGTAGAAAACCAGCAACAACCGGGTCAGAGGTATTCCGGAAATGAGGGAAGGAATGAGTATAGGGAACATCACCAGAGCTATTGTGTGTTCACAACAGAGGAAACGGATAGGAAAAGCTTGCAGCGCCGACATATGGAGGTTAACGCGGTTATGCCTGCAGTGACGAGGTGTATGTCTTGGTCGGACCAGGAAATTACCTAGAGCGTTAAAGATCATCCCAAGCTTATGCCAAGTCCTGGCTCGTATGCACTGGTGTTAGATCCGACGTTCATTGGACCAAATATTAATGTGAGATTCTCCAAGGTACTGATCGACAATGGCAGTAGCATTAACATCATGTATGCGGATCTGATGCGCAAGTTGGGCATCTCGGAGAACATGCTCCGTGCTACAAGAACAACTTTTCACGGTATCGCGTCGGCATATCCTCGCGAACCCATAGGCAAAGTCCGGTCGACGTGCTATTCTTGACGAGGGATAACCGCCGAACCGAAAATCTGGAGTTTGAGGTGGTAAACTTGGAGAGCGCAGATCATGCATTACTCGGAGACCGCATCGAGCAAATTCATGGCAAGTTGCCACGTTAGTTATCTCAAGATGAAGTTGCGGGCCAAATGGTGCAATTACTATCGCTAGATTTCCAACGTTCTATTGAGTGCGCTTCAGCCGGTCTAACCTAGCCGAGTCACCAGAATTACCCAAGAGAAAATAAAAATCCAAGAAGTGACGGCATTAGCTCAGTCACAGCGATATATGCCGCGTAAGTAACCCCCATGGAAGCGTTTCATTTCAAGCCGAAGGACACCAAGAAGATCCCGTGGATAACATGTTTCGAGCTGCATCGTGACGATTGGGGCCGGGTTAACTGACAAATAGGAAAGCGAGCTCGTCAACTTCCTCCGTGAGAATCGGGATATTTTTGCTTGGTCCACACAGGACTTGCAAGGTGTTCCGAGGGAGTTGGCCGAGCACTCTCTGAATGTAAGACCCGGAGCAAGGCCGATGAAGCAGCCTCTCCGATGCTTCGCCGAGGATAGGAGAAAGGTCATTGGTGACGAGATAGCTCGGTTGCTAGCAGCAGGATTCATCATGGAAGTGATGTATCCGGATTGGCTCTATAATCCGGTGCTGGTAGAAAAGAAAAAGGATGATCCGAACATGGTGGTTTGGCGTATGTGTATCAATTACACGAACCTGAACAAGGCGTGTCCAAAAGATCCATTTCCACTGCCGAGGATAGATCAGGTCATCGACTCCACCGCGGGATGTGAACTGTTGTCTTTTATTGACGCTTATTCCGGTTTCCACCAGATACCTCTGAACCCGGATGATCAAATAAAAACTGCCTTTATTACCCCGTACGGGGCTTATTGCTATCGCACTATGCCTTTTGGTTTACGAAACGCAGGAGCAACGTACCAAAGGTGTATGCAAAAATGTTTGCACGATCAAATAGGTCAAAATGTGCAAGTTTACGTGGACGATGTGGTTATCAAGACCAAGGAAAGCGCAACGCTAGTTGACGACATAAGGCAAACATTTGCGAACTTGAGGAGATTCCGAATGAAGCTTAACCCGGAGAAATGTACCTTCGGTGTCCCGGCTGGGAAATTACTAGGATTTCTCGTCTCCAGCCGAGGTATCGAGGTCAATCCAACTAAGATCCGAGCCATCGAACGAATGGAGCTGCCGAAGTGTCTCAATGACGTCCAGAAGTTCACTGGATGCCTGGCGTCGTTGGGTCGGTTTGTATGTCGGCTAGGGGAAAAGGCACTGCCTCTCTACCAACTCATGAAAAAATAAGATAAATTCGTTTGGACGCTGCAGGCCGATGAAGCTTTTTCCCACTTAAAAAAGATGTTGGCCACTGCACCAGTGTTAGCTTCTCCACTGTCGAAGGAGCCAATGTTGCTCTACATAGCCGCAACCAATCGAGTTGTAAGTGCAGTGATTGTAGTGGAACGAGATGAAGAGGGTAAGTCGGTGCAGAGACCAGTGTATTACTTGAGCGAGGTATTGTCTGCCTCAAAACAGAACTACCCGCATTTTCAAAAGGTGCCATACGGAGTTTATATGGCAACAAAGAAGTTAAAGCACTACTTTGAGGAGCATCCCATCAAAGTGATATGTGAAGCCCCCATCTCTGAGATAATGGGTAACAAAGATGCGAACGGCAGAAACGCGAAATGGGCAATTGAGCTAGCACCATCTGGCGCCCAAGACGACAGAAGAAGCGATCAAGTCCCGAGCTATAGCGGACTTTTTCGTGGATTGGGCCGAGGTACAATCTGAACCACCGCCACCGGATCCAAACTATTGGAGGATGCATTTTGTGGATCGAAGACCAAAACCCGGATTAGGCGCGGGGTTGTGCTTACCTCGCCAAAAAGGATCAGCTCAAGTCGTGTGCAGATCCATTTGTGACATCGAACAATGTCGCTGAATACGAGGCTCTTGTGCATGGTCTCAAAGTGGCAAAGGAAATTGGCATAAGATGGATAATCTGCTTTGGCGACTCGGACCTAGTAATACAGCAAGTGTCCGGAGTGTGGGACGCCCTGGATCCAAACATGGCACTATACAGATTTCATGTGCAGAAAATCTCGGGTTACTTTGAGGGATGTGAATTTCATCATGTACCTCGCGTGGAAAACGAAGCTGCCGACATGCTGTCGAAGCTCGGTTCGACCGACGAGCAATTCCATCAGGCGTTGCATTGGAGCACCTCGTAAAGCCATCTATCGGCCGTCCCAGAACCGACTCAATTTATGTCCGGAAAGCGGAATCGAGCTGAACCCATGGACATTGACATGGAAGGTAGTGCGCCGAACCCGGGGACTACCTTGGCAAACTCGGGGACTACCTCGCTAGACCCGGGGACTATTCAACAAGACCCGGTTGAAGTTATGCCGGTGGATCGGATGGAAATTGATGAGGATATGTTCCCTGCGCGAGCAGTACCAGCTTGGGCACTGCCTATATACAAGTTCTTAAAAGATAGAACGTTACCCACTGAGGAAGTGCTAGCCAGGCAAACTCAGAGAAGGGCCAAAGCTTACACAATCATCAATTCCGAGCTGTACAAGCGGAGTGTAACCAGTGTCCTCCAGCGGTGTGTTGGTCCGGAAGAAGGACTTGACATCCTCCGAGATATACACCAAGGAGAATGCGGGCATCACGCCTCATCCCGGGCCTTGGTGGCAAAGGCATTCTGACATGGATTTTACTGGCCAAGCGCCTTGGAGCAGGCCGAAGATATGGTGAGAAAATGCAATGGTTGCCAAAGATACGCCACCAAGACACATATGCCTATGTCCGAACTCAAAACCATACCAATTACATGGCCATTTGCTGTGTGGTGCTTGGATATGGTTGACCCGTTCAAACCGGCAAAAGGGAACATGACGCACATTCTGGTCATGGTGGACAAGTTTACAAAATGGATCTAAGTGAAGCCTATAAGAAAATGTGATGGGGCTACGGCTGTGACATTTCTCAAAGACATCATCTTGAGATACGGTTATCCTCACAGTATCATAACTGATAACGGCACCAATTTTTCTGAAGGAGCATTTGCACGATTCTGCCGAGATAAGAAAATCCGACTCGACGTAGCCTTGGTAGCCCACCCCGCATCGAACGGACAAGTGGAAAGATCCAACGGATTAGTGCTATCCGGGATAAAACCTCGGCTCATTGAGCCGCTGCAAAGATCAGCGAGGTGCTGGATAGAAGAACTACCAGCGGTATTGTGGAGTTTAAGAACCACTCCAAATCAATCAACAGGCTACACGCCGTTTTTTCTGGTATATGGGGCAGAAGCTGTATTACCAGCCGACATAGAGCATGATTTGCCTAGAGTCACCCAATACACAGAAGCCAAAGTGCAAGAAGCCCGGCAAAATGATGTTGATCTGCTGGAAGAAGCGAGAGAACTGGCACTGTCCAGATCCGCCATATATCAGCAAAATCTCCGACGCTATCATAGCAGGAAAGTGTGCCCCAGTCTTCGGGAAGGCGATCTGGTGCTCGGTTGGTATGATACCAGGCATGCATAAATTATCCCCCCCATGGGAAGGACCATTTATTGTGAGCAAAGCACTGCACAATGACTCTTACTATCTCATAGATGCAAAGCCACAGGAAAAGAACAAGGCGGATAGGTCCGGAGAGGAATCCAAGCGACCGTGGAATGTAGCACTACTTCGTCCCTTCTACACTTAGCTAAAGAGTGTATGTACCCGAGTCATCCTCATATGTCGGTATGTATGTCGCCAATGAGCCTATCAATGAAATAGCGGAGCCTCGAGCAGTAACTCGGGGACTGCCTTAATAAATGATTGTTGTTACTGTTTATGCGTTAGCTGGAATGACTCGTTCGCTTAACCTGGATTAGTAATGTGTGAGCACCAAAAACCCAACCCTTCAACTCGCTGCTGTCCAACAAGAATTGGCTTCATGGCGAGCAAGGGAACAAGTTTGGAATTGCGTAGCACATGAAAAACTACTAAGGAAACGATCCTATTCTAGCTAACGTTTTTTTTTTACTAACCCCGTATTTACTTTCAAGCTATTATGTTGAATTATTTTGAGCCAAGCCTCAAAGTTTCTCAGTATTGTTAAAACGATTCTTGAAGCTCGGGTTCGTAAGTCGTAAAACCGAATCAAGGTAGACACGGATCGAGCCGGAGAATTGGATGAACAAGAAAATGAAACTCGGGGACTACGCCCAAGTTAATTCGGCATACAAGCATAGTAGCAAAATATTATGTATTCAGTATACAATTGCACCCGGCATACCGGGGATCTGATAAATTTTCGAGTTTTTTCACCTAAGGAGCGGCGGGAGGAGGAAGTTCGGCATCATCATCATCATCTTCAATATCGAAGCAGCATCTTCTCCATCATCGCCCGACCCATCCTCCACGTTCTCCATCTCGCTCCTCCTCGCCGAGTCCGAGCTCGGCCCCTCAACCTGGGCCATGGATGGAGAATATTCGATCAGGTAGGCGCAAACTGGCGCCGAGCTACCCACTCCGGATCATCGGTCCATTTGGATCCGGAACGCTGACTGGTGAGGATGCTCAGATCGATTTTCTCGAACCATGAAAGGATATGAAGGAGAAGGGTATCCGCTGCACGCCCAATGATTCCTCCAGAGGTCAAGTTGAGTCTCAATCTCCATCAGTTTTTCCGCAAGGAGCGCGATCCTTTCCGGAGCGTCCTCGCTTGGCCAGAATGTGTTGAAGATCCGGATCGCAACATCGAGGAGATCTTTTCCATAGTTCTTGATAGTTTCCACCCGAGCTAACACGCTAACCAACAAGTCCTCCATGTCCAAGGGGATTCTCTCACCATCAGGAGTGATGGGAGTACCCCTCTCTTGGCGGAATTTGGCAACGGCAGCACTGGCGATGGCAGTACCCTCCGGAAATTTATCTGAAAATAAGGAAAGGGAGGATGCTGAAGCAAAGGCATATGAGCTAACCCAGAAAACTAGGTCGGGCAAGGCGAAGATACTTACGTGAGATATGGCGATGGATCCGGGTCAACTCCTTGATACAACTATCGAGTCTCTGCCGAAGTTGTTCAAGCTCGGCAAGCACCGACCCAAGCCGGACTTCGGATTCCTTGAGCAGATCCTGGTCCTTGGAGATCTGAAGGGTAAAGTGCTCACGCCTTGGTGAAGTTCGCCAACTTTCTGGAGCTCGGTTTTGTGTTGGGCCTTCATCTTCTCCATCTCGGCCTTGAGTTTGGCTATCTCGTCGTCCTTGGTCCGAAGGAGGGCAAGCTCATCGTCCTTCTTCTTTAGCTCGGCTTGATGTTGTCCTGCTTGTTCGAGAAAATGCAGCATCATATCAGGCACGGGCACACTATCCTCAAGCGATGCTAAAATAGTGTGTTGACCCGGCAAAGCCGAGGAGTGAATGTTTGCCGAGCCAAGAAAAAGAAAGAATGGAAAACACAGCGACGTTGGCCGAAAGGGGACATACCTCGGATTTCCTCCAAGTTTTTCCATATAATCTTGTTTTCAGCCTCCACCCCAGCTGCAAAAAACCGAATAAGGAGGTTAGTCCGGCAGAAGCAAACGAAATGGTGAGGTGTTAAGGGAGGAAATTACCTCTCTTTTCATGCTCCGCGCCAAGTGCAACGTGTTTTGCGCGCAACATCTTATGGGTATCAAGCAGGCGCTGAAACTCGGCGCTCCGACGGTTGGTGGTTACCTGACAAAGGCACAGGCGTGTAAAGTTAGTTCGGCGCATATTCGAAGTGTACAAGATCCGGGCCAAGCGGAACTTAACCCGGCTCTAGGTGTGTGCATATTCGAAGTATACAAGATCCGGGCCAAGCGGAACTTAACCCGGCTCTAGGTGTGTGCATATTCGAAGTGTTGTACAAGATCCGGGCCAAGCGGAACTTAACCCGGCTCTAGGTATGTGCATATTCAAAGTATATGAGATCCGGGCCAAGCGGAACTTAACCCGACTCTAGGTGTGTGCATATTTGAAGTTTACATGCAGCTACGTTGATCTTCTAAGGAGCATCCGGCCGAATAACAAGTTACTCCGTCGGAGGCTCGGGGACTAATGGTTATTATCTACAGCATGTAAAGAAGAAACAACGTACCTCCATCATACGCCCAGCGAGGTTAATGGCCTTGGCGGTGGTATTCATCTGAGCGGAAAATTCAGCTGGGCCGAACTTTTCCGGGAGATCGTCATTGTAGACGAACTCCGCCTTATTCCAGTTCATGACAAACTCGATGAGGCTCGGAGGGTACAGTTCGCCAGTGGGCATGTGAGGTGCCACCAAGCCCTTGGCGTGAGCTTCTTTCCTTTCAATCAGGGCAAGAGCCGGGCTAGTGTGAAGAACCATCTGCTGCGAATCAGCTGGCTCGACGGGAGGATCCGTCGCTGTTGATGACTTCTTTGGAAGCATCGACGACAAGGTTCGCTGCCCAGCCTCGACGGAGGTGGACTTGCCTTTGGCCTGCTGGGAGGAAGTGACCACAGTGGATTTGCCCTTGGAAGCCGCTGGAGTGGGTCCTCGCCGAGCTTGAGATGACTCGGACGAGGCAGATGAGCTTGGCGCAGGAGCTTTGGTGGCTGGCGTTGGAGCTGCTGTTGGTTTCTTCGGAACCGGGACAGGCGCTGGTTCGGTGGCTGGTGCTGGAGCTGCTGCGGTAGACCTAATTGTTGCTGGTTGCGGCAATGCCTAAGTGTCGGACGCCATCGCCTCGGCCGATCCGACCCCTCCCGATCCGAGGTCGCGTCCCTCTAAAGGAGGTACTGCGGAACCCGGAGCGGCCGCAGAGCCTTCCGGAATAGGGCTCAGCGGGCGTGACTCGTCATCACGGGGAGGGGAAGGACTGGAGCGAAGAGGAGAGGAGATGCTCGATCCGCTCTGAGGGACCTCCACAGGAGCCCTGCAAGAGAAAATAATGTCAGGAGTGAAATTACCCCGAAGCAGGGAGAAGTGTGTTGCGCAGTGAAAAAAGAACTTACGCATCCGAGGTCTCTGCCTCCTTAGGTTTCTGGGCCCTCCTTGCTGGGGCTTTGCCTACTCGTTTGGAGGCAGTCTTGTCTCCGGCCTTCTTTTTCCTTTTGGAAGGCTGAGAAGGTTCGGAAGAAGAACTCGACCAGTTCGCACTTCTTCTTTGACGCCGCCGGAGCAGGCTCGCCCGTGGCAAGGGGAGGATCCTCATGGATGTGCCCACCGGGGTTAGCTGATGCCGGGTAAGCAAAAGAAAGAGGGACAGCCTCAACGGGTTCAATCACATCGATATTCGAGTCATCCTCATCGTCAGGCCAATCTCTAAGAGAAGAGAATTTGCCGCTAGGTCGTCTGGTGGCATCGGGTGTGGGGAGGAAAATCTCCTGGTCCGGCTCCTCCTCGTCCAGAATTTCTCGGTCCGGGGCCCACTTAAGGGTCGGATCCGGGCCATCCTCGAGGGTTTGCTAGAGAAACAGCTGAGGAAAAAGCACAAGGAGCAAAGTCAAGAATGTGGTAAGAGCCGACATGAAATTGATCCGAGATAAGTTTACCTTGAAGCTTACATGGGAGGGAGCTCCGCACGGCAGTAATGCTCAATTCCCCACGTCCATTCGGCGGAGAGGTCCTTATGGGTGGTGAAAAGAGCCTTGACCCGGCGGAAGATCTTCGTATTGCTCAACTCGAATGAGGAGGTTCGGTTGGGGTCGCGACTAAATCTCATATGGCACAACTTGTGAGTGCGCCGCTGAAGGGGAGAGATTCGGTTGCGCACGAATGTGATCATGGCATCCTCGTTGCGCAATCCGAGCTTCTTCAGCTCCGCAAACCTTTTGTTCACTTAGTTGGCCAGGGCTGTAGGCTTCCTGGCAACCTCCTTCCAGAAATCCGTGTCAGGGGGACCCGGAGCGTAGGGCAGCAACCGGATCAAATCTTCCGTGCCTTCATTCCGGACGTAGAAGAAGGTCCGGGCCCACCCTTTGCAGGAGTCAAGCCCGGTGACCCGGGGAAAGATTGAATACCTGTATGCGAGATCGAGGCAGCTCGAACTGAGTTAGCTGTTTGTCCTCCGACTCGGCGTGGATGTTGGGGACCACGTTGCAGCGGAGGCCAAAGAACCGGATCCACAACTCCTTCAGAGGCCATAGCCGGTGTAGCCCTCGATCGAAGAAAGCAGCGGCAGAGAGGTGATGGCATTCGCCGGGAGATGATGTGGTTGCAAGTGATAGGTCCGGATCCAGTCCCGGAAGAAATCACTCACTGGAAGTCCAAATCCTCGTTGGAAATGGGATAAGAAAACAACAAATTCGCCCGGATTGGGTGACGGGGCCAGCTCCGAGGAGGGGAGACGAGCAGCGACGCCAGTGGGAATGCGCCGGGTCCGGTAGAGCCAGGCGATGTCGTCCTCGCAGACCCAGGAGCCGGCCCACGTGCCGCGGTCTGCCGCGCCGGCGTCCTCCTCCATATCCTGTTCAACAACGACGAGCTCTTCCTCCGTCATCTCAATTCCGGTGTCTTCGCTGGAGCTGCCAGCAGCGGGGCTCTGCGGTCTAGACTGACGAGGACCCGTGGCTAAACAGAGGCGCAGCGGTGATTGCGGTGCGGAGAAACAAAGAAAATGTGGCGGCGACGCTGCTGCAACGGGCACTGGCGGCGGCGCGGTTGCGAGGAAGAAGAAGAGGAACGGGCGAGGGGGCACGGAGATGGAAAAGTTCTAAGGAGCGTGCCCCTCCCCTATTTAACCGCCCCCAGTCATCAACGAGTGGGATCGTGCGCAGAGAAAACCACGATGTGGCCGTGTATCACCAGCATCGACCAATTAGAGAGGAGCCACAGGGGCCGCAGAGTAAATGTGATCCAATGACACGACGTGCCATTGCGTACGAGGAGACAGACGTGACGTAACCCCCGCACAGTAATCACTGACATTTACTGCGGCGGTTACTGCACAGGCCCTTAAAATAAGGCAACATAATGATTAACCGTTACGTGGGTTGGCGTACGAGAGAAGGAAGCAAGGCCCGGATCCGAGCCACGGTGGTAACCCGGCCGGCAAGTGAAAACTTGAACCGTGCGGAGGGAAAGTAAAACCAAACGATCCGAGCCAAAGTGGTGACCCGGCCGGCAAGTGAAAACTTGGAGCGTGCAAAGGGAACGTAAATCCATATAATCTGAGACAAAAAGTTAACCCGGAAATAAACGTCCGAAGCTTGGATACGAATGAACCTGATGTGGCCTTAGCGACCAAGGCCGCTAAGGCCGCACTAGCTTCGGGGACTAGTGTTGGGGGGATAACCCCGGGTAGGGTCACTCCGGGGTATAAGGGCCGAGTTAGCCGAGGTTCGGCAAGGCCAAAGCGGATGCTGGCCGAGTCACCTCAAGGCAGGCCGGATCACGGAGTAACCCGGACCAGGGGGGTCGCCTAACATTGTCTCGTCCGACTCAAGGAATAAGTCGGAGACACTTGTCTAGCTTATATGCAGGAACAGGTGTGGCCGGATCAACAGTGATCCGGATCCTCGTTTGGCTTCTAGGAGAAGGAAGGAATATCTCTGGTCAAAAAGAAGGCCCGGTGCGTACTGGATGAGCGAATAAAGCAAGGGCAGGACCACCAGATCGTGGCCGACAAGGGTGACGACGCTCACGTCGGCTGACGCAGGCGCCGCAGAGGCAACGTCGCTAAAGCAAGAGTGACGTGGGGGAAAAGCACCCCTGTCGGGTTACTAATTTGGGAGGAGGCATATTCTTAGGAATATGCCTCCACGTATGCCCTAGGCCAGGACCGAACCACCCCTATATAAGGGGGGTTGGGGTTCTCGTAGGGGAGGTCTTTCAGATACATAGCAAGGAAAATACTTGTGGGTCTAGGGTTCTGGGGCTAGTTAATAGGCAAGAGTAAGAGAGTTTCTTCTTCCTCCTCTTGTCAATACAGCTCGAGGAGCACTTGTAATCTTGGAGACTGAACATCAATACGAAGCTTCTGTGTAGAGAATCACTCTACTATCCCTCCCTGGATTCCCCTAGCGCATATTAGTCCCCGCCTTTAGCCTATCCATGGCATCTGCCGTGACACCACCACGACAGTTGGTGCCCACCGTGGGGCTAGCGCAGCAGGTGAAGATCCGGACGGAAATTTCATCGGCACCGTGAACGATCGTCTCGGGCTCGTTCGGCTTCGGTCGCTGGACTACGTCAGCGACAACGTTGGCTGCTTCAGACGCCGCTTCTTCCGCAGCGGCGTCGCTTTCAAGCTCGGCGCGCACAAGGTCTATGTTGCCGTGGACGTGTCTTGCGTTCATCCGCGTCGCGTCGTCGATGCGGGGGAACCACCCCTCACCGTGGCTCGCGGGGCGCGTGTCGCCCGCTCCCCGGGCCATGCATAGGTGATGATGACCGCGCCGAGCGCGGGCGTGAGCAAGGATCCAGCGCCAGACCCAGAGGCAACACCCAAGGTACCAAGGAAAGCTAGGGGTCCTCCGCTAGAGAGGCTCGAGAACATGCTGAGGGAAGCTATGGATAGCTTGGCTAACCCGGTGGCAGCAGTGGTAGATCCGGCTCAGGCACAGGCCGAGCTAGAGGAGACCCGGCGAAAGATACTGGAGGGCGCAAAGAAAATAGCAGCGGCTCAGCAATCGTTGAACATGACGTTGCGTGAGTACGCGAAGGTGAACAAGGTTGATGCAGTGAGGGTAAAAGGGAGAAACCTCATAAGTGAGATGAACAGAGAAGGTGATGATGGACCAGAAGGGTCGGAAAACTATCTGTCTGTGGGGTTGCCGAAGTATAGTACCCCGGCGAAGAACCTTAGAGCAGCAGATGCCGCGGCGTCTGAGCTAGAGGGTCTGACGGGTGAAGCCCGCCAAAGACAGCAAGACCGGGTTAACGAGCTGGTTCGGATCGCGAACAGGCAGAATGAGGAGCTGTTGAGAGGTAACCCGGAGAGATTTGGAGCTTCTAAAATCACCCATTCGGTGATGGGTAACCCGGAGAAATCCGCTGGAGCCGCATCATCGCCTTATGGTGGCCCTAGAAGAGAAGAGGTAATAACCTCGGCCAGACAGAACAAGCAGATCGTTCCGTACGACCCAACGCGTGCGGGAAAGGAAAAAGAGATACGGAAAAACGACGATCGACGAAGTGTGAGCCGAGGTAACCACGACCAAGGCAATGTCGGTCAAGGGAATGCTGCCAACGGCAATGCCGGACAGCGAAACTCGGCAGATGGTCAATCGCATAGCGGAATGCACCAAGGCAAGAGCAAAGTGCCGGCCGTGGTATGCAACAGAGAGGAGCACAACGAGAGCAAGACCGATACAATGATGGAGACTCGGAGATGATGAATGCAGGATACGCAAGACCGGACTATCATGTGATAGGGTCGAGATTGGGAAGCAGAGATTTGATGCCGGATGACGCTAGGTTAAAACTGGATCGCCTGTATAGGTCGGAACAGATCGAATGTCAAGGTCCTCCGGGTCCAGCGTGCTTCGGACCCCGGATCATGAAGGAACCGCCGTGCAATTTCCAATTACCCAGGGGCACGAAGACGTATGACGGCAGTACAAAGCCGGAGGATTGGCTAATAAACTACGCAACAGCTGTGAAAATTGCAACTGGCAACTTGCGGTGGGTTGTACGATATGTACCCCAAATGTTGGAAGGTCCAGCTAGGGTTTGGCTGAATAATTTGCCACCCGGAAGCATCAATTGCTGGATAGATTTTGAAGAAATGTTCATCAGCAACTTCTCAAGTACGTATCAGAGACCGAATAGACCGCAAACCCTAGCAATGTGCAAGCAGAGATCTAATGAAACGGACCGTGAATTCTTGACTCGGTGGTGTACCGTGAGAAACTCGTGTGAGGGAGTCATAGAGTCACAGGCTATAGCATGGTTCGCACAAGGATGTAGATATGGCAGCGAGTTGTGGATGAAATTGCAAAAGAAAATGCCAGTCACATTGGCAGAGATGATCCGGATCACGGATTCTTATGCTTTGGGTGATCCAACTCAACCTAGGATCGCGTCGAACGAGTCAAATGAGGAGTACTGTCCGAGGGACGGATCCGGGTCATCCCGGAGGAACGATTACAGGGGAAAAAGGAGAGACGATAGACCGGACCATCGATATGGTTCCCAACAAGTTGCGGCCGTGAATCAAGATCAGCCCGGGGCAGGGAGCAACCAACGCCAGAGAACGGGAGGGCAATGGACTCCTCGAAACGATGGCAAGAAAATGTGGACTCTGGAGCAGAGGAAGCAATGGCAAGAGAAGAAAGATCGTCCGAGGTATACCTATGAGTCAATGTTGGACCAGCCGTGCAAGTTTCACACGCCAAATCCGAACAGCCCCGCAGGTCACACGACGAGACAATGTGAGTGGATGCGCAAGATAGAGCAAGGTGGTCCGGGGAATGCACAAGCACCCCGGAGTGATCAACCTCGGCAGGAGTTACCCCGGCAGCAATTGCTCTCCGGTGCAAACGTGCAACAACTGATGTTGCCTCCTCCTCCGCCGAGGTATGACAACAGTGAGAGAAGGGATGCAGTGCATCAGGTAGAAAACCAGCAACAACCGGGTCAGAGGTATTCCGGAAATGAGGGAAGGAATGAGTATAGGGAACATCACCAGAGCTATTGTGTGTTCACAACAGAGGAAACGGATAGGAAAAGCTTGCAGCGCCGACATATGGAGGTTAACGCGGTTATGCCTGCAGTGACGAGGTGTATGTCTTGGTCGGACCAGGAAATTACCTAGAGCGTTAAAGATCATCCCAAGCTTATGCCAAGTCCTGGCTCGTATGCACTGGTGTTAGATCCGACGTTCATTGGACCAAATATTAATGTGAGATTCTCCAAGGTACTGATCGACAATGGCAGTAGCATTAACATCATGTATGCGGATACGATGCGCAAGTTGGGCATCTCGGAGAACATGCTCCAGGCTACAAGAACAACTTTTCACGGTATCGTGCCCGGCATATCCTGCGAACCCATAGGCAAAGTCCGGGTCGACGTGCTATTCGGTACGAGGGATAACTGCCGAACCGAAAATCTGGAGTTTGAGGTGGTAAACTTGGAGAGCGCGTATCATGCATTACTCGGGAGACCGGCACTGAGCAAATTCATGGCAAGTTGCCACGTTAGTTATCTGAAGATGAAGTTGCCCGGGCCAAATGGTGCAATTACTATCGTTGGGGATTTCCAACGTTCTATTGAGTGCGCTTCAGCCGGGTCTAACCTAGCCGAGTCACTCGTAATTACCCAAGAGAAAATAAAAATCCAAGAAGTGACGGCATTAGCTCAGTCCGCGCAGCAGTATATGCCGGCGTTAAGTAACCCCCATGGAAGCGTTTCATTTCAAGCCGCGAAGGACACCAAGAAGATCCCGGTGGATAACATGTTTCCGGAGCGTCTGCGTGACAATGCGGGTTAACTGACAAATAGGAAAGCGAGCTCGTCAACTTCCTCCGTGAGAATCGGGATATTTTTGCTTGGTCCACACAGGACTTGCAAGGTGTTCCGAGGGAGTTGGCCGAGCACTCTCTGAATGTAAGACCCGGAGCAAGGCCGATGAAGCAGCCTCTCCGATGCTTCGCCGAGGATAGGAGAAAGGTCATTGGTGACGAGATAGCTCGGTTGCTAGCAGCAGGATTCATCATGGAAGTGATGTATCCGGATTGGCTCTATAATCCGGTGCTGGTAGAAAAGAAAAAGGATGATCCGAACATGGTGGTTTGGCGTATGTGTATCAATTACACGAACCTGAACAAGGCGTGTCCAAAAGATCCATTTCCACTGCCGAGGATAGATCAGGTCATCGACTCCACCGCGGGATGTGAACTGTTGTCTTTTATTGACGCTTATTCCGGTTTCCACCAGATACCTCGAACCCGGATGATCAAATAAAACTGCCTTTATTACCCGTGCAGGGGCTTATTGCTATCGCACTATGCCTTTTGGTTTACGAAACGCAGGAGCAACGTACCAAAGGTGTATGCAAAAATGTTTGCACGATCAAATAGGTCAAAATGTGCAAGTTTACGTGGACGATGTGGTTATCAAGACCAAGGAAAGCGCAACGCTAGTTGACGACATAAGGCAAACATTTGCGAACTTGAGGAGATTCCGAATGAAGCTTAACCCGGAGAAATGTACCTTCGGTGTCCCGGCTGGGAAATTACTAGGATTTCTCGTCTCCAGCCGAGGTATCGAGGTCAATCCAACTAAGATCCGAGCCATCGAACGAATGGAGCTGCCGAAGTGTCTCAATGACGTCCAGAAGTTCACTGGATGCCTGGCGTCGTTGGGTCGGTTTGTATGTCGGCTAGGGGAAAAGGCACTGCCTCTCTACCAACTCATGAAAAAATAAGATAAATTCGTTTGGACGCTGCAGGCCGATGAAGCTTTTTCCCACTTAAAAAAGATGTTGGCCACTGCACCAGTGTTAGCTTCTCCACTGTCGAAGGAGCCAATGTTGCTCTACATAGCCGCAACCAATCGAGTTGTAAGTGCAGTGATTGTAGTGGAACGAGATGAAGAGGGTAAGTCGGTGCAGAGACCAGTGTATTACTTGAGCGAGGTATTGTCTGCCTCAAAACAGAACTACCCGCATTTTCAAAAGGTGCCATACGGAGTTTATATGGCAACAAAGAAGTTAAAGCACTACTTTGAGGAGCATCCCATCAAAGTGATATGTGAAGCCCCCATCTCTGAGATAATGGGTAACAAAGATGCGAGCAGCGAAACGAAATGGGCAATTGAGCTAGCACCATACGCGCTCGATCTGACGAGAAGAAGCGATCAAGTCCGTGCTATAGCGGACTTTTTCGTGGATTGGGCCGAGGTACAATACGAACCACCGCCACCGGATCCAAACTATTGGAGGATGCATTTTGACGGATCGAAGACCAAAACCGGATTAGGCGCCGGGGTTGTGCTTACCTCGCCAAAAAAGGATCAGCTCAAGTACGTATTGCAGATCCATTTCGCGGCATCGAACAATGTCGCTGAATACGAGGCTCTTGTGCATGGTCTCAAAGTGGCAAAGGAAATTGGCATAAGATGGATAATCTGCTTTGGCGACTCGGACCTAATGTCTGACAAGTGTCCAGTGTGGGACGCCTGGATCCAAACATGGCACTATACAGATTTCATGTGCGAGAAAATCTCGGGTTACTTTGAGGATGTGAATTTCATCATGTACCTCGCGTGGAAAACGAAGTGCCGACATCTCGTCAAGCTCGGTTCGACCCGACAGGCAATTCCATCGGGCGTTGCATTGGAGCACCTCAGAAAGCCATCTATCAGGCCGTCCCCAGGAACCGACTCAATTTATGTCCCGGAAAACGCGGAATCCGGAGCTGAACCCATGGACATTGACATGGAAGGTAGTGCGCCGAACCCGGGGACTACCTTGGCAAACTCGGGGACTACCTCGCTAGACCCGGGGACTATTCAACAAGACCCGGTTGAAGTTATGCCGGTGGATCGGATGGAAATTGATGAGGATATGTTCCTCAAGTGAGCGATACCAACAGGCCTCGCCTATATACAAGTTCTTAAAAGATAGAACGTTACCCACTGAGGAAGTGCTAGCCAGGCAAACTCAGAGAAGGGCCAAAGCTTACACAATCATCAATTCCGAGCTGTACAAGCGGAGTGTAACCAGTGTCCTCCAGCGGTGTGTTGGTCCGGAAGAAGGACTTGACATCCTCCGAGATATACACCAAGGAGAATGCGGGCATCACGCCTCATCCCGGGCCTTGGTGGCAAAGGCATTCTGACATGGATTTTACTGGCCAAGCGCCTTGGAGCAGGCCGAAGATATGGTGAGAAAATGCAATGGTTGCCAAAGATACGCCACCAAGACACATATGCCTATGTCCGAACTCAAAACCATACCAATTACATGGCCATTTGCTGTGTGGTGCTTGGATATGGTTGACCCGTTCAAACCGGCAAAAGGGAACATGACGCACATTCTGGTCATGGTGGACAAGTTTACAAAATGGATCTAAGTGAAGCCTATAAGAAAATGTGATGGGGCTACGGCTGTGACATTTCTCAAAGACATCATCTTGAGATACGGTTATCCTCACAGTATCATAACTGATAACGGCACCAATTTTTCTGAAGGAGCATTTGCACGATTCTGCCGAGATAAGAAAATCCGACTCGACGTAGCCTTGGTAGCCCACCCCGCATCGAACGGACAAGTGGAAAGATCCAACGGATTAGTGCTATCCGGGATAAAACCTCGGCTCATTGAGCCGCTGCAAAGATCAGCGAGGTGCTGGATAGAAGAACTACCAGCGGTATTGTGGAGTTTAAGAACCACTCCAAATCAATCAACAGGCTACACGCCGTTTTTTCTGGTATATGGGGCAGAAGCTGTATTACCAGCCGACATAGAGCATGATTTGCCTAGAGTCACCCAATACACAGAAGCCAAAGTGCAAGAAGCCCGGCAAAATGATGTTGATCTGCTGGAAGAAGCGAGAGAACTGGCACTGTCCAGATCCGCCATATATCAGCAAAATCTCCGACGCTATCATAGCCGGAAAGTGTGCCCCCGAGTCTTCTGGGAAGGCGATCTGGTGCTCCGGTTGGTACAGCGTACCACTGGCATGCATAAATTATCCCCCCCATGGGAAGGACCATTTATTGTGAGCAAAAATCGCACAATGACTCTTACTATCTCATAGATGCAAAGCCACAGGAAAAGAACAAGGCGGATAGGTCCGGAGAGGAATCCAAGCGACCGTGGAATGTAGCACTACTTCGTCCCTTCTACACTTAGCTAAAGAGTGTATGTACCCGAGTCATCCTCATATGTCGGTATGTATGTCGCCAATGAGCCTATCAATGAAATAGCGGAGCCTCGAGCAGTAACTCGGGGACTGCCTTAATAAATGATTGTTGTTACTTTTTATGCGTTAGCTGGAATGACTCGTTTCGCTTAACCTGGATTAGTAATGTGTGAGCACCAAAAACCCAACCCTTCAACTCGCTGCTGTCCAACAAGAATTGGCTTCATGGCGAGCAAGGGAACAAGTTTGGAATTGCGTAGCACATGAAAAACTACTAAGGAAACGATCCTATTCTAGCTAACGTTTTTTTTTTACTAACCCCGTATTTACTTTCAAGCTATTATGTTGAATTATTTTGAGCCAAGCCTCAAAGTTTCTCAGTATTGTTAAAACGATTCTTGAAGCTCGGGTTCGTAAGTCGTAAAACCGAATCAAGGTAGACACGGATCGAGCCGGAGAATTGGATGAACAAGAAAATGAAACTCGGGGACTACGCCCAAGTTAATTCGGCATACAAGCATAGTAGCAAAATATTATGTATTCAGTATACAATTGCACCCGGCATACCGGGGATCTGATAAATTTTCGAGTTTTTTCACCTAAGGAGCGGCGGGAGGAGGAAGTTCGGCATCATCATCACTGTCTTCAATATCTGAAGCAGCATCTTCTCCATCATCGCCCGACCCATCCTCCACGTTCTCCATCTGCTCCTCCTCGCCGGAGTCCAGAAAGCTCGGCCCCTCAGATCATGGATGGAGAATATTCGATCAGGCTGTGGCGCAAGCTGGCGCCGAAGCTACCCTCCGGATCATCGGTCCATTTGGATCCGGTCGCCGACAGGTGAGGAGGCTCAGATCGATTTTCTCGTACCATGAAAGGATATGATGGAGAAGGGTATCTGCAGCACGCCCAAATGATTCCTCCAGAGGTCAAGTTGAGTCTCAATCTCCATCAGTTTTTCCGCAAGGCGCGATCCTTTCGGGCGTCCTCGCTTGGCCAGAATGTGTTGAAGATCCGGATCGCAACATCGAGGAGATCTTTTCCATAGTTCTTGATAGTTTCCACCCGAGCTAACACGCTAACCAACAAGTCCTCCATGTCCAAGGGGATTCTCTCACCATCAGGAGTGATGGGAGTACCCCTCTCTTGGCGGAATTTGGCAACGGCAGCACTGGCGATGGCAGTACCCTCCGGAAATTTATCTGAAAATAAGGAAAGGGAGGATGCTGAAGCAAAGGCATATGAGCTAACCCAGAAAACTAGGTCGGGCAAGGCGAAGATACTTACGTGAGATATGGCGATGGATCCGGGTCAACTCCTTGATACAACTATCGAGTCTCTGCCGAAGTTGTTCAAGCTCGGCAAGCACCGACCCAAGCCGGACTTCGGATTCCTTGAGCAGATCCTGGTCCTTGGAGATCTGAAGGGTAAAGTGCTCACGCTCTTCGGTGAAGTTCTGGCCAACTTTCTGGAGCTCGGTTTTGTGTTGGGCCTTCATCTTCTCCATCTCGGCCTTGAGTTTGGCTATCTCGTCGTCCTTGGTCCGAAGGAGGGCAAGCTCATCGTCCTTCTTCTTTAGCTCGGCTTGATGTTGTCCTGCTTGTTCGAGAAAATGCAGCATCATATCAGGCACGGGCACACTATCCTCAAGCGATGCTAAAATAGTGTGTTGACCCGGCAAAGCCGAGGAGTGAATGTTTGCCGAGCCAAGAAAAAGAAAGAATGGAAAACACAGCGACGTTGGCCGAAAGGGGACATACCTCGGATTTCCTCCAAGTTTTTCCATATAATCTTGTTTTCAGCCTCCACCCCAGCTGCAAAAAACCGAATAAGGAGGTTAGTCCGGCAGAAGCAAACGAAATGGTGAGGTGTTAAGGGAGGAAATTACCTCTCTTTTCATGCTCCGCGCCAAGTGCAACGTGTTTTGCGCGCAACGTCTTATGGGTATCAAGCGGTAGCTGAAACTCGGCGCTCCGGTTGGTGGTTACCTGACAAAGGCACAGGCGTGTAAAGTTAGTTCGGCGCATATTCGAAGTGTACAAGATCCGGGCCAAGCGGAACTTAACCCGGCTCTAGGTGTGTGCATATTCGAAGTATACAAGATCCGGGCCAAGCGGAACTTAACCCGGCTCTAGGTGTGTGCATATTCGAAGTGTTGTACAAGATCCGGGCCAAGCGGAACTTAACCCGGCTCTAGGTATGTGCATATTCAAAGTATATGAGATCCGGGCCAAGCGGAACTTAACCCGACTCTAGGTGTGTGCATATTTGAAGTTTACATGCAGCTACGTTGATCTTCTAAGGAGCATCCGGCCGAATAACAAGTTACTCCGTCGGAGGCTCGGGGACTAATGGTTATTATCTACAGCATGTAAAGAAGAAACAACGTACCTCCATCATACGCCCAGCGAGGTTAATGGCCTTGGCGGTGGTATTCATCTGAGCGGAAAATTCAGCTGGGCCGAACTTTTCCGGGAGATCGTCATTGTAGACGAACTCCGCCTTATTCCAGTTCATGACAAACTCGATGAGGCTCGGAGGGTACAGTTCGCCAGTGGGCATGTGAGGTGCCACCAAGCCCTTGGCGTGAGCTTCTTTCCTTTCAATCAGGGCAAGAGCCGGGCTAGTGTGAAGAACCATCTGCTGCGAATCAGCTGGCTCGACGGGAGGATCCGTCGCTGTTGATGACTTCTTTGGAAGCATCGACGACAAGGTTCGCTGCCCAGCCTCGACGGAGGTGGACTTGCCTTTGGCCTGCTGGGAGGAAGTGACCACAGTGGATTTGCCCTTGGAAGCCGCTGGAGTGGGTCCTCGCCGAGCTTGAGATGACTTGGACGAGGCAGATGAGCTTGGCACAGGAGCTTTGGTGGCTGGCGTTGGAGCTGCTGTTGGTTTCTTCGGAACCGGGACAGGCGCTGGTTCGGTGGCTGGTGCTGGAGCTGCTGCTGGGGCTGGAGTTGCGGTAGACCTAATTGTTGCTGGTTGCGGCAATGCCTAAGTGTCGGACGCCATCGCCTCGGCCGATCCGACCCCTCCCGATCCGAGGTCGCGTCCCTCTAAAGGAGGTACTGCGGAACCCGGAGCGGCCGCAGAGCCTTCCGGAATAGGGCTCAGCGGGCGTGACTCGTCATCACGGGGAGGGGAAGGAGCGAAGGAGAGGAGATGCTCGATCCGCTCGAGGGACCTCCACAGAGCCTGCAAGAGAAAATAATGTCAGGAGTGAAATTACCCCGAAGCAGGGAGAAGTGTGTTGCGCAGTGAAAAAAGAACTTACGCATCCGAGGTCTCTGCCTCCTTAGGTTTCTGGGCCCTCCTTGCTGGGGCTTTGCCTACTCGTTTGGAGGCAGTCTTGTCTCCGGCCTTCTTTTTCCTTTTGGAAGGCTGAGAAGGTTCGGAAGAAGAACTCGACGCGGTTCCGCACTTCTTCTTTGACGCCGCCGGAGCAGGCTCGCCCGTGGCAAGGGGAGGATCCTCATGGATGTGCCCACCGGGGTTAGCTGATGCCGGGTAAGCAAAAGAAAGAGGGACAGCCTCAACGGGTTCAATCACATCGATATTCGAGTCATCCTCATCGTCAGGCCAATCTCTAAGAGAAGAGAATTTGCCGCTAGGTCGTCTGGTGGCATCGGGTGTGGGGAGGAAAATCTCCTGGTCCGGCTCCTCCTCGTCCAGAATTTCTCGGTCCGGGGCCCACTTAAGGGTCGGATCCGGGCCATCCTCGAGGGTTTGCTAGAGAAACAGCTGAGGAAAAAGCACAAGGAGCAAAGTCAAGAATGTGGTAAGAGCCGACATGAAATTGATCCGAGATAAGTTTACCCCGCGAAGCTTACCGCGGGAGGGAGCCTGTCACGGCAGTAATGCTCAATTCCCCACGTCCATTCGGCGGAGAGGTCCTTATGGGTGGTGAAAAGAGCCTTGACCCGGCGGAAGATCTTCGTATTGCTCAACTCGAATGAGGAGGTTCGGTTGGGGTCGCGACTAAATCTCATATGGCACAACTTGTGAGTGCGCCGCTGAAGGGGAGAGATTCGGTTGCGCACGAATGTGATCATGGCATCCTCGTTGCGCAATCCGAGCTTCTTCAGCTCCGCAAACCTTTTGTTCACTTAGTTGGCCAGGGCTGTAGGCTTCCTGGCAACCTCCTTCCAGAAATCCGTGTCAGGGGGACCCGGAGCGTAGGGCGAACGGATCAAATCTTCCGTGCCTTCATTCCGGACGTAGAAGAAGGTCCGCCCACCCTTAGAGTCAAGCCCGGTGACCCGGGGAAAGATTGAATACCTCCAGGGCGAGATCGAGGCAGCTCCGAACTGAGTTAGCTGTTTGTCCTCCGACTCGACGTGGATGTTGGGGACCACGTTGCAGCGGAGGCCAAAGAACCGGATCCACAACTCCTTCGTAGGCCATAGCCCGGTGTAGCCCTCGATCGAAGAAACGAAAGCGGGCAGAGAGGTGATGGCATTCGCCGGGAGATGATGTGGTTGCAAGTGATAGGTCCGGATCCAGTCCCGGAAGAAATCACTCACTGGAAGTCCAAATCCTCGTTGGAAATGGGATAAGAAAACAACAAATTCGCCCGGATTGGGTGACGGGGCCAGCTCCGAGGAGGGGAGACGAGCAGCGACGCCAGTGGGAATGCGCCGGGTCCGGTAGAGCCAGGCGATGTCGTCCTCGCAGACCCAGGAGCCGGCCCACGTGCCGCGGTCTGCCGCGCCGGCGTCCTCCTCCATATCCTGTTCAACAACGACGAGCTCTTCCTCCGTCATCTCAATTCCGGTGTCTTCGCTGGAGCTGCCAGCAGCGGGGCTCTGCGGTCTAGACTGACGAGGACCCGTGGCTAAACAGAGGCGCAGCGGTGATTGCGGTGCGGAGAAACAAAGAAAATGTGGCGGCGACGCTGCTGCAACGGGCACTGGCGGCGGCGCGGTTGCGAGGAAGAAGAAGAGGAACGGGCGAGGGGGCACGGAGATGGAAAAGTTCTAAGGAGCGTGCCCCTCCCCTATTTAACCGCCCCCAGTCATCAACGAGTGGGATCGTGCTGCGCAGGAAAACCACACGATGTGGCCGTGTATCACCAGCATCGACCAATTAGAGAGGAGCCACACCGGGGGCCGCAGAGTAAATGTGATCCAATGACACGACGTGCAGTTGCGGTAAACGAGGAGACAGACGTGACGTAACCCCCGCATTAATCACGACATTTATCGCGGCGATTCATGCGAGCCCTTAAAATAAGGCAACATAATGATTAACCGTTACGTGGGTTGGCGTACGAGAGAAGGAAGCAAGGCCCGGATCCGAGCCACGGTGGTAACCCGGCCGGCAAGTGAAAACTTGAACCGTGCGGAGGGAAAGTAAAACCAAACGATCCGAGCCAAAGTGGTGACCCGGCCGGCAAGTGAAAACTTGGAGCGTGCGAAGGGAACGTAAATCCATATAATCCGAGACAAAAAGTTAACCCGGAAATAAACGTCCGAAGCTTGGATACGAATGAACCTGATGTGGCCTTAGCGACCAAGGCCGCTAAGGCCGCACTAGCTTCGGGGACTAGTGTTGGGGGGATAACCCCGGGTAGGGTCACTCCGGGGTATAAGGGCCGAGTTAGCCGAGGTTCGGCAAGGCCAAAGCGGATGCTGGCCGAGTCACCTCAAGGCAGGCCGGATCACGGGGTAACCCGGACTGGGGTCGCTAACATTGTCTCGTCCGACTCAAGGAATAAGTCGGAGACACTTGTCTAGCTTATATGCAGGAACAGGTGTGGGATCAACGTGATCCGGATCCTCGTTTGGCTTCTAGGAAGGAAGGAATATCTCGGTCAAAAAGAAGGCCGGTGCGTCTTGGATGAGCGAATAAAGCAAGGCAGGACCACCGGATCGTGGCCGACAAGGGTGACGACGCTCACGTCGGCTGACGCAGGCGCCGCAGAGGCAACGTCGCTAAAGCAAGAGTGACGTGGGGGAAAAGCACCCCTGTCGGGTTACTAATTTGGGAGGAGGCATATTCTTAGGAATATGCCTCCACGTATGCCCTAGGCCAGGACCGAACCACCCCTATATAAGGGGGGGTTGGGGTTCTGGTAAGGGGGTTGGGTCTTTTCAGATACATAGCAAGGAAAATACTTGTGGGTCTAGGGTTCTGGGGCTAGTTAATAGGCAAGAGTAAGAGAGTTTCTTCTTCCTCCTCTTGTCAATACAGCTCGAGGAGCACTTGTAATCTTGGAGACTGAACATCAATACGAAGCTTCTGTGTAGAGAATCACTCTACTATCCCTCCCTGGATTCCCCTAGCGCATATTAGTCCCCGCCTTTAGCCTATCCATGGCATCTGCCATGACACCACCACGACAAGACTTCTGAGTCTCCATCCGAATCTACGATTCACATGGACACTCGGGGGCTACTGACATGGGTATGCCCAATAGGCACTTGACTATAGCCTACCTGGTGCGGCTCGACGGAAGGCCCACTCGACGAATTGCAAGGTCCATGACGCCTATGACGGTTCGACTGGTATGAAGCCCATATGGATACGGACTCCCAAACACACAAGACAAGGAAAGCTCAAGACTAGAGTTCTAATCTAACTTGTAACCAACTCGTATTGGTACCCGAGACCTAGCCTCCCCATATATAAAGGCTAGGAGGGTCCAACGAGAAGGCATCCTCACCTCCAATCTCTCAATCGACTCTTCCAATAGACAATAGATCTAGACACCGCAATAGACAATAGATAGATCTACGATCTCCCATACGCCAGATCTAATCTGTGCATACACTGCCATCGGCGACATTGTAATCCTTCGGATCATCATCAATCAAGAGCAGACAAGCAGGAGTAGGGTCCTCTACGAGGCCTGAACCTGGGTAAACCTTGCGTCCCTGTGTGCTTGTTTGCTAGCCGTACCGAGATCTCCAGCGCTCCTCAATTCCTGAACCTAAGTCCATAACAATGGGCATTGATGAGTTAAACCCTCGTCAATAGCGGAGTTGGAATCTTCACCGTGATGAAAATGTTAAAAGAGTTTAATTTCATCGGAGATGATGAAGATGCTTGCATTTGCAAGAAATTAAGTGGGAGCGCTGAGACAAATTTCCAATACATTATGTAGAGGACATGTTGTTGATTGGAAATGATGTATCTTTTATTGACACGGATTAAGAATTTCATTAAAATTGGATTTCGATGAATGACTTGGACAAAACCAGAATATTTGGCATCAATGTCTATATGGATAGATTGAAACGCTAATGTGGTCGTGCTAGACGTACATATATGATATATTGAAAGGGTTCAATATGGAAACAACGAGAAAGGTTATTGCCGCATGGAAAGGGTTGAATCAAGATTCAAGTGTTTTGACACTTGGTGAGTGAAATCACAGGAATATTTTGATCAATAATATATACCATGATATGTACATATCCAGATATGTCCTATGCTCTAAATGTTATGTGCATATACCAGAATGATTCATAAGATGACCATTGGACGATGGTAAAGATATTCTTATGAGTTCTGGAAGAACTAAGAATATATCATGTATAAGTGACAAATAGTTAAAAGTAGTTCATTGTAAAGTGTTACATTGATACTAGTTTGTCACAAGATATAAATTAAATTTATCTCAATTTAAACTATGGGTAGCACAATGTAATGGAAAGGAGGTTCCATGATGGATTTGGATGAGTTCCAAAGTTGATACATTGGGACGGATACTACAACAAAAGGCTAAGTATATGACTGCTATAGTAGCAACAAAGGAGGAAATTTGGTTAAGAAGTTTGTTATCAAACTAGGTGTGGTTTACAGTGGGCTAGTACTATGAAGATATATTGTGCGAAAATTATATCAACATGTTTTAACCCAAAGGAACTAAAGGTCTCACTAAAGGACTAAATTTATACAATGTCATCTCATTAGAGAATGAGTGATGCGTAGAGACGCAAAGACATGCAAATACACGCGGACCTGAAATTGTTAGATCCGGAGATTATGTTAACCACTAGTAAATGCGTATATACAACACCAAAAAGCCATAGGTATTGAACGCATAAGTTTATAAACTAGATTATTGACTCTAGTGCAAGTGGGAGACTGAAGAGAAAATGCCTGAGAGACAATAATAAAGTGGTTATTATCTTATTCCTTGTTTATGATAAATGTTTTTTTGTATGCTAAATTGTATTAATTGGAAACTTTAATACAGGTGTGTTTAATAAACAAATAAAGGGTTCCTAGTAATGCCTCTCTTATAAACTAGATCGTCGATTAACAAGATGATCAAGGTTTCCTGATCATGGACATTAGATGTTGTTAATAATGAGGTCACGACATTGATGAATGATGTGATGAACATTCATCCGAAGTATAGCATCACCATCAAAGTCATTGTGTTTAAATTGCTATAACATCATACGAAGTAATCTTAGTCCTTAGACCATGAGATCATGTCAATCGCTAACACTAGAAGAGTTACTTGACAATATCAAATGTCACACCGTAACAGGGTGACTATAAAGGTGGGTTCCGATACTCCGAAGGTGTTATGTTGAGGCTCATGGATAAAGAGTGGTATTTTTCCATCCCGATGATGGTTAGATATACTCTAGGCCCTCTCGGTGATATCACATTAAGATAGCTTGCAAGCAAGTGATGTGATCACTAGAATGTTATATCACGGGAATGATAAAAGAGTGCATGTCGATAACGAGATCAAAGTAGGTATTGAGATACCGATGATCGAATCTCGGACATGTAATATATCGCGAGACAAAGGGATTTAGTTACAGCGTTAAAGGTTCACAGATCACTAGAGTCATTGTTGAATGTGTGGGAGTCAGTATGGATCTCTAGGTCCCGCTGCTGATTATTGATCAGAGAGGGGTCTCGATCATGTCTGCATTTTTCACGAACCGTAGGGTGACACACTTAAGGGATACCGACACCATTTGGAGCAAATAAGATACCAGAGAAAGATTATGAAAGTGCTGGAATTGTTTTGATGGACACCGGAATTGTTTCGAGTGAAATTGCTAAAATTGGTTCTGCATGTGATATCAAAATGTTGCAAGGGGTTTTATGTGAATATTTGTTAATTAAAGTAATTAACAAAATTCTGAATAAAATAAATCAAAGTGTTTTATTTAAAGATAAAAATGCATTTAATTTAGTGGTCATTAAATGTAAGTGAGTGGAGTTGAAATTTATGTGAGTGGGCTTAGTGGAAGCTCCACCCACATGAATGAGGGAGAGGTGGGGGCACCCATCATGGCTGGCCAGCCATGGCCATGGGGCTGTGCCCCACACCCTATAAAAGTAGCCCCATGGCTCCTCTCCTCTTGCACCACCTCCTCGCGAAGGTTCTCTTCCCCCTCTAGCAATTCCCCATGGTCTCGGATTAGTGAGATACATGTTCCCGATGGCTTTTTCTGGAAGGATTTGCTGCTTTCGCTGCTTTGCTGGAGCGAGGAATCGGAGGTTGTCGGGGTACCGGACGTGTGTGCGATCACGGATACATCACTGCTTTGCGGTGCTGGACTTGCTGGTGCTGGACCTACTGGTGCCGGACTGGCTAGACTTCATCACGATCTTGAGATCGGCAAGTGTACGACTACATCATCCACGAGTTCAAACTCGTTAACAATGCTTTGTTGTTCTTTAAGGGTACGTTCTATATGGATGTATATCCACCCATTGGTATCTAGGTAGATAGATCTTGGTGCTTAGTTGTTCACTTCGTAGTAATTTTTTTGTTTTCTATGTTGTGAACCCAACAGATCTCTCAGGTCGCAGCGGTGTTTTCTGAAGGAAATATGCCCTGAGAGGCAATAATAAAGTTGTTATTATGTATTCCTTATATATGATAGATGTTTATTTTGCATGCTAGAATTGTATTGATCAGAAATGTCAATACATGTGTGTTTAATAAACAAAAAGGGTTCCTAGTTATGCCTCTCTTATAGACTAGCTTGTTGATTAACAAGATGATCAAGGTTTCCTGATCATGGACATTGGATGTTGTTAATAACAAGGTCACACCATTGGTGGAATGATGTGATGAACATTCATCCGAAGTATAGCATTACGATCAAGTCATTATGTTTATATTGCTATAACATCATACGAAGTAATCTTTATCCTTAGACCATGAGATCATGTTAATTGCTAACACCGGAAGAGTATCTTAAAAACATCAAACGTCACACCATAACAGGGTGACTATAAAGATGGGTTCAGTACTACGAAGGTGTTATGTTGAGGCTCATGGATCAAGAGTGGAATTTGTCAATCCTGATGATGGATAGATATACTCTGGGCCCTCTCGGTGATATCACATTGAGATAGCTTGCAAGCAAGTGATGTGATTACTAGAATGTTATATCACGGGAACGAGAAAAGAGTGCATGTCGGTAACAAGATCAAACTAGGTATGGAGATACCGATGATCGAATCTCGGACATGTAATATATCGTGAGACAAAGGGATGTAGTTACAAGCGTTAAAGGTTCTCACGATCACAGAAGTCATCGTTGAATGTGTAGGAGTCAGTACGGATCTCCAGGTCCCGCTGCTGATTATTGATCGGAGAAGGGTCTCGATCATGTCTGCATTATTCGTGAACCGTAGGGTGACACAGTTAAGAGTTACCGGACACCATTTTGGAGCACATATGTTTCAGACGAAAGAATTGCAAAGCGCAGGAATTATTTCAATAGAAACCAGAAATTATTTCGGGTGAAATTGTAGAAAGTGGTTCTGCATGTGATATTGAAATATTGCAAGGGGCTATATGTGAATGTTTGTTAATTAAAGTAATTAACAAAATTCTGAATAAATTTAATAAAAGAGTTTTATTAAATGAGAGAGCATTAAACTTGGAGAATTTTAATGCATTTAAAGTGGAGACTTTAAAAGGGAATGTGAAGAGGCATTTTAATGTGGAGGGGCTACCACCACATGAATGGGGGAGGTGAGGGGTCACCCCCCATGCGCCGGCCATGGAGAGGAGGGGCACCCCCCTCCTCCTATAAAAGGCCACCCATTCCCTCCTTCATCCACACACCTCCTTGTGAAGGATCTCTCTCCCCCTCTAGAATTATTCCCCCATGGTCTCGGATTAGCGAGATACATGTTCCCGGTGGCATTTTGTCTAGAAGGAGTTGCTTTCATTTGGATCGCTGGAGCGAGGAGGTGGAGGTTGTCCGGTGGCTTGAACGTGTGTGCGGATGCGGATGGCTTGAGTTGCGGCCCGGACTTCTCACGATCTTGAGATCGGCAAGTGTACGACTACATCAACCACGAGTTCCTACTCGTTAACAAAACTCGTTGTCTTCAAGGGTAAGTTCTCGTTGGATGTATGTCCACCCGTTGCTTTGTACCTAGTAGATAGATCTTGGCGTGTAGTTCACACCGTAGGAAATTTTTTGTTTTCTATGTCATGCGGACCCAAAGGGTATCGAGCTGATCTATGCGTAGGTGCTTTGCAGGTAGTACACATATGTTTATATGTGGATGATGATCATGTTATTTCATCTTCTATGTATTTTGGATATTGGTGGCATAGTGGGATGAAGCGGGGACCAACCTTACATGTCATCGCACATGAGACCGGTTCCACGATCGACATGCAACTTGTTTTGCATAAGTGGTCAAGGGTGTCCATCTCTCCTACTATAGTCAATATCTGATTTACAACGAGTTGCTAATAACTTAGTTATCCTCGGTGTGGTTCATGTTCGTAGGTGAGAACGGTTCTATCTCCGAAAGCCCTAAGCCACGTAAAACTTGCAATTGATAAATTAGAGGCGTCTAGTTTATCTCGTTGTTGGGCTAGTGTATTGATATGGTATTGTTGTAAGTAGATGTATGATAGATACTCTTACAACACATTCAATGTGTAAGTTCCATAGACCTTGGCCTTACACACAAAGGAATGATAGAGATCATACCACGATGCAAATGATAGAGATCAAATGCATGGACCATATCATCTCACTTTACACATTAGATGTTAGCATCTTATACTGCTAGTTTGGCGCTTTTGGTAGCATTGTAAGATGATCCCTCATTTAGATATCAAGATAAAATGTGTTCTTCCTTGAGTATACACCGTTCTATGGATCGTGTTTCGAGACATCACGTGATGATCGGGTGTACTCGACTCTATGCTTTCATACAACGGGTGTAAGACAGTTTTACACACACGAGTACTAAGGTTCTTACTTGGCGAGCCTAGCATGTACAGACATGGCCTCGGAACACAGACCGAAAGGTTAAGCATGAGTCATATGGTTGATATGATGCCCATATAGATGCTCGCCTTTGAAGTTACACCGACTCACGTGATGATCGGACTTGGTGTAGTGGATTTGGTTCATGTAATCACCAAAAAGGCACGAGGGATGTCGTTTTTGAGTGGGAGTTCATTAGGATTAGTTGAACTCAATCTATCATAAACTTAGTCTAAATAAACTTTACAAATTCTGTTGTAGATGGCACCACCTGCTTTTAATTTCAATATGTTCATGGAGAAAGAGAAACTTGCTGCGAATGGTAGCAACTTCACCAACTGGGCTATGAATTTGAGGATTCTCCTCACTGCTGCACAAAAGCAATATGTGCTAGATGCGCCGCTAGGCCCCCCACCAGACTCCCGATGCCCCGACGAGGAAAAGAATGTCTATGTGACTCGTCAGAGGACCACAACTTAGTTCATTGCGGCATCTTGTATGGGCTAGAGCCGTAACTTGAAAGCATTTCGAAAATGGCAATGCCTTTGATACCATGGGAGAATTGAAAATGATTTTCGATACCCATGCTGCCGTAGAGAGTTATAATGCTACTGAAAAGTTCTTTAGCTGCATGATGGAGGAGAATAGCTCCGTTAGTGAGTATGTACTCAAATTGTCTGGGTACGCCGATAAGCTTGTGTCCTTGGGAATAACGATTCCCATTGACTTAGGCATACATCGTGTTCTCCAATCTCTGCCACCTAGCTACAAGAGCTTCGTGATGAACTATAATATGCAGGGCATGAAGAAGACTCTTCTCGAGCTCACAATGCTTAAGACTGCAGAAGTGGAGATTAGGAAAGAACATCAAGTGTTGATGATCAATAGGACCACCGGTTTCAAGAAGGACAAGAAAGGCAAGCATAAGGGAAAGAAGGGTGGCAAATCTATTGCCGCGCCCAAAAAGAAACCCCGAGCTGGCCCTAAGTCCGATACCGAGTGCTACTATTGCAAGGGGACTGGCCATTGGAAGCACAACTGCCCCAAGTATTTGGCGGACAAGAAGTCCGGCAAGGCAAACAAAGTTATATGTGATATACATGTTATTGATGTGTACTTGACTAGTACTCACAGTAGCACCTGGGTATTTGATACGGGATCGGTTGCTAATATATGTAACTCGATTCAGGGGCTGCGGAACAAGCGACAACTAGCAAGGGATGAGGTCACAATGCGGGTCGGCAATGGATCAAGAGTTGATGTGATTGCCGTCGGAACGCTGCCTCTCCATATGCCATCGGGATTAGTCATAAACCTAAATAATTGTTATTTGGTGCCTGCACTTTGCATGAACATTGTATCCGGATCATGTTTGATGCAAAGTGGTTATTCGTTTAAATCTGAAAACAATGGTTGTTCGATTTATATGGATAATATCTTTTATGGTCATGCACCTATGTTGAATGATTTATTTCTGATGGATCTCGATAGTAATATTACGGACATTCATAATGTTAATGCTAAAAAGATTAAACTTGATGATGATATATCTGCATATATGTGGCACTGCTGTCTAGGTCATATTGGCGTTAAACGCATGAAGAAACTCCATTCTGATGGACTTTTGGAATCACTTGATTTTGAATCATTTGATACATGTGAGCCATGCCTTATGGGCAAGATGAGTAGAACGCCGTTTTCCGGTTCAATGCAACGGACAACAGATCTATTGGAAATCATACATACTACTGTGTGTGGACCAATGAGTGTGTCGACGCGAGGTGGATATCGTTATTTTGTTACTTTCATGGATGATTTGAGTAGATACGGGTATATCTATTTGATGAAACACAAGTCTGAAACTTTTGAAAAGTTCAAGGAATTTCAGAATGAAGTGGAAAATCATCGTAATAGAAAGATCAAATTTCTACGGTCTGACCGTGGAGGAGAGTATCTAAGTTACGAGTTTAGCACACACATGAAAGAGTGTGGAATAGTTTCACAACTCATGCTCGGAACACCACAACGTAATGGTGTGTCGAACGTAATCGTACCTTATTGGATATGGTTCGATCTATGATGTCTCTGACTGACTTGCCACTGTCATTTTGGGGTTATGCACTAGAAACAGCTGCATTCACTTTAAATCAGGCACCATCTAAATCCGTTGAAACGACACCGTATGAATTATGGTTTGAAAACAAACCTAAGCTGTCATTTCTTAAAGTTTGGGGATGCGATGTTTATGTGAAGAAACTTCAACCGGATAACCTCGAACCCAAAGCGGAAAAATGAGTCTTCATAGGATACCCTAAGGAAACAATTGGGTATACCTTCTATCACACATCCGAGGGCAAGGTTTTTGTTGCCAAGAATGGATCCTTTCTTAAGAAGGAGTTTCTCGCGAAAGGTGTGAGTAGTCGGAAGGTAGAACTCGAAGAGGTTATTGAACCTTCTCTTCATGAAATAGCGAGTGGCGCAAACGGAAGTTGTTTGAGTTGACTTCACCTAATGAAGAGAGAGCTAATGATATTGATCATGAAACTTGAAGAGGAAACTACCAAACCTCGCAGTCAAGCGGGACACGTGCAGCCGAATCCTGACGGCAATCCTGCTGAATTTCATGGTTGATGAAATGGATGACCCTACGACATATGAAGAAGCGATGATGAGCCTGGATTCCAACAAATGGCTAGAAGCCATGAAATCCGAGATGGAATCCATGTACGAGAACCAAGTTTGGATCTTGGTGGACTTACCTCACGATTGAAAGGCCGTTGAGAATAAATGGATTTTCAAAAGAAAAGCGTCTTGATGGTAATGTGACCATCTATAAGGCTCGACTTGTCGCAAAGGGGGTTCGACAAATTCAAGGAGTTGACTACGATGAGACATTCTCTCCTGTAGTGATGCTTAAGTCAGTTAGGATTATGTTAGCAATTGCTGCATATTTCGATTATGAAATATGGCAGATGGATGTCAAAACCGCGTTCCTCAATGGTAATATTGAAGAAGAGTTGTATATGATACAACCTAAGGGTTTTGTCGATCCTAAGGATGCTAATAAGGTATGCAAACTTCAGTGATCCATCTATGGACTGAAGCAAGAATTCCAAGCATATTAAGCGCCGGTTTCACTCCATCCGCGAGCATGTCAAGGATGGATATATAAAGATTTGTAAAGTACACACGGACCTAAATGTAGCAGATCCGTTGACTAAAGTTCTCCCTAGGGCAAAACATGATCAACACCAGAACTCCATGGGTGTTAGATTTATCACTATGTGAACTAGATTATTGTCTCTAGTGCAAGTGGGAGACTGAAGGAAATATGCCCTGAGAGGCAATAATAAAGTTGTTATTATGTATTCCTTATATATGATAGATGTTTATTTTGCATGCTAGAATTGTATTGATCAGAAACGTCAATACATGTGTGTTTAATAAACAAAAAGGGTTCCTAGTTATGCCTCTCTTATAGACTAGCTTGTTGATTAACAAGATGATCAAGGTTTCCTGATCATGGACATTGGATGTTGTTAATAACAAGGTCACACCATTGGTGGAATGATGTGATGAACATTCATACGAAGTATAGCATTACGATCAAGTCATTATGTTTATATTGCTATAACATCATACGAAGTAATCTTTATCCTTAGACCATGAGATCATGTTAATTGCTAACACCGGAAGAGTATCTTGATAACGTCAAACGTCACACCGTAACAGGGTGACTATAAAGATGGGTTCAGTACTACGAAGGTGTTATGTTGAGGCTCATGGATCAAGAGTGGAATTTGTTAATCCCGATGACGGATAGATATACTCTGGGCCCTCTCGGTGATATCACATCGAGATAGCTTGCAAGCAAGTGATGTGATCACTAGAATGTTATATCACGGGAACGAGAAAAGAGTGCATGTCGGTAACGAGATCAAACTAGGTATGGAGATACCGATGATCGAATCTCGGACATGTAATATATCACGATAGAAAGGGATTTAGTTACAAGCGTTAAAGGTTCTCACGATCACAAAAGTCATCGTTGAATGTGTAGGAGTCAGTACGGATCTCCAGGTCCCGCTGCTGATTATTGATCGGAGAAGGGTCTCGATCATGTCTGCATTATTCGTGAACCGTAGGGTGACACATTTAAGAGTTACTGGACACCATTTTGGAGCACATATGTTTCAGACGAAAGAATTGCAAAGCGTAGGAATTGTTTCAATAGAAACCGGAAATTGTTTTGGGTGAAATTGTAGAAAGTGGTTCTGCATGTGATATTGAAATGTTTCAAGGGGCTATATGTGAATGTTTGTTAATTAAAGTAATTAACAAAATTCTGAATAAATTTAATAAAAGAGTTTTATTAAATGAGAGAGCATTAAACTTGGAGAATTTTAATGCATTTAAAGTGGAGACTTTAAAAGGGAATGTGAAGAGGCATTTTAATGTGGAGGGGTTACCACCACATGAATGGGGGATGTGAGGGGTCACCCCCCCATGCGCCGGCCATGGAGAGGAGGGACACCCCCCTCCTCCTATAAAAGGCCACCCATTCCCTCCTTCATCCACACACCTCCTTGTGAAGGATCTCTCTCCCCCTCTAGAATTATTCCCCCATGGTCTCGGATTAGCGAGATACATGTTCCCGGTGGCATTTATTCCTAGAAGGCGTTTTGCTTCACTGGATCGCTGGAGCGAGGAGGTGGAGGTTGTCCGGTGGCTTGAACGTGTGTACTTGATGCACTGAGTTGCGGCGCTCAGACTTCCTCACGATCTTGAGATCGGCAAGTGTACGGCTACATCAACCACGAGTTCCTACTCGTTAACAAAACTCGTTGTCTTCGAGGGTAAGTTCTCGTTGGATGTATGTCCACCCGTTGCTTTGTACCTAGTAGATAGATCTTGGCGTGTAGTTCACACCATAGGAATTTTTTTGTTTTCTATGATGCGGACCCAACATTTTCTACCTGCGTGTTATACACTCGGTTTCCTTTGATGTCGATCTGAGGTTTTCCCACGACTATATCTCCTTCTAAAAGGGTTTTGTGAACTTCCAGATTTTTATTAGCCAGCTCCGGGCCGCTCCGGGTCTTCTGATGTTGAAGGGAGCTAGGCTGCCCTACCACTTCAATGCGCTGCTTCTCCTCGACGAGGTTGGTTGCTTCGTCTAAGAGTCTCTAACAATATGCCTCTAGAGATATGGCTCTTTCCTCCAACTCGTGTGGATTGAGATCCGCCACGGTTGGGATTGGTGTTGTAAGTGCTTCTCCGAGGAACTCCCGGGCACCTGGGGTAACCATGTGTCCGTTCGCCGGAGATGTTTTTAGATCTGAGGGGATCAGAGCACCTTCTGAGTTCTCCTTGTATTCTTCGGCGATCACCTCCTCAGCCGGAGGATCCTTGGCTAGAGTTTTCTTCTTTGCCTTGTTGGCCTTAGTGGCACCCATAGCAAAGACAACTTTGGGTTCGATTCCTAGAGTTAAGCTTCTATTAGTACTCTCGGACATCGGGTTTATCTCCGAGATCCATATCATCATGTGGTTTGGGAAAGTTTTCTCTAGATATTTCATCCATATTGTTGTAGGGGCTTTGATCCATAGCTTCTCCTCCTTCCACAGCCTTGGAGTTGATCTCCTCTTCAATTTCCACAGAGAACTTTTGGAATTCTTCCGACATCATGGAATCATTCGAGGATGTCGGTATGTCAGTGTTTGTTCTGATTGCCTCCAGCACCGAGTCATTCTCCTCTCCAGCATCGGTAGAGCCGGATCCAGATCCAACATACCCGACGAAGTGCGATGTGTGCGTCCTGAGGTAGTTGCTACTTTCTTCATTAGCTTCCTCGAAACATCTTATGGTCTCGAGAATTGCATCCGTGTTAACTATGGCACTGTTCATCATCCTCTTCATGGTGTGCCTCAAGAGTGATTTTCCTGCTCCAGCATTGGCAGAGCCGGATCTAGAGTTGTTGATGCTTTGATCTTTTTGAGATTCGACCTCCTTTGGGAGATCTTTTTCAGATCCGATCTTCTCCACTATCTCCGCTTCAGATGCGGGATGGGTGGGATTAGGGTTTTTTGAAACCCGGAACTCTACCGCCTCTGCAGACAAAGTGGGTCCAGAAATTTCTTCTGCCTCTATCATCACCGCTGGGGTGGGATGGATAGGTTCAGCGAAATCAAGATAGACATCGATCTCGCCAAAATACACGATTATGTAGCTGTTCACGGGTTTTCTAGCCAGAATCCAAGTCTCGTCGAGAAGGACAAGAGGGACGTTGCTTGCGTAGAGGACCCGAGCGATGGTGATTGTCTCGCCGATTCCAATTCATGATGATTCTGCCCGGAACGGAGATCCGAAGGTCACTGATGGCTCAAGATATCTCGAGCTCATTGGAAACCCCAAGAGGAAGGTATGATGAGCACATCAGCAAGTTTCCCTCAGTTATGAAACCAAGGTTATCAAACCAGTCGGAGCAAGGAAACAACCCCAAGGTGTTGCTACCAACTTGGCATCCTGCACAACACAACCAAAGAACTTTGCCCCAACTTACAGTGAGGTTGTCAATCTCACCGGTTTTGCTGAAAACAAAGGATTAAACGTATAGTGTGGAACATAGTAATTGCTTGCAGAAAGTAAACAGTAAACAGTAAATAGTAGATGGTATATCAATGGTAAAAGAATGGACCGGGGTCCATAGTTCACTAGAGGTGATTCTCCTTAAGATAAATAGCATGTTGGGTGAACAAATTACAGCGGGGCAATTGACAGATTTGAGAAAGCATACAATGCATATACTAGACATCTTGACTCCTATGAGATTTGATTGGGCATTACAACACTATACATAGACTGTAATCCAACTGCATCTATGACAAATAATCCACCTTCAGGTTATCATCCGAAACCCCTCCAGTATTAAGTTGCAAGCAACAGATAATTACATTAAGCAAAGTGTGTAAAGTAAGCAATATGATCGCCCCATGGACAAAGGATTGTTGTTTTCTCCCTAGTAGCAACAACACATCTACAACCTTAGAATTTCTTGTCACTTCCCAGATTACTAGAGGCATGAACCTACTATCGAGCATAAATACTCCCTCTTGGAGTTGCAAGCATCTATTTGGCCAAGATAGTTACAAACAACGGAGAGCATGCAAGATCACAAATAACATAGACATGATAGAATCAATAATCAATCTGAAATAGCATCTCAATATCCATCAGATCCCCGCAAACACAATATGTAAGATTACAAATAGATGATCTTGATCATGAACGGAGCTCACAAGATCTAAAAATGATAGCACAAAGGAGGAGAACTAACCATCTAGCTACTACATGGACCCATAGTCCAAGGTGAACTACTCACGCATCACACCAGAGGCGGTCATGGTGATGAAGAAGGCCTCCAGGGTGATCTCTCCCCTCCAGCAGGGTGCCGGGAAGAGCTTCGGATCCCCCCGATCTAGGGATGGAGACGGCGGCGGCTACAGACTCTTCCGTGGATTTCTGATTGGATCTTTGATCGGGTACTTAGGGTTTTTGTCCCGGGAGGCTTTTATAGGCGAATGGGCAAGGTCGGTGGAGCACTAGGGGGCCCACACCCCTGGTGGCGTGCCCCCAGGCCGCGCCGCCACCAGCTGTGGCCGTCTTGGTGCGCCACTTCGTCTCCCCTCTAGACTACGTGTTGCTTCGGGTAAAATATTGACTTTGGCTTTTGTCCTGTCCATTTCCGAGAATATTTCCTTACTAGCTTTTCTGAAACAAAAACAGCAGAAAACATGCAACTGGCACTATGGCATCTTGTTAATAGGTTACTTCCAAAAAATGTATAAAAATACCTCAAAGTGTGAACAAAACATAAGAAAGTAGATATAAAACAAGCATGGAATATCAAAAATTATAGATACGTTTACAATGTATCAAACATCCCCAAGCTTATTGTTTCCCATATTTCGAAGAATTTTAGCATTTTTATTAGAAAAGGTTCCATTGGTTTTAGGCATTGTTGCAAAAGGAATGGGGACTTCATGTGGTTTTCTAGCATCAACATAGGTGGTGGTAATAGTACATATACTATTATTTCTAGCAATTTCATCTTCTCTTTCCCACTTAGCATGTAATTCAGCTAATAGTCTAACATTTTCATCAATTCTAATTTGTATGGCATTAGTAGCAGCAAAGGGGGTTTCCATAGTTTCAGGTTTAGCAGCCATTTTATTAATCAAAGAGGATTGTGCTTCAGACAAAGATGATTTTTTTTAGCATTAGAAATTTTGGATTGCAAACCAGTAATTTCCCTATTTAAACTCTCAAGTTGATGACTAATATTTTTCAAAATAGTAGATTGTTCCTCCATGGTTTTAGTAAATAATCTATTCTATTCATATTGCATTTGCATGAATTTTTTAGTGGCTCTTTCAACTTCTAAAATTCTTTCTTCACTAGGCATTCCAGATTTACCATGATAACTATTGATATTATTAGGAGGATAAGGTCTATAATTGTTATTACCATAATCATTGTTGCCAAAATTATTATTTCTAACGAAGTTCACATCAACTTGCTCTTGTTGAGCAACCAAAGAGGCTAACTGAACATGATTTGGATCAATATGAGTTTTTCCATTAACAAGCATAGACATAATAACATCAATTTTATCACTCAAGGAGGAGGTTTCTTCAACAGAATTTACCTTCTTACCTTATGGAGCTCTCTCAGTATGCCATTCTGAATAGTTAACCATCATATTATCAAGGAGCTTTGTTGCAGCACCCAAAGTAATGGTCATAAAGGTACCTCCAGTAGCAGAATCCAACAGATTCCTTAAAGAATAATTCAGTCCTGCATAAAAAGTTTGGATAATCATCCAAGCAGTCAGTTCATGAGTGGGACAATTCTTTACCAAAGATTTCATTCTTTCCCAAGCTTGAGCAACATGTTCACTACCAAATTGTTTAAATTTCATTATTTCACTTCTCATAGATATAATCTTAGCAGGAGGATAGTATTTTCCAATGAAAGCATCTTTGCATTTAGTCCAAGAATCAATACTATTTCTACTTAGGGATAGCAACCATTCTTTAGCTTTTCCTCTCAAGGAGAAAGGAAACAATTTAAGCTTGATAATATCTCCATCTATATCCCTATGTTTTTGCATCTCACAAAGTTCAACAAAGTTATTAAGGTGAGCAGCAACATCATCACTACCAGCACCAGAGAATTGTTCTTTCATAACAAGATTGAGCAAAGCAGGTTTAATTTTAAAGAAAGTAGCTTCAGGAATAGGTGGAGCAATAGGTGTGCACATGAAATTATTGTTGTTTGTGCTAGTAAAGTCACACAACTTAGTGTTTTCAGGAATATTCATTTTTGTAAGTTTAAAGCAAGCCAACATAAATAGAAACTAAAATAGGGACTATTTTTTTGTGTGTTTTTGATAAAAAGAAACAAGGAAACAAAGCAAAAATAAACTAAGCAAAACAAAAAAAAAGTAAAGAGATTGGTTGTGAGGGACTCCCCTTGTGAAGCTGTCCTTAACTCCCGACAACGGTGCCAAAAAAAGGCTTGATGGCTCAAGATATCTCGAGCTCGTTGGGAACCCCAAGAGGAAGGTATGATGAGCACAACATCAAGTTTCCCTCAGTTATGAAACCAAGGTTATTGAACCAGTAGGAGCAAGGAAACAACCCCAAGGTGTTGCTACCAACTTGGAATCCTACACAACACAACCACAGAACTTTGCCCCAACTTACAGTGAGGTTGTCAATCTCACCGGTTTTGCTGAAAAGAAAGGATTAAATATATAGCGTGGAAGATAGTAATTGCTTGTAGCAAGTAAACAGTAAACAGTAAATAGTAGATGGTATATCAATGGTAAAAGAATGGACCGGGGTCCATAGTTCACTAGAGGTGATTCTCCTTAAGATAAATAGCATGTTGGGTGAACAAATTACAGCGGGGCAATTGACAAATTTGAGAAAGCATACAATGCATATACTAGACATCTTGACTCCTATGAGATTTGATTGGGCATTACAACATTATACATAGACCGTAATCCAACTGCATCTATGACTAATAATCTACTTTCAGGTTATCATCCGAACCCCCTCCAGTATTAAGTTGCAAGCAACAGATAATTGCATTAAGCAAAGTGTGTAAAGTGAGCAATACGATCGCCCCATGGACAAAAGATTACTGTTTTCTCTCTAGTAGCAACAGCACATCTACAACCTTAGAGATTCCTGTCACTTTTCCAGATTACTAGAGGCATGAACCCATTATCGAGCATAAGTACTCCCTCTTGGAGTTGCAAGCATCTGCTTGTCCAAGATAGTTACAAACAACGGAGAGCATGCAAGATCACAAATAACATAGACATGATATAATCAATAATCAATCTGAAATAGCATCTCAATATCCATCGGATCCCCGCAAACACAACATGTAAGATTACAAATAGATGATCTTGATCATGAATGGAGCTCACAATATCTAAACATGATAGCACAAAGGAGGAGAACCAACCATCTAGCTACTACATGAACCCATAGTCCAAGGATGAACTACTCACGCATCACACTGGAGGCAGTCATGGTGATGAAGAAGGCCTCCAGGGTGATCTCTCCCCTCCGGCAGGGTGTCGTGAAGAGCTTCGGATCCCCCGATCTAGGGATGGAGATGACGACGGCTACATACTCTTTCGTGGATTTCTGATTGGGTCTTTGATCGGGTACTTAGGGTTTTTGTCCCGGAAGACTTTTATAGGCGAAGGGGCAAGGTCGGTGCAGCACCAGGGGGCCCACACCCCTGGTGGCGCGCCCCCCAGGTCGCGCCGCCACCAGGTGTGGCCACCCTGGTGCGCCACTTCGTCTCCCCTCCGGACTCCGTGTTGCTTCGGGTAAAATATTGACTTTGGCTTTTGTCCCGTCCAATTCCGAGAATATTTCCTTACTAGCTTTTCTGAAACCAAAAATAGCAGAAAACAGGCAACTGGCACTGTGACATCTTGTTAATAGATTAGTTCCAGAAAATGTATAAAAATACGTTAAAGTGTGAATAAAACATAAGAAAGTAGATATAAAACAAGCATGGAACATCAAAAATTATAGATACGTTTACGACGTATCAGTCCGTGCCCTACGGTGGGCGCCAACTGTGGTCGGATTAAAGTCATGTACGCCGAGAGGGGGTCCCTCGAGGCGTCGAGAAAGACGGGGTCTGAGACGACGGTATTCTGGGATGGTGAGCACACAAGTTTTACCCAGGTTTGAATCCGCTAGCAGTAGACGGATTATAGTCCTGCTAGCAATCCAGTAATGGCCCCCTTCTTTTCAGCTTCTTGGGCAGATTCTTCCAGAAGCTATCCTCCACCAGCTTCTCTCGGAAGCTCATCTTCAAAATTTGTTCAAACTTCTTAACTAGTAGTTTCAACATCAATTCAAAAGTATAAACGATTTTAGCAGATGAGATTCTGAGAGAAGCTGGTCGAGGGTAGCTTCTGGGAGAAGCTGCCCAAGAAGCTGAAAAGAAGGGGGCCAATATGGCAGAGCCGGAAGTACAAATTACAAGAAAGGTTTCGCCTGTGCGAGTTGAGGTTGTAAGTTGTGGATGCCCTAAAGGCTGGTACCTAGGACGGCTTATATAGATATCCGACCTAGAGTTACAGGAGAGGCCTATCCGGCTATGATACAAAGTCGGTTATAGAGTATATCATGGACTACAAGTAACTACATAGGCTTAAGCCGGTAAGTCTTCTAAACCTTTCCCTAGCCGGATGGGATTCTATCTTCTCTTCCTGACTGGATCGCCCGTGAATCAAAGCTCTAACCCGAAGTGGGCCACCCTGGTCAGCGAGTCATAGTGGGTATATCCGGAAAGTATATTCCCAACACCCGAAGTACAAAGAGGTCCTAGCGCGGGCTACGACGAGGACGCTTTTTTCGAGCAGGCCATCGCGGCTAGCGCGAAGGAGGAGGAGGCAATGTGGGACAGTTACCAGGAGGCCGTAGCGAACACGAGGCTGCCGCTACCACCGCCCCACCGCCACCGCGGGCACTACCGGGAATGTGGTTGCTCACGCTAAGCCACTTTGAGTGTGCATCGATCTCGATCCATAGATGGATGGGGCGACGCCGGTGGCGGGGAGATCAGTAGCTAGGGCTAGTGCCAATTTTTTCTTTTTCATATTTTGAATGTAATATTTTGTATAATTACGTACGGATTTTGCCAGTTTACGCACGAATTGTCTCGGTTTGAATTTATAAAAAAAAACGACGTGGTCCTGTTGGTCAGTCGCGAACAGATGGTCGCGCCACGGACAGGCCAGGCTACGACCACAAAACGACCGTAAGTCAATCTAACCGGATAGAAACGGATCTTTTCGATCATCCCTTTGGGTGGAGATGCCCTGAGCCGCTTCTCGTCCAGCTCCCCTAGCATGGTTCCTGGTTATGGAAACGGCCCACCGTACTTGCCTCCCACGTCCAGCCCAACGAGGCCCAAAATCTACCGCAAGACACTAGGGTTTTTGGCTTCGCCCCCCATCCAGACTATATAGCCCTCCGCAGCAACTTCATCCCCTCCCTGTCGCCGCCGCCAACGTATCATCTCCCTGCCGCCGCCGCCACAGCCGCCGCCCCCTCTTCGCTGCCAATCGTTGCCATGGGTAAGCCTCTTGCGTCAATCCACCGTCAACGGAGCTATGCTCTGCCCGTTCACCCCTCTTCTAGCAGCAGATCTGACATTATACCCTTCTTTTGTTGCGTGCGCTAATGGCAGCACGGATCAAGGTGCACGAGCTTCGTGGGAAGAACAAGGCGGAGCTTCAGGGGCAGCTCAAGGACCTCAAGGCGGAGCTATCCCTCCTCCGCGTCGCCAAGGTCACCGGCGGAGCGCCCAACAAGCTCTCCAAGATGTAATAGACCATTCTCTCTGCTGTAGCCTCGCATTCTCGTTCTCTTTCTCGACGTCTGCCCCTCTGGCGAATCCAGCGAAGGACTGAACTTGTGGCTTGCTTGGTTGCAGCAAGGTGGTGCGCACGTCGGTAGCGCGCGTCCTGACGGTGATCTCGCAGAAACAGAAGGCTGCGCTGCGTGAGGCGTACAAGAACAAGCGGCTCCCCCTCGACCTCCGTACCAAGAAAACCCGCGCTATCCGCCGCCGCCTTACCAAACACCAGGTATATCCACATACTCCTTGCCACGACCACAATATCAGACACGTTTTGATCAATCAGTAACATTTCTGTATCAAGTGCTTGGGATACTAGCATAGTTGGAATGTCAAAGCGCTTTGTTCCATTCAGTACGATCTGACCTAAGTATGCGGTTAGCATGATCATTACTAACAGTACTACATTATAGTGACTCAATCTGTCTGACTGCTTGCTCCCAGTTTAGCCTAACTTGTTGTTCCTGTACATACATAACATGAAGTTTTGCTTACAGCAATTCAGTGGTCTCATGATAAGAAGCTAGTCAGCTACCTTATTGTGCTTGCTCCCTGTTTTAACCCAAATAGTTATCCCTGTATATGTATCATGGAGACGTTGTGCTTACTGGAATTCAATGGTCTCGTGACAAAAGAAGCAGATCGTATTTATTACCCATGCTAGCTAGCAAAAATATACTGCTCATACTCATTTTCAGTATGAACTGTTACTTTCTCATCCTGTTTATTTGTACGATGCTGATAGATACAATGCACTCATATTTTCCTTTCTCTTCACTGTGCGGTTTATCCGGTCCTTCGTTCTTACATTTTTGTTTGCTGTTTTACAGCTTTCTCTTAAGACTGAGAGGGAGAAGAAGCGCGAGAAGTATTTCCCCATCAGGAAGTATGCCATCAAGGCTTAGTTATGCAACATGAGATGTGTTTAGCACAGTTTTGGAGAATTTGTTCGCCTGGGAGTTTGTTGAACTTTGATATTATCCTGTATGGTTGCCCTTTGTGGTTTAACTTCGATGTGATGACCTATTTTGTTAAATGCGTATGGTTTAAGTACTTATTTCATTTGAAGTTGATATCTTCTCTTCTATTTGGAATTCTCATTTTATTTGATACTAGCACATATGCCCGTGCGTTGTCCTGTGTATAAGTGTTGTCCCGGGAATAAAACGAAGAAATTTGTTGGTGACAGGTGCATGAAGGCAGGAATCTGTAAATTCAATAAAATTTATATGTGGGTGAACTTCATGTAAAGTACTCAAGATGGAGCAAACCTACATTTATAATAGGTGTGAGTGTCAGGCTTCATCTGCTTAAGTTCCTTTGCATCTAATCGAAAAGTGTAATAGGTGCCCCTCCATGGGCTTCTCAGGGTGCTCTGGGCCTTTGATCAGCTGCGGAGCCGAGTAGCGCTCTATTCTGTCTCATTGGCCATGGTTGTATAAAAAGGCATTGAGACATGGTTGTATAAAAAGGCATTGATCAGCTGCTGCAGAAAACCCTAGCTCACGGTATCTCTCCCCTCTAGCCGCCACCCCTCCTCCCTCCCGTGTTTTCTCGCGCGATGCACATACCTACTCTCCCTTGCCATTGGCCCGAGCTCCAACCTCCCATGGTGCCACCGGTTCATCCACCCAGCCCCCACTCCGCCTTCTCCTCCACGCTGCTTGTCCTTCCCCGCAAGTGGAGTTGTGGGTTGCTGCTGGACGAAATCGGTGGACTGTGTGGTATCGGCCACTAGATCTCTACTACCGAGCCCCTGCTCCGTTGAGCTCGATGGCGAGAAGGAGCATGGACAGTCACGTACGTACCACCCTCCACCTCTTCTTCCAGGTCCCTCTCACTCTGTTTGTGTTTGTTTGATGTAGATAAATCTGTGCCCGCCAACTATTTGATGATATGTTGAGAAGGAGCATGGACAGTCACATACGTACCACCCTCCACCTCTTCTTCCAGGTTCCTCTCACTCTGTTTGTGTTTGTTTGATGTAGATAAATCTGTGCCCGTCAACTATTTGATGATATGTCTATGAGGCCTGAAAATGTTTATTTGGGGGTTGTCGATGGTGAGATGGTGCTCAATGGGAAGAGCACAAGCAGCACATGTAGGCCTGACCTAACTCAGCTGCTGCACTCTATTTTTTCCTCCTCTTAGGCGGCCATTATGAGATAAGCATGACGCTGCCGTAGCTGTTCTCGCACCGCCGCTCCATCTGACCTGGTTGCAAGAGGGAAAGGGGTCTCTCGCAGGTGCCTATACTACCTTCTTCCAATCTCGCTTCCTCTCTTTTTTAACCCATATCTTCTTTTTGTCTGTAGATTCTTTTGTATATGCCTACAAGTTGTTTGATGAAAATTCAACCATGTTGCAGTGGAATGCTCTATGTAGTGTTTATTCTCCTTCGATTACTCTTTATTTTTGATTAAGTTCTTTCATGTGGCAGAATATCCAGGAAAGTATAGCTGAACTCTAAGAAGTAGGAATTAAATTCTTATAAAGGAAATAAGAGTTGAGATGATAAATTTAGTCAATAGAACAAAAGAAAGGAAGAACATTAGGTGTATGCTACATACTGAATTTCACTTCACGATAAAGTTTGGATAAAGCATTTGGTAATGCTTCTCACGTTTTATTTGATTGCAAAAGATTCAAAGCTTTTCTCTATATTGTATTACTAAGCTTGTGTAATATATAAAACATGGTTAAACCATTTAATTATTACGATTTCAAGGAAATTAAAAGATAATGTCCCAACTATATTTTATATGGGATTTTTCTCAGAGATACATCCTTTATGCTCACAGGTCGTAGAGGTCTGCGCAGCGGGGCTCCATGTTGTTGATAAATCAATGAATACCTTCCTGAAGTCAATGAGCTGCATACTCAGTTAGTGATTCCAATGCAATTGAGAAGATGATTTTTCTTTCTTTGTTCTCTGAATCATGGATCTAATTATTTACATGTTTCTGATTTAACTTTGCAGATTAAAGTGTAATATTACCTGTATTCAAGGTATCTCGCCTCCAGGTCAGACCACAGCTAGAACAAGTGCCCAGGTTGATCTTGAGAAAGAATTGGCTGATCACGTGTAGTACATAGCACGTGTGGTGCTCATGCATCCAACTTGGTTTCTTCAGCTCAGTTTACTAAGCAATCTCTAGCTGCTCCTAAATAGATACTGAGTTTTTACGATGTTTTTATTTACATTTTGAACATACTTTGTCAGCTCAATCAGAGTAACTGCTATCCTTAACAATGAAACTGTCTTCTATATGTCTGCGGGGTATGTTTTTCTGTCTCTAATTTATATACCCGTTTCTGTTCCACCGTACCATGCCAGCTCCACTCTGCTTCTCTCTGAGTAGTTTGTGCCTGCTGTTTTAGGTACTTTGCACATCTTTTGTAGCCTTGCTTGTTCACACATAACTAGCCAAGTTTCTCACGCAACTATGCTAGCAGATACTCACACTACAATTCCTCTTATATTTGATCATCGAGTTCAAAAGCTTGTGATTGAATAAGTATATTTGTAGTATAGACCCACCAAAATAAGTAGTATACAACTTTTCTCTTCTTTTTCTGGTCTTCAACAGCGAATATGGAGGTTTCATTTGGTATCATGTTATATAAATAATTAACCAATATAATTTTGTAGGTCAATATACTGCTGCTTATTACTATAATCATGTTATATAAATAATTATATAATTTTGTGCAACTTCCTTTCAACATCTAATGGACAACCATTAATTGTTTCTTATGAGAAAATTTGAAGAAAATAGGTTGCTGCTTTAGATTAGAAGTTAGTGTCGGTGTTGAGCAATGTGTTATCAGGTTAGATTGACATCCATTAATTTTTTCTGATTGAGAAGTATATAATTTTAAGACAAGAGGTTACTGTTTTCAGATCAAAAGTTAGTGTCGGTGTCGAGCAATGTATGTTCAGGTTAGATTGTGTTAAACCAACCATGTTGACATTCATTATGTTTACAGCTGGTGTTTGTTCTTAGCTAATCACACTTCATAATATTGTATCTCTTAGGAATGACAAGTTGGTCTTTTGAAGCTACCTGAAATTCTTAATCAGAAAAGTTTATGCACAATTATCATCGATCATTTGTATTGATCAAATATAATGATGGAGTATATTTGGTGTCCAGAAGAAGCATTGAGTAGTAGCAGATGCAAACCCACTGATTATGCTTGAGTTGAGCACACTGAGGTGTGTTTATCAGTTTGGTAAGGAAATTTATGAATCCTGGATGTTCTCTATGTATGGTCTGAAAATATTTTGCTTCCAATGGTATTCACTTGGATTTATATGCATAGACATGGGTCAAGGGTTGCGCACCAAGGTGAGGTTCTGTTCTTATCGATTCACGGGATTTCACGGGATCGTGCACCAAGGTGAGGTTCTGTTCTTATTGATTTTGTGTCATCTCCTATTCTTGATTCTGGAATTGCCGTATGAATACCGTCTAGCTGCTTCCCCTCTGAATAGGTCGGTATAGTGTACATGTGGTACTGTGGGTTTGGTCCGCTCTCTACAAATGCCGCATATGGTCTGATTGAGACCTAATTGAGAGATGTCTAACTATGCACAGTTCTGTAGAGAAGTAGCGTGTATTGGCCCACGTTCTCTAAATTACATGAGTAGCTTCGTAGCCAAATTATATATCATCCAGAAAAGAAGTTTGCGGGAAAACAATGCAGTATATGCTAGATAAAAAATATTGCTTATGTCCCGCATGAGTTGAGCACAGCCAAGAAAGGATGTGTCCCCTGATACATACATATATTTCCTTACTGAAATATTGCTACCGTGAACACCATGGTAGCCCTCTTTCAGTTCTAGAATCGTGTATCTGTAGTTGCTCTATGCTACACTGTCATCCTACTATCAATCTATTATGTACTGCTATGTGATCCTCAGATAAATAATACTAGGTTCTTCCCTACACTACCGTTTTGACCCTGAACATCTTATAGGCAAAATGAGGAGGCCTCTTCTTAATGAAAATAGCATCGGTTATCCATCCCTATTGTTGTTCAGATTCCTTAATATCTTAACTACCACCTTCTTTTGTGACTATCATACAAGACGTAATCTGCCAACGATTGAACAATGGAGAATTCAACCAGTTGCACACATCAGTGGCATAGCACATGGTTCATAACATATTTGAGAACGACATATATCGTTGTATTTACATAGTTGTTTAGAATTTTTTTGGTGTTGCTGTGCTCTCTAGGATTATGGTTAAAGCACGGTTCTCGCTCTCTAGGATTATGGTTAAAGCAAGTTTTTTATTGCTTTTAGATTACCCAATACCTTTGGTCAGGACTATAAATAGATAGGTGAAGTTTTGCAAAAACAACAAGAAAGAATCTGCACCCTTGCTCGGGTATCCTCTGCTAAATCAGTTTGTTTTTACCTTATGTTTCACTCTATAGGCACCCATCTTTTGTTATCGTACCATAGTATTATTAGAATCGTAAGATTTTATTTTCGAGCAAATTAAATACTTGCCTTCAAAGGTTTAAATGGGAGGATCATTGTCTACATACCGCACTCTATGAACAACAAGTGGTAACGAGAAACTAGCTAAATGGATGCATATTCTTTACCTGAGGAACGAGATAGGAAATATACCTTTAATAACTGTAGTGATAGTTTCTTTTTAGCCTGTAGTACATCTAGAACACAACTCAGCAAAGGAACAATCAGGTGCTCGGTAGTAAAGACCTAGGAACTACCTGATGATTTGAACAAGCAGATATTCCCCGTAACGTGTTGCCGAAAATACAAGCGAAACTCAAAGTGTATTTAGGTATTCTTTAGGTGTCGCCGAAAATACCACCAAAACTCAGAGCGTATTTAGGTAGTGTTTAAGGCTTGCGCAGACCATAGTATGGTTTTCGATTCATTCGGGATTAAACCAAACCATACGCCTCAGTTTATTTTACATAATTACACATCTTATTCATGCTATATGAAAACCACAACAAAGTTTGTTTACTAGTCCACGCGCATTATTTCTTCCATAGATACTCCCACGATAATCAATATTCCTTTTAGGATAGAGCTAGATGTTATGCTTCACTCGGTCTTTCGAAACCTGAGTATCATCTTGAGTTATGTGAGAATAGCGAAGGCCGTGTGACTATCCTGTTCAACACCTCTATGATGACTGGAATAAAATCAAGAAGCTCCGAAACAGCAAAAAATTCCGCATGTCAGAAGGCTATCACATACATTGAACAAGCAACCAATTGTGTATGTGAAGGAAATATATCAAGATTTGCTACATAAACTAAAAAAGGCGGAAGCATACAAGAAGGAACTTGTCAGGGGATGGTTTCTCGCTGTTAGACATATGTATTTTTTCTCAGAGCAAATCCTCAATATCACATCTATCCATTATTCTGGTGGGAAAGAACATATTGATATAACCTGGAATAATCGCCTTTCTAACTTATACGACCTGGATTTTAGACTTAAACATGCAGGTGTTGTTCTAGAAAAATGTTTGGAAAAAATGAGGAGGGACCACTTCTCCTAAATGTACAAGCGAGGTACTGGATCGTGCTACTACTCCTATACCGATGATCACTATCTTCTAAAATAACAGCAAGATTCAATTTGCCTTCAGCACCGTGTTGTTTGACCTTAACTAAATATCCAGCAACATATATCTTGGATTCAATGGGATCATGCGCCAAGGCACACCGCTAAATTGTTAGTCACCTCGAATTTTCATTGACTCCTTTATGATTTCTTTTTCAGGAGTGCTACCTCTAAATGACACTAATCATCAGTAGTTGTATGCTTCCTATTATCTACAAATCCTGGGATATGAGTATTGGTTCCTCCCTTCTGTAGTTGTGATGTACATACGAACCAGTTGCGCAATGCAATAGTTCAGAAATTTAAGGCCATCAAGATATACCCCTACGGTGAAGAAGATTTTGGATGTGATGATTTATCTGGAGACTATGACTCAGATGCACAACATTGCAGCTCTAAATTCTATGATTTCGACTCGGATGGACACCTCTATGACTCGGGTGACAGCAACTCGGATTAAGGTTGTTGCATCTACTATCTTATTTTACCTTACTAGATTTAGGGGTGCGCCTTGGCGCACCGACCCGGTATTTTCGATCAGTGTGTGCGGTGAAAATCGGCAATGGTAAGAAAGTAAAAGTAAGCTAAAGCTTGGGAACAAAACTGAAATAGTTGCGAATTTAACAGGATAACATGTCTGGTCTAACATGGGTAGATGCACCAGATGATTACATACGAAGAACAAAAGCATAGTTAACTTTTTTTAGAGAAAGCACAAGCAGTACAAGAAGCCCTGATGTAAGCAGACGGCTGCATGACCGAAATCCATGCACAGAAAGTGTACTTGTTTCTAAAAGACCTAGACCACCAGAAGTGGATGATATCTGTAGTAGCGGGTAGCCGGAGTAGTCGCCTTCACGGTTTTAGAAGAGGGATCTACGCGCAGACGTACTTGAAAGTTCTTCCTACCTGTCCAGTGGAGATACAAATTTAAAATAGTGCACGAATGGGAAAAGCGCGGAAGCAGCAGGAATATATTGGTGGTTTTTTTTTAGGCGGGACAACATGCAGGCTCTAATCCCAGTAAGGCCTTGTTTACTTCTCTCGTATTCGCTAGTGTATTCGTGGGGATCATATGGGATTGTTTCAATTCCCGCAAAATCCCCACAGTCCGTTTACCACGCCGGATTTGGTCAGGATAATCCCGGCATATCCCCGCAAATCCTTCATGTTTTTGTCTAGATTGAAAACTCCCCTCTAAGGTAGATTATTTTTGGGAAAAGGCATTTTAGGGGATTGGAGAGTATTGGGTGAACATCAAATCTCCGCATATCCCCGAAACTCTAGTGGATAAAAATACGAGACAAGTAAACAAGGCCTAAACCAGAAACATATTTGCTAGGGATGATGCTTCAAACCAAGGAATTGCTACAACTCCAATAACATGGATACTCGGCACAATGAGACAGGGGTCAGCAATGACCTATATGATTTTCTCTAGGTACTACTACTGATCCTTACTACAATGTATTTTTCCTCTTGTAATACTTCAACAATTCCGTCAGATCCACTACACTCGAAGCTCGGTAAATTGGTTCAGTAAGAAATACTTTATCAAGAAGCCAAGTGTATGATGATCATATTAATATATAGTTTAGAAATAGATGTTTAGCACACGATTTAATTTGAATGTTAAAAAAGGCCTAAAGTTGTACAAAACATCATGATCCGCATCAAAAGTTCGGTTCCAGACATCACACCAGTAGAACTTATAGAAATTCTAGAAATATGTTTGTACACGGTCACCAAATACGTGAAAATTGATTGCTTTTGAAACTGTTTCTTCAAGCTTGTGAAGACTTTCTAAAAAAGCATATCATGCTTTCTCAAAATTACTGAAATATGTGAGAATACGCAATATCACACACGTAAATGAGTTCAGATATCAGACCTGCTTATGATTTAGTTTTCTTCCTCTTGTACTTCGTCACCGCCTGCGTTCTCTGCGTTACAGCCTTGACAGACGACTTGGATCATCAAGTACATGCAGACCAAGCTGACATAGAAGAAAAATAATCGATAAGAAATAAATCAACATAATTTATTTAATCTATAGATTAACATTGAGTATAGGTATAGTAGTGTCAGGTTCAGTCCGAATCTTAGACAAACAGAGTACATATATAGGCATCATCACCTTTTAGATCAATCTAAGACCGATTTAAACAGTAGGAACCAAGGTTAGTTATTCAGTCCTACCAAGATATACTACCAAAGTATAAAACGTGATGTATATGTCTAGGCAAATCTTCATACAGATCCATGATTGTCTATCTATACCACATACTTGCAAGGAAAAGATGGAGCTCTTACAGCTACCTATAGATCACCTGGGATCATGTCATGAAACTCGGATCGACATCCACGGTTGCTAGGTAATCTGGCTTGCTAATTCCACTACTTGCTTACAAGTTGATACCATCAACTTATACCTTCTCAAAATCTTGGCCACACACAGCCTTATTCTTGTCCTTGGTTACCTAGCGAAGTTTTTTATCCAGCACCTTGGCTTCATCAGGGAGCCGTAACTTAAAGGGATCATGGTTAGACAGAAACAATGCTGTGAAGTACGCTCTCCGTGATCAGAACAATTTAGTGTTTGTACCTGTGCATGCCTAAGCCTAACACGGGAACCCGCTTCATCAATCAAGCCAATAGCCTTGTCAGGCAGGAAGCAGTCACTGCAGAGATAGCAACAGTACCAAATGTTCGTTATGGTGACAAATCAGATGATTGGCTCTACTGCCAAAATAAAATAGGTAAAAAATATAAACGTAGCTGGAATTAGGTTTCCATACTACGAGGGATCCTAATGACCATGCGCATGTGTAGGTCAACGAGTAGCTTGGCACCGAACATATCCATCTGATAAAGAAATTAATTCTCAGTCTACTAACCCAAGCATTCGACACAGAATATTGGTGGTATGGCTATAATTTTCAAGAAAACAAAATCATACTGGAAATGCACTATAGATTGTCAGAAGAACGCATCAAGTACTAACCATTCCACTAAAAGTAAACAAGTGCCTCTGGCCACTTTCCTAGGATGCAATCAGAGTTCAAGTTTGCCCATAGAAATTGCACAAACAAGTTTAAAAGTAAACAAAAATACAACCTTCGAATCTTGACAATAGAAATTGCTAATAGATATTTCAAAGAAATTAATAATGAATATAAGAGAATTAAAGTGGTTTGCAGGAAACCATATATAAATTCCTATCTAGAGTTTGGAAGTACAACATTCTAATTGTTTATCATGATTGTACCATCAGGATAAAATAATGGAGGCCAAGTAGTGTACAAAATAACTGACACAATTACCTAGGCATTGCGCCTTTGCCGACAGAGTCTGAATCAGAACACCCGTACTCGGTGTCGTACGGAACCGCAGATTTATGACAAGTTATACAGGAAGAGAACCAACACCATGCCTATGGCTCATACCGTGCCATTCTAGCATCAAGCTGGTATTAAAGATAGAACCATCAGCTGCTACCGTGCCATTCTAGCATAAAAAAGTTCATTGATGCTTAGTGAGAAAAATCTAGCACACGAAAGGAAAGTATAAAAGTCATGTTACTTACTGAAAGCTGATTATGACATAGCAGTGGTAAGCAGAAAACTCGATGCCTATGGCTCATACATGAACATGAAAGTTCCATCACAATATACCTATGATTTTAGAGCATAACAGAAGGCTGAGTGGTACATAATTTTATTGGCAACTCTTTGTCGACTCACAAACAAACCGTAGTATTATAACCGGCCTACTATTTTCTGGTATTAGCAAACGGAAACCAAAATCTAAAAACATTCAATATCAAACTGGAGTAAATACTTATGCTACTTACCTAGAGGTTAGCGATAGAACATGAGGCATATTTCACCTAGATATTCAGCACAAGACTGTAGTTATCAAAGTTGAATCCTCATAGGAAGACAATAATCTCATGCTACAAGGAGATTATACTCTCAATCTCTGTAATAAAATCTTGGTGTGCATCAACCGAAGATTTCAGAATCCTCGCAGCATGTAAGGTGTCATCAATTAATTATATCTTGTAAACATGCTTAGTTCCTCCTCTCCCTTCCCAATCAAAATACCTGCATTAGTGAAAGAGAATCAGCCTTCAGTTTTTATGGAACAAAATACATTGTTTCAATACATGCTCATATGTAAAAACTCATCTGATCCAAAATAAACTATACCAGCTGTTGTTTCCAGAAGATAAAGCATTACAAAGTCAAAAATTTCAAGGACTGATAATATACTAACCACCTATCAAAAGAGAAGATAACCGGTATCATTTTCTTGTAAAGTTTACCAACACATGCAAATGTAATATGCAAGAAAGTGTAATAGAATTTACCTTGTTATGAGCAATCTTAAACTTTCTTTGCCCAAACACAAGATATGAACCACCTTCTTGGAACTCTAGGAGAGGCAACTCACCCAAAAGCAGAAACCATGTTTCCGCTGATACCTTGCCTAAGTGGATATTTACTTCTCCTTAGTAGACAATCTTACTACCGCTCATAGTGAGTCTCGCACACTTTCCAGGAAGCTTAGTCATGCAATACATATGACAAGAAGGAGCCATAAACAGAAGTCATATTTTACAGTAGTATTACAGAAATAGCAGGGGTAATCATTAGGTGCAAAATGTTACATATTCGATAGTGGAATCATTTAGTATCCAGTGGCAGTGGGAAATTATGTACCTGCACGCTCCACTTTGGTCATTCCCGGAACAACCTTGGAGACTAAAATGAAGGATACTTCATGAACCAGTGCCCGTTGGAAGAAGAGGTCATGTCCTCTTTAACAAGCATGTGTTACAGCAGTAGATAATTAACCTCAATCCAGTACTTAATCTATGTGCAAAAATTAAGAGCATAATGATGATTACCTCACAAATGACAGCCATCCTTTCTTTCTAGCTTGGATAATAGCTCTGCAATCTATAAAAAAAATAGGACAGTGACATTATGGTCAATTTATCAAAGATAAGCTGCAGCCAAAATAAACCAGATTTTTACTATACAAATTAGGGAACAAATTCAACGCAACCTGACAAGATATGTTATGTTGAAATATGACGTTACCTGAACCACGCCCACCGCTGGCTGGCAGCAGTACAGTGTGCATGAATCGGCAGGTTGGGGAGGAGGAACTCACTGGGCGAGGAGGCGATGGAGGTAAGCCATTTTCAAAAATCACATACATGTGTATCCAAGAAATGCATGAGCTAGATGCCATTAAAATTAGAGAGAGGAGGGGAGAACCTGGGATCCTCTAATTGAGAGCATGTACTGCCTTACCCACGTGAAGATGGCGAGGGCACCAACGTCATGGACTGCAGAGTTGCCGGCAACGGCACCGGGGACCATGAGCCCTCGGACGGAGGGGCTGAATCTTGCAGTAGCAATCCGAGCAGCGCCGACTCTGCGTCAAGCAGCTCACGTACGACAGCGGCCAGCATGGGCTGCAGCTGCCACTCCTTCATGCTCACCTCGCTGCCGTCTTCGTCACCGACGAAGACATGGAGAGCTTCTCCTCCGCTTCCTCTCCCGCTGATGGTTCTCGTGGGGTGGGGCAGCGGGCCATGCTCCGCAGCGCGAGCTCCATGGCGGGGAGAAAAGGGGGCGGAGCTGGCAGCATGGCGTACGGGAGGGAGGGGATTGGGGGCGGAGACACGGGCGACTTCTTCTCCTCCGCCTCCTCTCCTGATGGCGCTCGTGGGGTGGGGCGGCGGCCCGTGCTCCGCAGCGCGAGCTCCATGGCGGGGAGAAAAGGGGACGGAGCCGGCGGCATGGCGTACGGGAGGGAGGGGATTGGGGGTGGAGATACGGGCGGCTTCTCCTCCGCCTCCTCTCCTGCTGGCGCTCGTGGGGTGGGGCGGCGGCCCATGCTCCGCAGCGCGAGCTCCATGGCAGGGAGAAAAGGGGGCGGAGCCGACGGCATGGCGTACGGGAGGGAGGGGATTGGGGCGGAGACACGGGCGGGGATTGGGATTGCGAGTTTGGCGGCTAGGGTTTTCACCACTCCCGCGCATGGGGATGATGCCCCTGCCCAGACCACGCACACCTGGTAAAAGCCCACTGAAAAGATTACCTCGGAGGCCGACACGCGGGCCCGGTCTATTTCTGGAGGTGACGGACAAGACTGGACAGAGGGAGACGCGCCGTGGGTAGGAAATCAAGTGCGCACAACAACTTAAATTTTTACTGTTTTGGTGGATAAAACGGTCTTACCGCAAACCAACGGGCCAGATTTCATTTTAGGACCCGATCCAACGGCCCAAATCAGCTAACCTCCCTAGGAGCCCCATGGGGGGGCATCAATTACACCTTTGGATGATCTCCCATGAAGTTCTACTCACAGACAACTATGTTGTGAAGTAAGATGGTGTGTGTTGTTGTTTGCTAAGAACAACTTATTATATATGTTTCTTTTGATCATCTCATCCATCTTGGTACCACAGTTAGAGATTTTTGGTTTTGGACCGATTGTTTCCAACATTACGTCGGGATCGTACGCCAAGGTGCACCACTATATCTAGTAACTTTAAATTATGATAGGTCATCGAAGGTCCGCGGCGCTCCTGAGACTGAAGAGTCCAGAGACAGAGAGAAGGCCGTCTGCAGTGCAATCACCCTCAATATCAAATCCGTCAATGCCATCGCTGTAATTAACGGTCCTGGATGCATGCAGTGCCCGACTGGCTACTGTTTGCACTGCACTGCTTGCAGTTTCATGCTTTCAGCAGTCCAACAGTTAAACTAAAATTTCGTTAAATTTTGTTTATTCTTTCTTGTTGCGGGAATTGTTCTCGGTGCCAAATCATCAACGGAATAGCATGGGAAATGGTATACCAGTAAAATTAAAATTTCTTTAAATTTGGTTTATTCTTTCTTGTCGCGGGAATTGTTCTCAGTGCCAAATCATCAACAAAATAGGATGGGAAATGGTATAACAGTTAAACTAAAATTACGTTAAATTTGGTTTATTCTTTCTTGTCGCGGGACTTGTTCTCAGTGCCAAATCATCAATGAAATAGGATGGGAAAAGGTAGTGGATAATCCGAATTGTCCGACATTTCTTTTTGGCAAATTAAAAGTAGCTGTGTAAAATTCGAATCTGAACGAACATGGAAATGAATGCGGTAAATATCAGGAATCGTTTTACTAACAAAAGAAATGTTGTACTCCCTCCGTCCAGAAATAACTGACTTTGATTTGTTTAAATTCGAATGTATCTATACACTAAAATGTGTCTAGATACATCCGAATCTAGACAAATCCAAGTCACTTATTTCCAGACGGAGGGAGTATTGAGTTTTGAAGCAAATGTGAATCTCAAAATGGATATATCCACCGCTGAATAAAATTATGTTGGTTAATTCTAGCAATTTTAGACCGATATGCCAATTACCCAACGTAAAAAAATGAACAAAAGTGGTAAAATGTACTTCTGTATGATTGAACTTTGAAGCTATTGTGTATTATATCGATATATTTATCTTTCTACTGTTATACAATTGAGTCACTATAAGAAATGGGTATATTATTTCTGTTATATTCTTATCTGTTTCGAGTTGAGAAAATGTCCTATCTGAATCCGTATTAGAGTAACATCCCGCATTCATATTCGATAGCATCCATATTTGTTTTGAAAATATGAAAACAGATGTGGGAATGTCACTATCCGATCTGTTTCCACCCTTATCAAAGATGATGAACTGGTGGGCCATGTCTGAGCTGGTGAAGAACCAGAGAGTGATAGATGCAGAAGAGAGTGATAAATGCAAAAGGCACAACAGGAGGTCCGGCGGGTGCTGGAGGAGCAGGAGAGTGTAGTAGATGATGGATCCAACAAATAGCACTACTTGCACCTGGTCATCAAGGATACGCTCCGGTTGCATCTGCTGATGCCGTTGTTGATGGCAACGAAGTGTTGCAGCGCCCTGGGACACGTGTTAGGATTCGATGTGCCGAAGGGGCTATGGTGCTGATCAACATATGGGTCATTTGCAGAGACTCGAGTGCGTGGGAAGATGCTGAGTTGTTTGTGCCGGAGAGGTTCGAGGGGAAAATGAGAGACTTCAAGGGGACGGATTTTGAGTACACGCCGTCTGGGATAAGGAGGTGGATGTTTCCCGGCATGGCATTCGGTCTTGCCAACATTTAGCTGGTGCTGGCTAGCCTTCTATATCACTTCGACTAGGATTGCTCGACCAACATGGAGGCGACGAACATGGACATGGTGGAGTCTCACATTCCGTTCTGCCGATATGACCTTGTGCTTGTTTCAGTGGTCCGCATACGTGTGCCACAGATTTTTTTTGATAACGGGAATATACTAATACCTAGATAGTATTAATTACACCTAGTCTCTGTAAAAACAAAATGTCAAGGGTAAGTAGACATCAAGGATGCACATAGCACCTAAAAAAAAAGAAGAACAAAGAATAAAACAACACTTAAGCAATCAGAGACCCGCAACAACAGTAGCGCCAAGAGTGGTGATGACACCTAGACTCCGAAAAAGCTTCTCCAAGAAGGTAACATTGTACAAACACCATCGTCGTCCGATCTAACTATGGAGGAGCTGATGGCGGAGGAGCGAGCGAGCGAGACCAAGAAGCGTGCCGGCCGGAGAGGAGCGACCAAGGCACGACTGGCCAAAGCCAAAGCCCTTAACGAGAGAAACAGACCGAGCTCATCCTGGCCCTTTAGGCCAAGGACAACAACAAAGCCACCACCTCCCAAGCCGCCGCCCAGGACATTTTCATGACGAAGCAAGAGGTGCTCACCATTGACCTGGCCAGGCGGCTGGCGGCCGTTTCAAATTCTCGGTCTTGTCTGTAAGCACGTGACAACCTCTTCGTCCTAGTCACCAGCTACATCGGTGGAGGTGCCATGCGCTCCCTTTCCACATGTTGTTGCGTGCTCCCATCTTGGTGGCTCTGATTCCATGTCACAGGAGATCTCGTCCATGTATATAATATCTGTCTTCGACCTCAACCGCACTCATGGGACCAAAGACGTGACGCCGGAGACTGGAAAGGGACCACAGTTGATCCTGGCCGCTGATAGCTCCAAATTATGACACTTTTTACTCAAGCTCTTCCATTGATTTTCACTTGGTTTCATTGGTTTTCATCTTTCAACTAACGCTAATATCGTGAGTTAGCGAAACCTTGTAGTTTTATGTGAGTTTCAGATTTTGGACACTCTTGGAAGGATCCAAGTCCATATATGAGCAGATTGGAATAAAACAAGCAACTCTCTAATTGAAGCCCTCCTAATTCGAGGCTCTAGAAGTGTTAACGAGCATCAGTGCTGGCGGAGCTCGCCCGTACGGCTCGCCCATACCACCTGCCACCGCCTTCGCTTTATCATTATAAGAAATTTTTGTGAAGGAGGCAATAGAAAAAAGACAGACACAACCCCTGCCATCCATTCCAGAACAAAGGAAGAAGAGATCTAAAGGAGAAGAAGAATTCCATCGATGCTCTCCGAGATCTATAGCCTCTAGATCATCCACTCCTCCATAATTCCCATTGCACTAGATTGAGAGAGAGAGATTCACACTTGTAAGATTAGGGCTTGAGACTCTATTCATACTTCTCTTTGTATGGATTTGATCTTCCCTTTATTGTGGCTTGCTACGGTTATATCGAGATGAACTCTATTTACTATGATCATATCATTGTGTTATTCTCCTCTCATGTGCGAGTAATATCCATAGGCATGGATATATATGGGATTGATGATATGTGATGTGCCTATTTTGTTTCCATCTATTGGTGATTATCACTGTGACTATTCTGTGTGAGAATGGTTGTCTTTGTGTGGCTAATGCTTGTTGTCTAATTTAAAGGTCTAGACAACATTATCCCGAGATCTCATAGACATGAACTTCTTTGCTAGTGAATCAGCGATCCCTGAGTGACACGTTTGATATCAAATAGGATCTAGTATAACTCGAGGAAGAACGAGAAACCATGAGTTTAAAGCCTTGATCTGACCTCATGACCTTAAATGCTATGTGGACCATGGTTGTGGTAACATGCAAATGGATCATTGAAGCCAAGAAAATCTACCAAGATGAGTTTTGACTATTATATGGGTTGCTCGCCTACTTACATATTTATAAGAATTACTATAATCACTTATCCCATTTATTCCACCTGACACATTCATTATCACCATGAACCGTATCTCTCTGCGCCTAATCTCTCATCTACAGAAAACTCAAGCAATACTACTTTTTTTACTTTTAAGTCTTTACTTTTAACACTGCTTAATACTCAACTCTCAACCATTCACAGTCACCTTCTTTCATGTCAATTCTTAAAGTTAATTCACTCAAGACAAGTGACAGCTTGAGTGCGACATAAACATCACTAAGCATTTTCCTATACTCCTTGTTGGGATCGATATAAAAATTAGAACTAATACTTTCACGAAAACATGCACTGATGAACATGTGCTCTTACAAGACATCAAGATATTTTTTGGCGCCATTGTCAGGGAGCTAAGTGCTAAGTGTTTGTTTCTTGACATTTACGAGTCTTGAAACAATAGATGATATTTATTGAAGATAGAGGATCTACATGCTCCGGAAGGACTTATTTTCCACCTAATATTGAGCGTGTACCTACACTAGACATCAGGAAGTTTTTGAAAATCTTACTAATTCACGTGATGTAGATGTTAACAGCTTGAGTTCTTTAATGGCAGAACTATCTCTGACAAGTAGGGCAGTGCAGCCTTAGAAGACACTAAAAGAATGTGCTGCTCCTTCTCCACTTGCCATGAGATAACCTATACTTTGACCTTATCTATAAGGTATGGAATAAGAGATAAATCCTAAACTTTTGCGTATGATGCAAGATATTGCCTTTTCAGGAAAAGAGGACGAAGATCCAAATCATTACCTAACTAGGGTGTATTAAATCTTTGATACTTTTGGATCAGTAGGATTACCTAAAGAATTTCTACTCCTGAAATTATTCCGTTGGTCTTTCAAAGATAAAGCATTTACCTGGTTGCAATCCTTACCTAATTATTTATTTACTAGTTGGATGGTTTGTATTAAAGAGTTTACGCAAAATTTTCATTTGATAAAATGCTGCAGATCAAACGTGATATTACTAATTTATTCCAGAATATTGAGGAAAGTTTTGCACAAGCAAGGGGAAGATTCTCAAGGCTTCTTATGAGTGCCAAATCATGGTTTTCTTGATTATTCAATTGTGCAATATTTTTATAATGGACTTGCTGATGAATCCAAACAAATGATTGACTCAACTGCAGAAGGAACATTGAGTGAATTAATAATAGAGCAATCTTTGACACTTTTAGTGGTAAGATCTTCTAATGATGAAAAATATAATCCAGAAGGAGAAGCCGATCCAAGGAAATGTATGCTTTTTATAACACCAGAACTCATGCCTAAGGTTAAGAAGTTAATGGAAGAATAAGGTATAACAGCTAAACTATTAAAAATGATAAAGTTGATGTGTTTCAAGCTTTGGTAGCAGAGGATGAGCTGAATAAAGCTCTTCAACAATGTATGCGTCAACAGACACATTTCTATCATAATTATAATAAACATCTCAAACTGCATGAAAAAGATATGAAGGAGTTGACAGAAGTTTTCGATGATCAAGGATATGCAACTAGACATCTCGACAAACATGATAGGATGGTTAAAATTCAATGTGACCAAATTGCAGAGACCCAAGCTCTTCTTTTGAGTCAATATGATTTTTCTGAAACTGTCGTTACTAACACTATTACTAGACGAGGTACAAGAACGCAGGAACCTCTAGGTCCACCTTGGTATCAACAAGAGCAAGTCTGGAAGGCAAAAGAAACCTAAGAAATGACTCAAGAGGAAGAAAACCTTGTTGACCCTCAAGATGATATAGAACTTTAAAGCCAAAATAAATAGAAGGAGGCTTCATAAGAAAGAGAGGAAGGCAACACTGAAGATCAAGATAAACAATATGACTCTGATGCTGAAAAGGTTGACCCAATAGAAGAGAATGAACCTAGTTGTGAACAAGAAGAAGAGGTTGTTATAGCTAAAGAGAAACAAGTTGAAAAGCAAAATCCTTAGACAAAAAAGAATATAAAAGATCCATAGCCAACGCCAAATGTAAAAGAGAAGGTAAATAAGAAATTTCCTTATCCCAATCGAATACAATATGAGCCCAGTAAAGCTCTCTATGATGCCTTTGCCAAAGCTCTAAGCCAATTTTGTTTAGAACTTCCTCTAGCTGATGCAATACAAGTGTCTACTTATAAGAAGTTGATGTTGGGTTCGCAACATAGAAATTTTTTTTCCTACGATGGGAACTATACGCTAAGATCTATCTACTAGATACAAGCAACGGGTGGATATACATCCATAGAGAAATTACCCTCGAAGACAACAAAGCTTTGTTAACGAGATGGAACTCGTGGATGTGTAGTCGTACACTTGCCGATCTCTAGATCGTGATGAAGTCTAGCAGGTCCGGCTCCAGCACGTCCATCAGATCCAGCTCCAGCAAGTCCAGCACCACCAAGTCTAGCACCGCAAAGCAGCGGTGCATCTGTGATCGCACACACGTCCGGTACCCCGACAACCTCCATCCCTCGCTCTAGCAAAGCAGCGGAAGCAACAACTCCTTTCCAGATAAAGCCACCGGGAACATGTATCTCGCTAATCCGAGACCATGGGGAATAACTAGAGAGGGAGAGAGATCCTTCACGAGGAGGTATGTGTTGTGAGGAGGAGAGGGGGGCATTTTATAGGGAAGAGGAGGGCACCCAAGGGCCATGGCATGGAAGCCATGGTGGTGCCCCCACCTCTTCCACATCATGTGGGTGGAGCTCCCACTCTCATAAAAAGCTTCCACTAAAATTTCCACTCACACATGCATTGAATTTTCACCAAATTTAATGCAAGCTCTCATTAAATAAAACTATTTTATTTATTTTATTCAGATTTTTTTAATTACATTAATTAACAAACATTCAATAAAACCCCCTGCAACATTTCAATATCACATGCAGAACCAATTTCAGCAATTTCACCCGAAACAGTTTCGGTGTCTATTGAAATAATTCCAGCGCTTCCTTAAATCTTTATCTGAAACATATTTGCTCCAAATGGTGTCGGTATACCTTAAGTGTGTCACCCTACGGTTCGTGAATAATGCAGACATGATTGAGACCCCTCTCCGATCAATAATCAGCAGCGGGACCTAGAGATCCGTACTGACTCCCACATATTCAACGATGACTCTTATGATCGTGTGAACCTTTAACGTCATAACTAAATCCCTTTGTCTCGTGATATATTACATGTCCGAGATTCGATCACCGGTATCCAAATACCTAGTTTGATCTCGTTACCGACATGCACTCTTTTCTCATTCCCGTGATATAACATTCTAGTGATCACATCACTTGCTTGCAAGCTATTTCAATGTGACATCACCGAGAGGGCCCAGAGTATATCTATCCATCATCGGGATGGACAAATCCCACCCTTGATCCATGAGCCTCAACATAACACCTTCGTAGCACTGAACCCACCTTTATAGTCACCCTGTTACGGTGTGACGTTTGATGTTATCAAGATACTCTTCCGGTGTTAGCGATTAACATGATCTCATGGTCTAAGGACTAAGATTACTTCGTATGATGTTATAGCAATATAAACATAATGACTTTGATCGTAAAGCTATACTTCGTATGAATGTTCATCACATCATTCCACCAATGTTGTGACCTCGTTATTAACAACATCCAATGTCCATGATCAGGAAACCTTGATCATCTTGTTAATCAATGATCTAGTTTATATGAGAGGCATTACTAGGAACTTTGTATTTTGTTTATTAAACACACATGTATTAACGTTTCTAATTAATACAATTATAGCATGCAAAATAAACATTTACCATAAACATGGAATAAGATAATAACCACTTTATTATTGCCTCTCGGGCATATTCCCTTCAGTCTCCCACTTGCACTAGAGTCAATAATATAGTTTGAAAAACTTTGCATATTGAACACCTATGGCTTTCTGGTGTTGCATATACGCGATTGCTAGTGGTTGACATAATCTCCAGATCTGACAGTTTCAGGTCCGTGTGTATTTGCATGTCTTTGCGTCTCTACGCATCACTCATTCTCAAATGAGATGGCATTGTATAAATTTGGTCCTTTGGTGAGACCTTTAGTTCGTTCGGGTTAAAATATGTTGATATTATTGTCATACAATATATCTTCATAGTATTAGCCCACTTTGAACCACACCTAGTTTGATAACAAACTACTTAACACAAATGCCCTCCTTTGCTGCTACAATAGCAGTCATATACTTAGCTTTTTGTTGTAGTATCCGTCACAATGTTTCAACTTTGGAACTTATCCAAATCCATCATGGAATATCCTTTCCATTACATTGTGCCACCCATAGTCTAAATTGAGATAAATTTAATTTGTATCTTGTGACAAAACTAGTATCAGTGTAACACTTTACAATGAACTACCCTCAACTATTTGTCACTTATACATGATATATTCTTAGTTCTTCCAAAGCTCATAAGAATATCTTTACTATCGTCCAATGATCATCTTATGAATCATTCTGGTATGTGCTCATAACATTTAGAGCATAGGACATATCTGGATATATACATATCACGGTATAATCGATCAAAATATTCATGTGATTTTACTCACCAAGTGTTGAAACACTTGAATCTTGATACAATCCTTTCCATGCAGCAAGAACCTTTCTTGTTGTTTCCATATTGAACCCTTTCAATATATCATATATGTATGTCTGGCATAATCATATTAGCGCCTTAATCTATCCATATAGACATTGATGCCAAATATTCCGGTTTTTCCCAAGTCTTTCATCGAAATCCTATTTTAATGAAATTCTTAACTTGTGTCAATAAAAGATACATCATTTCCAATCAACACCAGGTCCTATACATAATGTATTAGAAATATGTCTCAGTGCTCTCACTTAATTTCTTGCAAATGCAAGCATCTTCATCATCTCCGATGAATTTAAACTCCTTTAACATTTTCATCATGGTGAAGATTCTAACTCTGCTATGCTCACTTCAACTATTGAAGTTTGCATGCCCTTTTAGCACCCTTTGAATTAACAAAACCCTTCGGACCGTGTCATGTACACGTCCTAGGTAACCATTCTATTAACAGAACCTTGTTTTGTTTATTCAACTACCATATACCAAATTATATGTAGTGGTTGCTACATTAATCCGTCAAGACTAAATATCACTATGAAAGATCAAATCTTGTCATAGTTAACTTCTTGAACATTGCCGTAAACTTCTTTCCGACATGTCGACTATTTCATAGATGTTAAACATCCATGTCTATTTATTTATAGATCCAAACACGACCGATAGGCTTCACGCCTTTTCGGAGGGTCTTCCAAGTTCAGAAACTTGATTTCTCATGTATGGATACTATCACGGATTCTATGACTTCTAGTCATTTTATGGAGTCAGGGTCCATCATCGCTTCTTTGCATGCAGTCGGTTCATAATTGTCAAAACAATAACGACTTCTGTTTCAAATCTTACTATTTGATTCTTACCGACCCACATGGTTCAATAGGAACTGTAATCTCCAAGATCACACCCTTTGTAATCACGGGAGCCATGAGCATTGTGGCCACCACCGGGACACTTTCCGGCACTGCGCTACTTAGCACATATACCTAAGGTTCAACAACCTTATCAAAGTTCTATTGTCCTCCCACTTAACTTTTCACGAAAAATTCCTTCTCAAGAAACTTGACGTTCCAAGCAACAAACTCTTTTGTCCTTGGTGTTATGGAGGAATTCCCAACATATTCTTTGGGATAACCTACAAATACGTGCTTATCTGACTTTGGTTGTAAACATTTTACTTATGCATAGCATACCAAAATTTAAGAAAAGACAATTCGGGTTTTATCCCAAACCATAACTCATATGGTGTCATTTCAACGGATCACGATGGTGCTCTTTTCAGTGTAAAAGCGGTAGTCTCTAAAGATTTAATCCTTAAAACATAATGGCAGTTTTATAAATGACACCTTTGATCTTACCATGTCAAACAAGGTTTGATTTGATCTCTCGAACATACCATACTCCTGTGATTTATCGGGAAATGCAAATTCATGGAACAATTCCTGAAATCTTAGGTGTTTTGCTAAACCTGTAACTCAAATATCTTCCTTTATGATCAAATCATAAACTCTTTTATTTTCTTGTTACAATGATTTTTCACTTCATCTTGAAAGTCTTTGAACAATTTTCAAATGTTTCATACTTGTTCCTTATTAAGTAAATATATAGATATATTCACTCAAATTTCTGGAGAAATCATATGAAGCAAAAATATCCATCGCATATGGCTACACATAATGGACTACATACATCAACATGCATAATATCCAATAAGTTAGCCATCCGTCCCTCTTTGGCCTGTGGATGGAGTTTCAATTATCTCTAGGAAAGTTTCACAAGCGTCAATTGATCAAAATCAAAAGACTCCAAAAATCCACCAACATGGAGTTTCTTCATGTTCACTTTCAAATATAATTCAAACAGTGATGTCACTTCATAAGTGATCTTCCAATCATTTGTCTTACGACATTTTAGCAATATTGTTTATGGATGTGATTTCTCCAACTAGACTTGTAAAAGTTCATCCATCCTTTATGGAATACGGTAATTATTTGAACAACCATTGTTCTCGTAATACCGAAACAAAATAACAATTATTAAAACAAATCTTGAAGGCTAGGTTTGACGACAACGAAAACATAATAACACTTTATTTGTTTTTGATGAACATCATCACTTATTTTCTTGCTAGTTACTTAGGCCGTTGCAGTTCATGAATTGTGTTGTTCTATATGACACTTCACACCAACCAATGCGGTATCCAATACGTCAGAACCACATTGTTTAACAAGCAAGGAATACAACCATAACATGTATATCTTCTATATACCTAAGTTGGACATCTCCAACCTTTTCTTTTCTGCCAAATATTTTATAAATTCTCTTTCAACAATTCCTTTTCTTTTAAAAGAATCTATCAACATCAATAGTGGTGTCATTCACATGACACATAGTACAAAGTGTATATAGTCAAATACTAATACCTTTGGACTTGCACTTTGAAGTGGATCACCATCATCAAATGTTTGGTGTTCTTTCAAAAATCCATTCTTTAGTAATCTATTAGTGTAGCAAACATTTTACTTACATCTTCTATTCATCCTTATCATGACAACTTTCATGATCAAGCTACTATAGCCTATAAGGAAGAATCAAGAGTATAATGTTAGTTCCCAAAACCTTTTTGGGAGATCTGGATACCTAGCATCTCCATTCTTCACAAATTCTCATACAATATGAGGACATGTATTTTGCTAAATTATACTCTATCATAATGCAACCAGAAACATTGTTTTAGATATCACAATATCTTCCACACATGATGGTTCCTGAAACAATTCTTTCAGCTCCTAGATAACCTTGATATTAAAACAACTTTTGAATATCAATAATCATGGAGGCAAACATGATACTTTAGATACTAACATTGGAATTCTTACTCTTGATTTAATACTACTTATTAAACTTCATGGAGTAAATAGAATTTGCTGAAAGTTTGCAATAGGACTTCTAAACTTTAAATTGACATTCAAAACAATACGATACCAGTCAGAAAGTAAATATCCAGAATTCTATAGTTCTATTATCTCAATTAAAACTAAGCATAAGGTAGTGAACAGACGCCAATGACTACAACAAATTATGCAAATTCACTTCGATTTAGTTTATGACAAATTGAGTTTGACTAATCCAAATTAGAAATGAACTCCCACTCAAAAACGACATCCCTCATGCCTTTTTGGTGATTACATGAACCAAATCCACTACACCAAGTCCGATCATCATGTGAGTCGGTGTAGCTTCAAAGGCGAGCATAAATATGGCAATCACATCAACTATATGACTCATTCTTAACCTTGCAGTCTGTGTTCCGAGGCCATGTCTGTACATGCTAGGCTCGCCAAGTAAGAACCTTAGTATTCACGTGTGTAAAACTATCTTACACCCGTTGTATGAAAGCGTAGAGTCGAGTACACCCGATCATCACGTGATGTCTCGAAACACGATCCATAGAACGGTGCATACTTAAGGAAGAACACATTTTATCTTGATATTTAAATGAGGGATCATCTTACAATGCTACTAAAAGCGCCAAACTAGCATTATAAGATGCAAACATCTAATGTGTAAAGTGGGATGATATGGTCCATGCATTTGATATCTATCATATGCATCATGGTATGATCTCTATCATTCCTTTGTGTGTAAGGCCAAGGTCTATGGAACTTACATGTTAGGTGTGTTGTAAGAGTATCTATCATACATCTACTTATAACATTACCATATTGATACATTGCAAATGTATCTATAATTTTTGATGTTCCATGCTTGGTTTTATCTACTTTCTTATGTTTTGTCCACACTTTGGAGTACTTTTCATATGATTTATTGGACTAACCTATTAACAAGAGCCACAAAGTGCAGTTGCCTTTTTACGCTGTTTTGGTTCCAGAAAAGTCAGAAAATCAATATTCTCGGAATTGGACCGGACAAAAGCCAAAGTCGATATTTTACCGGAAGACTCACGGAGCCAGAAGACGAGACGGAGAGGGGCCAGGGGCTGGCCACACCACCTGGTGGCGCGGGCCAGGCCAGGCCGCGCCAGGGGGTGGTGTGGGCCCCTCCGGCACCCCCTCGGTCTCCCCTCTCGCCTATAAGAGCCTCCCGATGAAAAAACCCTAGATCATCAACCAGAAATCCACGAAAAGTTCCGCAGCGCCGCCGCCACCGAAGGGGAGATTCGGGGGAAAGAAAGTCTCTGTTCCGGCACCCTACCAGGACGGGGAAGTGCCCTCGGAGCCATCTCCATCGATCTCCACCACCATCTCCATCACCATTGCTGATTCCCATGATGAGGAGGGAGTAGTTCTCTCTCAAGGCTAAGGGTTCTACCGGTAGCTATGTGTTCATCTCTCTCTCTATGCATGATCATATTGTGATCATGAGCTTTGTAATCAAGTAGATCTACCTTGCTACTCAAGTGCTTTAATAGATCTCTGCTCTCCCCATGTGTGTGAAAGTGACAGCGTGCACACCATGGTGGCACTTAGGCTAGAGATTGCAAATACTTGTTATGAGTTATATTTGGAGTTGGATGTCTTTATGAAATTGTGGTGTTTGTTGGACTCATCTAGTGCTCAAGGTGACAGTGTGGGGTTATCTAGATGGGAAAGGCTTACTTTGAGGTGTGTTGTTATAGCCCTACCATGGATTAGAGTGTCCAACCGGAGAGTAGTTCAGCGTAGTATCATAAAGAAGAATATATTTATATGAGAGTGTTCACTAGTGAAAGTATGATCCCTAGGCCTTGTTTCTAAGCACTGAAACACCGTTTGCTATTAGATCTATTACATGTTTGCTTGCTTCCATCTTTATTTCAGTTTTACTTTAGTGTTTTCCACGCCATCAAGCTATTTTCTATCACCATACCACTTGTATTTCACTATCTCTTTGCCGAACTAGTGCACCTATACACCTGACAAGTGTATTGGGTGTGTTGGGGACACAAGAGACTTCTTGTATCTTGATTGTAGGGTTGCTTGAGAGGGGATACCTTTAACCACTTCCTCCTTGAGTTCGATAAACCTTGGGTGATCCACTTAAGGGAAAACTTGCTGCTGTTCTACAAACCTCTGCACTTGGAGGCCCAACAACTGTCTACAAGAATAGAAGTGCGTAGACATCAAGCTATTTTCTGGCACCGTTGCCGAGGAGGTAAGGTAAAAGGTACTCACATCCTACGGTGTGAGTGCTCGAAGTTATTTCCTTTAGATTCTGCAATTTTGTCTTTTTGTTTCTTGTTTTCACTAGTTAGGCTCAATGGAAAACAACAAAAAAATTAGAGAGCTTTATAGTATTTATGTTGAGTTAGGACATGAAGTATTTGAAGAGAAAATTAAAAAACCTATGGAACTTTATTTGCATGCTAATAGCAATGTTGTTAGTATGAATTCTTTGGACACCATTATTGCTAATGCTATGGAAAAGTCTAAGCTTGGGGAAGCTAGTTTTTATGAAAATGATCCTTTTAGTCCCCCAAGCATGGAGGAGAAAATTTACTTTGATGATACTATACCTCCAATATATGATGATTACAATGATGAATATGATATTTTCAGTCCACCCACTATTGAGGAGAAAATTAATTATGACTACAATATACCTCCTATATTTGATGATTATGGTGATGAGAATAATAATGATAGCTATTTTGTTGAATTTGCTCCCACTACAGTTAATAAGAATGACTATGTTTATGTGGAGAGTATTAATTATTTTATGCATGTGGCTCATGATACGAATGTTTATGTGATAGTTATATTGTTAATTTTATTCATGATGCAACTGAAAGTTATTATGAGAGAGGGAAACATGGTTTTATGCATCTCAATAATATTAAGTTTCCCTCTTTATGTTGAAAGTCTTGAAGTTGCACTTGTTTTGCCTTACTATGCTTGTTGCTTTGTGCTTTCATGACTTGTTTCTTTACAAGATTCCTATGCATAGGAAGTGGGTTAGACTTAAATGTGTTTTGAATTTGCTTCTTGATGCTCTCGTTTACTTCTATTCATATTTCTTATGTGAGCATCTTCTCAAACTATCATGCCTAACTTAAAGGCGTTAAAGAAAAGTAGTTATTGGGAGATAACCTAAAAGTTTTAGATGAGTCTTGGAAGTTATTACTTCAGTAATAACCGCTCCTTATCCTTTTTATTTGCTTTTTGTGCCAAGAGTAACCTCTAATGAGAGAGAAGTAATGATTGAGAAAGTTGCTGTCCCGAAACAGATTTCCGTGCTTCACCGTAAACATTCGTGTAAAATCTCTGAACTTCCTTTTGAGGCGTGAATTTTTGTGCTTCTGCCCCAGGTTGTTATATAACTTTCGTTAGTTCAACACTTTTTGATTTGAGCAACAGAAGGTCTTCGAAAAAATTCGTCTTTACCTGCTGGTCTGTTTTGACAGATTTCTGCCATTTTCTGCATTTGCTTCTTGTTGGTTCCTTTTTGAGTTCTTTTGGGGAATTGAGCTTTTTGAGGGAAGTGCTTCAGTATCTAGTGTTCTAATGGAAGTTTATTTGGTGTTAGAACTGAACCTTAAGACCTATTATTTTGAGTGCACTAATGTTGCTAATAAAGATTGTGTAAAGTTTTGTATGAAGGAAAAATTTCAGGTGTATGGAAGAAATGAGTAATGACATGAAGGATGGACTAAATCTCAAGCTTGGGGATGCCACACGTGTCACCCCAAGAAATATCCAAAGAGTACAAGCGTCAAAGCTTGGAGATGCCCAAGGCATCCCCCTCTTCATCAATAAAAATCCCAGGTTTCTTCCAAATGCTTCATTTTTATTGTTTCATGCACAGTTGTGTTGTTCTTGGAGCGTCTTCTTTTTCGTTTTCGTTTTGGTTTTTTGTTTGCTTTGTTTGCTGAATAAATTGGTTGGACCCCATCTTTCATACATGGGTTTTCAAATAGTTTGGTTTGGATTGGAAAAGAGTAGGAAAGTTCATGCTTAAGTGGTAAAAAGAGCTTGTTTTTGACTGCGGCCTACGCTTTGTCATGCCATGCTTGATATTGTTTTGGCTTTATGCTTAGTATTATTTGCTGTAGCATGCCTTGTATAAACAATTGAGATTTCTTAATGTGCCTTGGATGAATCATGCGTTGTTTTAGCATATTAAAGCATAATATTGTGGTATTCTCCTTTGATGCTTTATTTGGGTTGACTTGGCACATGCTCACACCATGTTATGACTATCTCAAGTCACCATAGCCTTTATGATCCTTTATTTTTCAACTTGTAGTATCACTTTATGCTTTGATCAATGATGTTTTGTCGCTCTGCATGATTATGGCCCTTATTGCTCTCTTAGTTTGTCGCTCCTAGTCTTTTGCTAGCCTCCACAACCAAGTATGAGTTCCACTCATGCATCCAACTCCCTAAACCAAGTTATTCCAAAGAGTCCACCATACCTACCTACTAGCATATGCTATTCCAAGTATATTCATACTTTTGTTTATCTTCCAAATTAAACTTGTTATGAGAAAACTAGTGATTAAAGCTCTCACGAACTTGATGGCACACTTTACTTTTTTGCATCTAATAAACTTGAACCATTGGGTCCTTCTTTGTTGCGTATATGCTTGCGCTTTATAAGTTGAAATTAGCAGAACCATGTAGCATGGGGAACGCTTTCAACATTGCACTTGTACTTTATACCCCGTTGATATCATGTTCTTTTGCTTATGGATCCCGGCGGTGTGAAATAAAAGTGGAACTTGTAAGACCATGGAGTTTGTATGTGTGTTAGAGAAACGCCTGGGCCGCTAGCCTAAGCCATGCCTAATCATGGTGGAAACTTGCAGCATCGCCATAATGAGCACTCTATGAAGCATCCTCAATAAAAACCTATGCAAATAGCAAATAAAAAGATCGCTAAGATGCTCATTGTCTGCTTGCCTTGTCATTTTGATTATGGGATAGCTCCTGTATCATGTGCAAGGGGTACCCTGCTGGCGGTTCTTTATGATACATATGTACTTACAATGACAAGAGCTTACTCGTGACTAAAGTTGAGTAGCATGAGGTTCGGTCTTTGTAAGTAAGGGGCATGCGATTTTGGTTTATAACTTGTCAAGCATATCCTCTTAGTTGTGTCACTTTAACCTTAATCACCTTCAAGATGCTTATCATAGGGGCAATGAGAGCTGAAATCTATAAGTACCATAATTTTTGGAAGCTCTTTATGAGACTTGAATCCCTACTTCCTTTTATGAAGGCCTTTGTTCCACCATTATATTGAGTCTCCACCTTCTACCTTTATGCACTTACTTTGAGAGCATAGTGGCCATTCTTAGTTCTATGTGCATTGTCCCAAGACTAGTTGATTGATGCATAATTTGATATTGCTTGTTTTAAACTATTTGTATCTAGTCACTCTTATGAACTTTGAAGGTGTCCTATGCATTTATGTTTTGCTACTCTATGAGGGACAAGCTGAATACTACTATGCTATGTTTTCTTTATGTGAAACAAACAAACGTCTTGCAAAGCATTGTTATTCATGAATCTTTTATTTGTGCCTTTTCATGTTGCAACATAGTTTCTTTGTCTTATTGCTAGAACTTCGTCTTTCATGTTATGATTGAAGTACTATGATCCTAGCTTTGATTGTTTTACAAATACTTTGATCAAGTTTATGATGGTGCATGTCACGTCAAGAATTATTCTTTCTTTTTATCACTTACCTACTCGAGGATAAGCAGGAGTTAAGCTTGGGGATGTTGATACATTGCAAATGTATCTATAATTTTTGATGTTCCATGCTTGGTTTTATCTACTTTCTTATGTTTTGTCCACACTTTGGAGTACTTTTCATATGATTTATTGGACTAACCTATTAACAAGAGCCACGGTGCCAGTTGCCTATTTTCTGCTGTTTTTGGTTCCAGGAAAGTCAGAAAATCAATATTCTCGGAATTGGACCGGACAAAAGCCAAAGTTGATATTTTACCGAAAGACTTACGGAGCCAGAAGACGAGAAGGAGAGGGGCCAGGGGCTGGCCACACCACCTGGTGGCGCGGGCCAGGCCAGGCCGTGATACATTGCAAATGTATCTATAATTTTTGATGTTCCATGCTTGGTTTTATCTACTTTCTTGTGTTTTGTGCACACTTTGGAGTACTTTTCATATGATTTCTTGGACTAACCTATTAACAAGAGCCACAGTGCCAACTGCCTATTTTCTACTGTTTTTGGTTCCAGGAAAGTAAGAAAATGAATATTCTCGGAATTGGACGGGACAAAAGCCAAAGTGCCTATTTTTCCGGAAGACATCAGATGCTTGAATACGAGACGGAGAGGAGCCAGGGGCCACCACACCACCTGGCCGCGCGAGCCAGGCCTGGCCGCTCCAGGGGGTGGTGTGGCCAGCCCAGGCACCCCCTCAGCCTCTCCTTCTACCTATATATTGCCCACGGGACGAAAACCCTAAGTACCTGATCAAAAATCCACGAAAGAGTCTGTAGCCACCGTCATATCCATCCTTAGATCGGGAGGGATCTGAAGCTCTTCCCGGCACCCTTCCGGAGAGGGGAATTCACCCTGGAGGCCTTCTTCATCATCATGCAAGCCTCCGGTGTGATGCGTGAGTAGTTCATCTCTGGACTACGGGTCCATGTAGTAGCTAGATGGCTGGTTCTCCTCCTTTGTGCTTTCATGTCTAGATCTTGTGAGCTCCGTTCATGATCAAGATCATCTATTTGTAATTCTGCATGTTGTGTTTGCGGGGATCCGATGAATATTGAGATGCTATTTCAGATTGATTATTGATTCTATCATGTCTTTGTTATTTGTGATCTTGCATGCTTTCCGTTGTTAGTAGCTATCTTGGCCAAGTAGATGCTAGCAACTCCAAGAGTTAGTATTTATGCTCGATAGTGGGTTCATGCCTCTGCTAATCTGGGGAAGTGACAGAAATCTCTAAGGTACTATATGTGCTATTGCTACTAGGGAGAAAACAACAATCCTTTGTTCATAGAACAATCGTATTGTTTACTTTACACGCAATTCGTAAAGCAATAATCCGTTGCTTGCAACTTAATACTGGAGGGGGTTCGGATGATAACCTAAAGGTGGATTATTAGTCATAGATGCAGTTGGATGGCGGTCTATGTATAATGTTGTAATGCCCAATCAAGTTCTAAATGAGTCAAGATGATTAGTATATGCATGTATTGCTTTCTCGATGTTTGTCAATTGCCCCGCTGTAATTTGTTCACCCAGCATGTTATCTATCTTAAAGAGAGCCACCTCTAGTGAACTATGGATCCCGGTCCTTTTCTTTTACATACAATCTACAAGCTATTTACTGCTTTGTGTTTACTTTCTGCAAACTATTTCTTCCTTCCATTCGATATGTTTAATCCTTTGTTTTCAGCAAAACCGGTGAGATTGATAACCTCATCGCAAGTTGGGGACAAAGTTCTGTGGTTGTGTTGTGCAGGTCTCCATGTTGCTAGTAGCACTGGTAGTGCGCCCTGCCAAGGCTCAGCTAGCAACACCTTTGGGGTGTTTCCTTGCTCCTACTGGTTCGATTAAACCTTGGTTTCTTAACTGAGGGAAACTTGCTGCTGTGCTCATCATACCTTCCACTTGGGGTTCCCAAACGAGCTCTACATCAACACTGAGCCATCAAGCACTTTTCTGCCGCCGTTGCCGGGGAGTCAAGGACACCTTCACAAGGGGAGTCCCTCATAACCAATCTATTTACTTTGCTGTTTTTGTTTTGCTTAGTTTTTTTTGCTTTGTTTGCTTGTTTCTTTATCAAAAACACAAAAAAAATAGTTCCTACTATAGTTGTTATTTTCGTTGGTCTGTTATTGTCTTGCTTTATAATGCTTTCTATCAATGGTTGGTTTCTTTGAAACTGAATCTTATTGGCAAGGTGGGTTCACGGAAGAACAAAAATATTATTATAAGGAACACCGCTTGTCACAAAAAGGGAAACACTTATGGGAACAAATTGATAAATTGTATACCATTGCTATAAACGTGTGCTCTACTGATAATGTTACTTATTGCTTTGATAAATCTTTTTGCTATAGGAGGTATAAACACCTCCCTTTTCAATGTGAGTATAATGATAATGTTACCATATCTTCTTATGTTAAAGGGAATTATGACTTTTATGATGTGGAACAAATTGAAGAATTTATTGCTTGGAAGAGTGCATTTGAACTTGCTAGTTTGCTTGAAAATACTGATGATTCACCTTATAAATATGAGGTTTATGATATACTTAAATTTTGCTTTGATAATTACAAGGTAGAAAATGGCTATATTCTTGAATATCTTAATAGATGCTCTCCACCAATGGAAGAGACTAATGCCTTGCAGGAACCTATGGAAGAAGAAATTGCTGAAACTGGAAGCTCATTGGATGAAAAATAGGAGGAGAGTGATGATCAAGAGGAGTAAGAATGGATCTACCCATCCCTACCTTCTAATGAGAGTAACTCTTTACCCCTTACATTATTTGATTGTCCCCCATGCTTACCAAACGAGGACGAATGTCACGTTCCTGAGGATTCTTTTGAAAATGTTTATAATAAAGCTCTAGTGTTTGTAGATCATCAAAAGCATGCTTTATGTGATAGTTATATTGTTGAGTTTATTCATGAGGCTACTAAAAATTATTATGACAGAGGAAAATATGGCTGTAGAAGTTTTCATGGTAATGAAACACCTCTCTATGTGCTGAAAGTTTTGAAGTTGCTCTTGTTTTATCTACCCATTCTTGTTACTATGTGCTTCTTTGATTTATTTTCTTACAAGATTCCTATGCATAGAAAGTGGGTTAGACTTAAATGTGTTTTGAATTTGCTTCTTGATGCTCTCTTTTACTTCAATTCATATTTCTTATGTGAGCATCTTCTAAAACTATCATGCCCAACTTAAAGGCGTTAAAGAAAAGTACTTATTGAGAGATAACCCAAAAGTTTTAGATGAGTCTTGGAAGTTATTACTTTAGTAATAACCTCTCCTTATCCTTTTTATTTGCTTTTTGTGCCAAGAGTAACCTCTAATGAGAGAGAAGTAATGATTGGGAAAGTTGCTGTCCCGAAACAGATTTCTGTGCTTCACCGTAAAAATTCGTGTAAAATCGCTGTACGTCCTTTTGAGGCGTGAATTTTTTTGCTTCTGCCCCAGGTTGTTATCTAACTTTCGTTAGTTCAACACTTTTTGATTTGAGCAACAGAAGGTCTTCGAAAAAATTCGTCTTTACCTGCTGGTCTGTTTTGACAGATTTCTGCCATTTTCTGTATTTGCTTCTTGTTGGTTCCTTTTTGAGTTCTTTTGGGGAATTGAGCTTTTTGAGGGAAGTGCTTCAGTAGCTAGTGTTCTAATGGAAGTTTATTTGGTGTTAGAACTGAACCTTAAGTCTTATTTATCTTGAGTGCACTAATGTTGCTAATAAAGATTGTGTGAAATTTTGTATGAAGGAAAAATTTCAGGTGTATGGAAGGAATGAGTAATGAGATGAAAGATGGACTAAATCTCAAGCTTGGGGATGCCACGCGTGTCCCCCCAAGAAATATCCAAGAAGTACAAGCGTCAAAGCTTGGGGATGCCCAAGGCATCCCCTTCTTCATCAATAAATATCCCAGGTTTCTTCCAAACGCTTCATTTTTATTGTTTCATGCACAGTTGTGTTGTTCTTGGAGCGTCTTCTTTTTTGTTTTTGTTTTGGTTTTTAGTTTGCTTTTGTTTGCTTAGTTTTCTGAATAAATTGGTTGGGCCCCCTCTTTCATACATTGGTTTTCAAATAGTTTGGTTTGGTTTGGAAAAGAGTAGGAAAGTTCATGCTTAAGTGGTAAAAAGAGCTTGTTTTTGACTGTGGCCTATGCTTTGTCATTCCATGCTTGATATTGTTTTGGCTTTATGCTTAGTATTCTTTGCTGTAGCATGACTTGTTATAAACAATTGAGATTTATTAATGTGCTTTGGATGAATCATGCGTTGTTTTAGCATATTAAAGCATAGTATAGTGGTATTCTTCTTTGATGCTTTATTTCGGTTGACTTGGCGCATACTCACACCATGTTATGACTATCCCAAGTCACCATAAGCCTTTATGATCCTTTAGTTTTCAACTTGTAGTATCACTTTATGCTTTGATCAATGATGTTTTGTCGCTCTGCATGATTATGTCCATTATTTCTCTCTTAGTTTGTCGCTCCCAGTCTTTTGCTAGCCTCCACAACCAAGTATGAGTTCCACTCATGCATCGAACTCCCTAAACCAAGTTATTCCAAAGAGTCCACCATACCTACCTACTATCTTATGCTATTCCAAGTATATTCATGCTTTTGTTTACCTTCCAAATTAAACTTGTTATGAGAAAACTAGTGATTAAAGCTCTCACGAACTTGATGGCACACTTTACTTTTCTTGCCCTTAATAAACTTGAACCATTGTGTTGTCTATGTTGTATATGCTTGCACTTATTTGTTGGGAATTAGCAGAACCATGCTGTCATGGGGAACGCTTTCAACATTGCACTTGGTACTTGTACCTAGTTGATATCATGCTCTTTTGTCTATGGATGTCGTCGGTGTGAAATGAAAGGGGAGCTTGTAAGTCCATGGACTTATGTATATGTCTTAGAGAAACGTCTGGGCCGCTGGTCTAATCCATGTTGACATGGTGGAAACCTGCAGCGTAACCATAATGAGCTGTCTATGAAGCATTCTTCTTATAAAAAGAGTCCTATATTGAGAAAAAAGAGAAAAAGAGAAATAAAAGAGATTATGAAAAGAGGAAAGAGAGAAAAAAGCACCATATTCCCATGGTAAATAAGAAGATGGCTGAGATGCTTGTTGTCTGCTTGCCTTGTCATTTTGATATGGGGATTCTTCCGTATCATCGGGCAAGGGCTTCCCCGTTGGCGGTTCTCTATGATACACATGTACTTACAATGACAAGAACTTACCGGTGACTAAACTTGAGTAGCATGAGGAGCGACCTTCGTATTCAAGGGACATGAGATTTCTAACTTATACTTTGTCAAGCATGTACACCATAGCTTGTTCACTTTAAACTTAATCACCTTCAAGATGCTTATGATAGGGGCAATGAGAGCTGAAAGCTATAAGTACCATAATTTTTGGAAGCTCTTTATGAGACTTGAATCCCTACTTCCTTCTATGAAGGCCTTTCTTCCTCCATTATATTGAGTCTCCACCTTCTAACTTTATGCACCTACTTTGAGAGCATAGTGGCCATTCTTAGTTCTATGTGCATTGTCCCAAGACTAGTTGATTGATGCATAACTTGATATTGCTTGTTTTAAACTATTTGTATCTAGTCTCTCTTATGAACTTTGAAGGTGTCCTATGCATTTATATTTGCTACTCTATGAGGGACAAGCTGAATGCTATTATGCTATGTTTTCTTTATGTGAAACAAACAAACGTCTTGCAAAGCATTGTTATTCATGAATCTTTTGTTTGTGCCTTTTTATGTTGCATCTTAGTTTGTTTGTCTTATTGCTAGAACTTTGTCTTTCATGTTATGATTGAAGTACTATGATCCCAGCTTTGAATGTTTTACAAATACTTTGATCAAGTCTTTGATGGTGCATGTCACCTCAAAAATTATTCTTTCTTTTTATCACTTACCTACTCGAGGACGAGCAGGAGTTAAGCTTGGGGATGTTGATACATTGCAAATGTATCTATAATTTTTGATGTTCCATGCTTGGTTTTATCTACTTTATTGTGTTTTGTCCACACTTTGGAGTACTTTTCATATGATTTCTTGGACTAACCTATTAACAAGAGCCACAGTGCCAGCTGCCTGTTTTCTGCTGTTTTTGGTTCCAGGAAAGTCAGAAAATGAATATTCTCGGATTTGGACGGGACAAAAGCCAAAGTGCCTATTTTTCCAGAAGACATCAGATGCCAGAATACGAGACAGAGAGGAGCCAGGGGGCCACCACACCACCTGGCCGCGCCAGGGGGTGGTGTGGCCAGCCCAGGCACCACTCGGTCTCTCCTTCCGCCTATATATTGCCCACGGGACGAAAACCCTAAGTACCCGATCAAAAATCCACGAAAGAGTCTGTAGCCGCCGTCATCTCCATCCCTAGATCGGGAGGGATCTGAAGCTCTTCCCAAAGACCGTCAAGAGGGAATTCATCCTGGAGGCCTTCTTCATCATCATGCAAGCCTCCAGTGTGATGCGTGAGTAGTTCATCTCTGGACTACGGGTCCATGTAGTAGCTAGATGGCTGGTTCTCCTCCTTTGTGCTCTCATGTCTAGATCTTGTGAGCTCCGTTCATGATCAAGATCATCTATTTGTAATTCTGCAGGTTGTGTTTGTGGGGATCCGATGGATATTGAGATGCTATTTCAGATTGATTATTGATTCTATCATGTCTTTGTTATTTGTGATCTTGCATGCTTTCCGTTGTTAGTAGCTATCTTGGCCAAGTAGATGCTAGCAACTCCAAGAGTTAGTATTTATGCTCGATAGTGGGTTCATGCCTCTGGTAATCTGGGGAAGTGACAGCTCTCTAAGGTACTAGATGTGCTGTTGCTACTAGGGAGAAAACAACAATCCTTTGTTCATAGAACAATCGTATTGTTTACTTTACACGTAATTCGTAAAGCAATAATCTGTTGCTTGTAACTTAATACTGGTGGGGGTTCGGATGATAACCTGAAGGTGGATTATTAGTCATAGATGCAGTTGGATGGCGGTCTATGTATAATGTTGTAATGCCCAATCAAGTTCCAAAGGAGTCAAGATGATTAGTATATGCATGTATTGCTTTCTCGATGTTTGTCAATTGCCCCGCTGTAATTTGTTCACCCAGCATGTTATCTATCTTAAGGAGAGCCACCTCTAGTGAACTATGGATCCCGGTCCTTTTCTTTTACATACAATCTACAAACTATTTACTGCTTTGTGTTTACTTTCTGCAAACTATTACTTCCTTCCATTCGATACATTTAATCATTTATTTTCAGCAAAATCGGTGAGATTGACAACCTCATCGCAAATTGGGGACAAATTTCTGTGGTTGTGTTGTGCAGGTCTCCACGTTGCTACTAGCACTGGTAGTGCGCCCTGCCAAGGCTCAGCTAGCAACACCTTTGGGGTGTTTCCTTGCTCCTACTGGTTCTATTAAACCTTGGTTTCATAACTGAGGGAAACTTGCTGCTGTGCTCATCATACCTTCCTCTTGGGGTTCCCCAACAAGCTCTACATCAACACTGAGCCATTAGGACGCGCCAGGGGGTGGTGTGGGCCCGTCCGGCACCCCCTCGGTCTCCCCTCTCGCCTACAAGAGCCTCCTAATGCAAAAACCCTAGATCGTCAACCAGAAATCCACGAAAAGTTCCACAGCGCCACCGCCACCGAAGGGGAGATTCGGGGGACAGAAAGTCTCTGTTCAAGACCGCCGACAGGAAGTGCCCCCGGAGCCATATCCATCGATCTCCACCACCATCTCCATCACCATTGCTAATTCCCATGATGAGGAGGGGGTAGTTCTCTCTCAAGGCTAAGGGTTCTACCGGTAGCTATGTGTTCATCTCTCTCTCTATGCATGATCATATTGTGATCATGAGCTTTGTAATCAAGTAGATCTACCTTGCCACTCAAGTGCTTTAATAGATCTTTGCTCTCCCCATGTGTGTGAAAGTGACAGCGTGCACACCATGGTGGCACTTAGGCTAGAGATTACAAATACTTGTTATGAGTTATATTTGGAGTTGGATGTCTTTATGAAATTGTGGTGTTTGTTGGACCCATTTAGTGCTCACGGTGATAGTGTGGGGTTATCTAGATGGGAAAGGCTTACTTTGAGGTGTGCTGTTATAGCCCTACCATGGATTAGAGTGTCCAACCAGAGAGTAGTTCAGCGTAGTATCATAAAGAAGAATATATTTATATGATAGTGTGCACTAGTGAAAGTATGATCCCTAGGCCTTGTTTCTAAGCACTGAAACACCATTTTCTATTAGATCTATTACATGTTTGATTGCTTCCATCTTTATTTCAGTTTTACTTTAGTCTTTTCCACGCCATCAAGCTATTTTCTATCACCATACCACTTGTATTGCACTATCTCTTCGCCGAACTAGTGCACCTATACACCTGACAAGTGTATTGGGTGTGTTGGGGACACAAGAGACTTCTTGTATCTTGATTGCCGGGTTGCTTGAGAGGGGATACCTTTGACCACTTCCTCCCTGAGTTCGATAAACCTTGGGTGATCCACTTAAGGGAAAACTTGCTACTGTTCTACAAACCTCTGCACTTGGAGGCCCAACAATTGTCTACAAGAATAGAAGTGCGCAGACATCACATATCATGACACTAGCCCAACAATAATCTAAACTAGACGCCTCTAATTTATCCATTGCAAGTTTTACGTGGCTTAGGGCTTTCGGAGATAGAACCGGTCTTACCTACAAACATGGAACCACAACGAGGATAACCAAGTTATTAGCAACTCGTTGTAAATCAGATATTGACTATAGTAGGAGAGACAAACACCCGCCAGCCACTTATGCAAAACTAGTTGCATGTCAGTCGTGGAACCGGTCTAATGTACGATGACATGTAAGGTTGGTCCAGGCCGCTTCATCCCACTATGCCACCAATATCCAAAATACATGAAAGATGCAATAACATGATCATCATCGCCCACAAATAAACATATGTGTACTACCCGTGCAAAGCACCTATGCATAGATCAGGCTCTGATACCACTGTTGGGTTCGCAGCATAGAAAACAAAAAATTTCCAACGATGGGAACTATACGCCAAGATCTATATACTATATACAAGCAATGGGTGGATATACATCCATAGCGAACTTACCCTCGAAGACAACAAAGCTTTGTTAACGAGATGGAACTCGTGGATGATGTAGTCGTACACTTATCGATCTCAAGATCGTGATGAAGTCCAGCAGGTCCGGCTCCAGCACGTCCATCAGATCTAGCTCTAGCAAGTCCAGCACCACCAAGTCCAGCACCACAAAGCAGCGGTGCATCCGTGATCGCATACACATCCGGTACCCCGACAACCTCCGTCCCTCGCTCCAGCAAAGCAGCGGAAGCAGCAACTCCTTTCCAGATAAAGCCACCGGGAACATGTATCTCGCTAATCCAAGACCATGGGGAATAACTAGAGGGGGAGAGAGATCCTTCACGAGGAGGTGTGTGTTGTGAGGAGGAGAGGGGGGACTTTTATAGGGAAGAGGGGGGCACCCAAGGGCCATGGCATGGCAGCCATGGTGGTGCCCCCACCTCTTCCACATCATGTGGGTGGAGCTCCCACTCCTATAAAAAGCCTCCACTCAAAATTCCACTCACACATGCATTAAATTTCCACCAAATTTAATGCAAGCTCTCATTAAATAAAACTATTTTATTTATTTTATTCAGAATTTTTTTAATTACATTAATTAACAAACATTCACATAAAACCCCCTGCAATATTTCAATATCACATGCAGAACCAATTTCAACAATTTCACCCGAAACAGTTTCGGTGTCTATTGAAATAATTCCAGCACTTCCTTAAATCTTTATCTGAAACATATTTGCTCCAAATGGTGTCGGTATCCCTTAAGTGTGTCACCCTACGGTTCGTGAATAATGCAGACATGATCGAGACCCCTCTCTGATCAATAATCAGCAATGGACTGAGATCCGCATCGACTCCCACATATTCAACGATGACTCTTGTGATCGTGTGAACCTTTAACGTCATAACTAAATCCATTTGTCTCGTGATATATTACATGTCCAAGATTCGATCATTGGTATCCAAATACCTAGTTTGATCTCGTTACCGACATGCACTCTTTTCTCGTTCCCGTGATATAACATTCTAGTGATCACATCACTTGCTTGCAAGCTATTTCAATGTGATATCACCGAGAGGGCCCAAAGTATATCTATCCATCATCGGGATGGAAAAATCCCACTCTTGATCCATGAGCCTCAACATAACACCTTCGTAGTAATCGAACCCACCTTTATAGTCACCACATTACGGTGACGTTTGATGTTATCAAGATACTCTTCCGGTGTTAGCGATTAACATGATCTCATGGTCTAAGGACTAAGATTACTTCGTATGATGTTTTAGCAATATAAACATAATGACTTTGATCGTAATGCTATACTTCGGATGAATGTTAATCACATCATTCCACCAATGTTGTGACCTCATTATTAACAACATCTAATGTCCATGATCAGGAAACCTTGATCATCTTGTTAATCAACGAGCTAGTTTATATGAGAGGCATTACTAGGAACTTTGTATTTTGTTTATTAAACACACATGTATTAACGTTTCCAATTAATACAATTATAACATGCAAAATAAACATTTATCATAAACATGGAATAAGATAATAACCACTTTATTATTGCCTCTCGGGCATATTCCCTTCAGTTGATGCATGATATTCTTAGCAAAAAGAAGAAGGTAATAGAGACTATAGCAATGATGACTAGTTATGGTGATAAACTCCATGCTATACTTAGAGATCCTGGAATACCAACTATTTCTTGCGCTATAAGGAACAACTAGCATTTATAATGCCTTATGTAATTTAGGGGCAGGAGTTAGTGTCAGGCCAGATTCACTCTATAATAAAGTAAATCTAGGAGAATATTCCCCTACATCCATTACTCTACAGATGGATGATAAAACCACTAAGCAACATGTTGGCATGATTGAGGATGTTTTGCTTTGAATTGATCAACATGTTATTCCTACTGATTTCATTATACTTGATATTCCTGAAGATGATAAACTCCGTATCATTCTTGGAAGACCTTTTCTTAGCACTGCAGGAGCAAACATCGATTGCAGTAGTGAAAAAATAGTATTCAATATTTATGATGATCAAATTATTCGATACTTTCTGAAGAAACTAGAGAGTGGTGAGAAATATGTGCCACCTGCTAAAAGAGTTCAAGTGGTAAGTGCCCTTTATGACGGGCAACTAGAGGTGCGCATTCAATACTAGAGGTTTGGTTGATACCAAATCAAACAATAACCAAAATAAAATACTTGATGGGAGTCAACCCATCTTTGAATAAAATCTAGTTTTAGTTTTTAACTTTTGGTTTCTAATAAATCTCTTCTAGTCGAAATTTTATAGAAAAGTTGATACTTGAAGTTTATGGTGGAAGTTTGAAGGAAATAAAAGAGAAGAGAAGCAAAAGAGAAGGTATTGTGGACTTAACAAGCATCAGTATGGCGGGACGCACTCGTATCGCGCGCCTGTACCGAAAATAGTGCAAAAACAACGAATTATGGTGCCAAAGATAAAAGTTTTAACGAATGCTGGTACGACTGCATCCGGTCATACCGCGCACCCATACCGAAACTCGGACAAAAGCATCAAAACATACTAGTAGGTTAACGATCACCGGTATGACCGCATCCGCCCATACCGCACACCTGCACTGTAACATCTCAGAAATATTAAGCAAGATTATCAATTAATAAACCAAGATTAGGGTTAACCAAAAACTTTTATTCTTAAACCCATATGAATGCATGTGTGTTTGTATTAATGTATGACTGTTTGCTATGCCATGTTTGACTGTTATAAATGATAAGGAGTAGTTTAAAGATGAAAAAGGATCATCTAGGTTAATTCCAAACAAAATCTAATAAAAAGAAAATCAAATAAGAGGCAGATGATCAAATGGTCATTTGTGCCAAAGTTAACCACTAGCCCACTTTGGGCATCTCTATTAAAAGATTTCCAACAGGAACAATTCTACTTATTTTCTCCCCTTGCTAGATCAAGTAAAAATGAACACAGGTGAACTTTACAAACTTACAAAAACCAATTTCAAATCTTTTTGAGAGGCATTTCAAAATTGAATCAAGTGTAGGTACCTAGATGACACTTTTTTAAAAACCACTCAAACCATCACCACTTGACAAATCCCAGTAGCCAGAGACACTCAAGCATGTGACCAACACATCCACCAAATATAATTCAAAAATTCAAATCTTTAGTTCATGCGGCCATTTAGTCGAACACTTAACAGGCAGAGTACATGTCTAACAACTATCTACTGTTTTGATCAATCACTTGCTCACCATTAGTACTGCAATCAACCTCAATAACTAGCCACGATCACCCCAGTACCTAGCCATGCGATTGAGCCTCTCTCACTTGCTGCAATCACCAGTGCCATGCTGTACCTGAACGTGCCGTGCCGGTCGAGCACGGACACGACGCCACAAGCCACGCCGCCCTATCCCATGACCACTAGACTATATCCGTGACCTCACCGCACCTCTATGTCCAACCCTCAGCCAACGACAAGCAACAGAGAAGCCAGCACAACCATGCCACTCTCCTCTGTCCGCCATGTCGAGCGCGTGCCAGAGCGCTGAGCCATTCCTGCGCAGCCACGCTGCGCCTCGCTCTCTCTTTGCGTCACCACACTCGCCATGTCACCAGTCACCTCCCAGACACGACCGTTCGCCGCCGCGCGCCCCATGACCACCGTACGCCATGATGAACACTTTAGTACCCGCACAGAGCACGACCGTCCCCCAACCGATTAAGACCCCCCCTTGTCGTGCCACTATGCGCATGACGATCGCCGCAGACCACCGCGTCGACCTATGCCCTCTGCCATGCCGATAGCCCATTCTAGTAACATTGCCGACGAGCCCGAGCCATGCCGTGCTGTCTCTCTCGCCGGTGTATAAGTAGGACCCTTCCCCAGCCTCCAAAGGCACACCATTCCACTCCCCTCTCTCTGAAACATCCCTGACCCTTTCCCGGAGCAAGGCGAGCACCACACCACCGAAATTTCGCTGGAGCCCGCCGCTGCAGTGAAGGAAAGGCGCCATTGGTTGGATCCACCCCAGGAGCTGTCGCGACCACCATTTGACTCACCGTCGTCTACCACCCCAGGAGCTGTTGGTTAGATGCTGCCGCTGACAGGTGGGACCAGCTTGTAAGCAGCCCACTATGCGTGCATCGTGTAGCTGGGCCAGCCCATTTTCTTTCCCGCGTAGAGCGCGTAGATTCAAATAGAGATTTTCCATTTATTTTAAAATCCTATTCTGTTAGTAGTTTCAAAATTGAATTCAGGGAGATTTACTTAACCAAAATGCATGATTCCAATTTTTTTAGAAAGGTATTGAAAATATTTTATCACTCCCGTTGGATTCAAACCATTTGAAATTATAGATCACCCATGGTAAAAATAACAAGACAAAGACTTTTCCAACTTCAAACATTTTTATAAATGTAACCATAAATGCTTTTGAGTTGATTCCAACTCTCAAAAATCACATTTGCCCTGCTCTATCTAAATATGTAAAAATATTTAGTTTGACATGAAGTAATCTTGGACTAGGATTAAAAGAATGCTATATAGTATTTTCCAGCCATTTTTATTATATTAATTGGTAATGTTCAACCTTGTAAGTTATGACAAACCCTTTAAATCACATTCCCAAGTATTAGAATATATGGTGAGGACATGGTCAACATGATCCCATATTTTAATTGGAGAATATTAAATCTTAAGTACTTTTCAATGAGTAGAAATTACTTTTCTAAAATAAGATAAAGAAGAATATATCCATATTTCATAAAGTGATTGAGATGATGCTAGATCATCTAGTGTGAGCCCTTGTGTGCTAAATAGAAGTAGTTAAGTATTGTTTGGTGATTGTGTACCTCGTATTTATTTATAGACGCTAGTACCGACCTGGGATACGAAGAAGAGGGGTTCTACGAAGACGCAAAAGAGAACTTTGACAACTGCACTACCCAAGGCAAGCTAAACTATGCAAGCCATCCTATGCAAGCTAGCATATGCATGATACCTTATGCCTTCCATTGAGATGCAACTTTACCAATTCTCAGTTTTACTTACAAGCTTTACTTTTCCCTTTACCTAAGTGTATCAAATAGTAATTAATTGATGATTAGTGGAAGATGAGATATATGCTCTCAAGAGCATAGAGTTAAGCTTGAGTAATGACACTTGATTTAGCCCCCCATCCATATTTACACCCTCATTGATAGATGCTAGTGCTAAGCTAATATGGATCACTTTAGATGGGAACACTTGGAGAAAATGATTATGAAAACCTTGGAATGATGAGTCATTCTATTGAAATGTTTTGACATGTGTTGTGAAACATAATGAGTTGGAGATGATACTGAATGAAACCTATGTCCCGACTTTGATAAAAACTGATGGTTGGGTTTGGATGCGATACCATTCCAATTTTACCGTACAACCACAATACGTGAGTTAGGTAGGGCTTAACTGGAAGTTTACATGTCTTAGTATGGGTTCCCTCACGGAAAGAGGTTGAGCGAAGGCTACCTCGTGAGTGTGAATGTCCACCTATGCAGTTCCTGGGATGGCAGTTGGCCATGGTTGGGAGGCCAAGCTCATAGGGGAGGTGCGAATACTAGGGTGTGTAATTGAAAGGTTAGGATTTATTATCCGCATACCAAGTATGATGATTCAGGGTTATCCCTGATGGATGTATCGAATTTTGTGGTGAAAGTGTACCACCTCTGCAGAGTGTCAAAACTATTCGAATACCCGCGTCCATGGTTATGGACTGTTGGAGTGGCCATACTGTTCCGTTGTCAGATATTTCTAAAATGACTTGTGACTTGAAAGATGACTTTGATTTAACCCCAACAGAGTTGTGGACATGAATCTAGGTTCCCACTTAAGTAATCTAGATAACTAAATTAGGCTCTACTACTAAGCACTTATGAAAATAAAACTGGCTTATTGCAAACAAGACTAGAGCTTAGGATTCCTACTAGGAGTGTCTTACTTACATTAGTGATAGTTTGCGAGTACTTGAAGAGTACTCATGTCTTTGTCCCTAGCTATTCCCATGGCCAGACTATGGAGAGGACTATCTGGAGGATGGACAACAGGATGTCTACGATAACTAGGATCATCTCCCATCGTCAGCATTGCCTGTGACAATAAAGATGGAGCCTCTACTACGTTTACTTTCCGCTGCTTTGATTTGTATTAAGACTGGATCATGAGATCCTCTATTGGTAAGACTATTATGGTTTGTAATGGATGATGTACTATGGTACCAATTCTGTTATGTCTCGCAAAAATGGTAATCCTGGGATTGCGATGTACGGCATAACAAGCATCTTGGACTTAAAAATCCGGGTGTTGACATGCACCGACTCAGGTAAGATTTTGTAACCCTAATAAATGCATCCAATGGTAACGAGCATCAGTACGGGTAGGACCTGCTCGTACAGGGTGCATCACCTTGTGAAGACGATGAAGGCTAGCTAGGAACCCCCAACCAACCATTCTTCTTATTTCTCTCTCAAGCTACAACCCTAATCCTCTAGAATCATCGGTTCTTCACTGATTTCATCCTTTTGAGTAGGGGAATCTTCACATTGGTAAGTTTCTTATCCGATCCATGTCTTATTTTCAAAAATACATGGGTAGATCTCTCATATTGTCTATCTAGATGAGTTCTTAATATTTTTAGATTCCCGTTGATTCTACACGTTAGGATTCAAAAAAATTGGATGGAATCATTTATATACATCATAGAAACCTTATGCCCACAATTTTGTGTTGAAATTTTATAGTACAATGAATTTGGGAAGAATATTTGGCCATGGTGGAGCCTTCGGTTCATCGGGCTTGAAGGTCAAGCGCTCGTGTATGGAGGGCGGTGCCTTGAAGGAAATCCTCGACAAGGACTAGAAGTGGGTTAGCACCAGGACCGTTCTACCCACAAAGTGGGTTTGTGAAGAATTCCTCTCGCGCAAAGGTTTGCGAGAGGATATCAACACCATGGACATGGACACTGGCATGGAGGTCTTCTCCACCCTCAACATCGACACCTACAAGAACACCACTAACAAGTTCCTCTCTACCTTCTGTGACAATCTTGCCACACACGAACGACATTGCACTATGAGATTTACATTCAATGAAACCCCTCACAATCTCAGTTTTCAGGAGTTCTGTAATTGTTTTGGATCTCTCATGAAGGAGAACTCAATAGTACTAATGAATTCCTCATTGAGGCAATGGCTCCTTCGAAGGAAATTTTTGTTCATAGGAACATCAATTATCTACGTAGCAACACCACCACAATCCAGAACCTGACTATCCGCTACTTTACCATGTTCTTGGCAAACCCTTTGTTGGTGAGAGGAGGCATCAGGTCAATGGAAGGCCTCGACATCACTATTATCTACATGGCTCTTCACCTAGAGATGGTCCACATGGTCAACCCTGGCGCTCTCCTCATTCATCATTTCCACCGCCAAAGGTCAGCACATTCAGGAGATATTCGCTATGGTGGTTTGGTCACCCAAATAGCCTACTCAAATGGGTGGCCTATTCCATGAAGACAACCCGTGGAGGGGAGTAAGTATTTATATACTATTCACATGGCTAGCACTAAATTTATGGGAATCTATGGAATCAATCGCTACCCAAATAGCCTACTAAATTTTGAGCCTAACGATCATGTACAACAAGAGCTTCTTCCTTTTCTCCAAGCTTTTAGTTTGCCAGGGAGACAGAGCTGGGTCCATACCCATGAGGAATTCCACCAAGAAAGGATCATTGCCGGGAGAATTCCCAACCTGGAGGGCAACCCCGCTTGGGAAGGAGGGAATCAACAAGAGCAGGAGTAGGAGCAGGAGCTACAACAAGGCTATGGGGACATGTGCTAGAATGATTATGCCCAACAACACCATCACTAGCAGCAGTTCCCACAACAACAACCATACATTCCACCAGTGCCACCATAGTGACACAACTATGTCCCCTATGACTAGTTCAACACATTGGTTACTCGCGTGGGTGATGTGGAGAACACGTTGTATGGTGTGAATGCCAATGTCATCAACATGACTCGGAACTTCTCGCACTTTATGAGTGAGTTCCCAAGTACTACCCATATCACAACCAGCCGCCGAATGACGTCAATGACGAGTAGACCAAGTTAGGCCAAAAGCCTAAGCTCGAGAAAGGTTAAAATCCTTCACCCTGTTTGCATACATGTTTTTGTTTCTTCTTTTGTTGTGACCAGGGATCGATAAGGATCCTAAGTCCCTATGATTATGATGCTAGTCCCTGGATCAATAGCTAGCACTCATGGTCAATGAAATATCATCTAAAACACAAGTCATTATTACACCAACAATCCAGAGTTTAATTTATTAAATCTTTGCATAGCTTATAGCTAGCTCAAAATAAACAGCGAAAACTTAAATAAAACTTTAGTCCATCAACACCTTAGGCTTGTTGAATGTAGACCCACGAATCCTACGCACCTTTCAATCTTTGGATTCTGCACATGAAATGTGTAGCCAAACGAGTTGGTCAATACTTTAAATGTATTGGCAAATTACAACAAGGAAAGAATCGACTATCTCTACATGCATGGCTAGGAGAAGGCTTGGAGTTTATTTGCATAAAGCCAATTTTTTTAAGTTAAAAAGAAGAGATGAAAATCTTTTATCCTACTTTGTAAACATTTACTTAGAAAAATATAGGGTCTAGTGGAACACGATGATATTACACACCGAGTGTCCAATCCTCAACCTAACACTTGGATATTACACTCCAAGTCCCAAAATCCCAACCATGAGCGATATTACACACGCCACGGGGTTTTATAAAACTTAAGTTTGAAAAGAGAGAGAGGAAGATCCTTCAGAGGCTCCATTCTTCAGATGCTCAAGTTGTTCTTTTCCGTGAACTCGGCTGATCGATCAGATTGAATACTCTCGAGAGGTTGTGCACTTTACCCACAATGCACGATCAAGTCCTTCTACGGACAAGACCATGGTGAAGCCTTCCCTTAGTAGCCCCTCTACCTTCTAGATCCTCCCGTGCCAAAGTATCCTCCAAATGACGGTACCCGTGTGAGGTTTCCCACTAAGTACTAAGCCAAGAAAGAGCCCATATGTATTGTGGTTGCACTTGAAGCTTCTGACTTCTAGATCATGGCATACTTCTTTGATTCCTGGCCATCCTCCACTAAAATTCCACTTGTTGACCCGACAACCAATCTGCCCAGAAGAAAAACTTAGTTTTTATGTTGAAGTAGACTTGAGGGGAAAAGATTTGCTCAAGGGAGCTTTTATACTTAGAATTTTTCAGTATTTGAACCCCCAACGATATTTTATATATATAGCATAGCACAAGCAATACTTAGAAAAATTTCAGGGAAACCTATTAGGAAGAGAAAAAGCCTAGTATAGAGCTACTCATGGCATACTACAAAAGCATCGCACTTGAAAAATATTTCTAAGTAATTCTACCAAAAACGTCCTACACATGCATACTACTATTTTGAAGAGCAAAACATGCATAGTAGCAAAACTAGGACACCATATGAACAAGATGTGTAACTTGCCTTGGTCCGATCATCACTCTACGCAACAATAATCCTCAGTGCACTCTAAGCAATCTAACAAAAACACAAACATAGATCTAATCACCAAATTGCACAAAACAAGCCACAATGATAAATATCCATGCATGAACAAGGTAATAGGCCATGGTTGAATTAAATTTGACCATGATCATTATTCAGGGACCATATTATGTTAAGGACGTCATTGGTATCAATTTCCCATAGATTCCAATTATTTTTAATTATTAAAACACTAAATATGCTCATAAAGGGGTCTATACTTCCAATCTACCACGAGATAGATATATAACCTTGAATACCCCTCTTGAAGACATGCCTGGGCGGCAGAAATTCTTTCTAATGGAAGAAAGGAAAAAGTCTTCATTTACTAGGAAAGAATCAATATACTTTATTTTTCTCTAAAAAACCCCTTCCCAAACTGTACAAGCTTCTTCCAAAGCATACTTCTAGCAAAATATTCCAACGCCAAACTGTAGATCTCGTAATTTCAAAGCCAACACGACAAGAATTAACTAAAACAGAGCTATGGTTATTTTTCTACGAATTTTACAAGATTAAGTGTTTTTAGTTTTTAGTTCTATCGCAATTAATCTTGGCATTAGATCTCCATCCGGCGGATGACGCGGCGCATGGAACCTCAGCTTCCATCGGCTCTGACTCGGCTCCGGCTGACACATGGTGTAGCTCCACGGCTCCGGCTCGGCTTGTTGACGTGGCGGCGTGCTATTGGCTAAAACCGATTCGGAAGCTAATCTAATCTATGCCGTTGAACACATATCGAATGGGCGGGGGTGACAGTGACTTACAGAGGCAACAGACGGCAGTGACGATGACGGTGGTGTCAGGCTCTATTGTCGAAGCTTGTCGTCAATCTAAGGCTCCCCCGGATTAGCGAAGTGGACAATATTCCTCCTCTAGCAACAGTGATGAAGTTCCCCTCCTCGGTTACAGCCCTCTCAGTCCCCAGCGATGGCCTCCCTTGGCTGGAGCTCCTGAAATCCGGCGACACTCTGATGAACAATCACGGGTGCTACGAGGCCCTGCGAATGGGGCAAAAGGGTGAGTATGACGTGGTAGTGCAAAGCAGAAACATGGGAGGAACAAAAGGGCTAAAGGGTGATGGAAATCGAGGTCACATCCGAGCTTCAGAGCTTGGTTAATGGCGGAGGTGGCTGTAGATCAGAACATGGTGGAAATTGGAAGCCTTGGTCTAAACCAAGGGTTTTTTGAGGGTTTTGGGAGGCAGGGCGTGGATTTCATCTGCTAGAAGCATGGAGGAGGGGGCAACTGATTTCGGTTTGAATCGACCGATTTCAGCACCGTGATAGAGGTGTTCACGACGAACACAGAGCGGGTCAGGGATGACAGGTGGGGTAGCGGTGTCAGTCATAGCGGGGAGGTAGACGGGCTGGCACGGAAGGTTTTGGTCGGTCTTGGTCAGCCCATCTATGCGGCCGGCTGCGTGCTGCTCACTTTGCGGCACGGGCAGAAAATAGTTGCGGGTTGGCTTTAGTTGGCCCGCTTAGGTTAGTTTTTTTCTATTTTCTTTTATTCCTTTTCTATTTTCTGTTTTCCGTACTAACTTTTGCATTTCAAATCCAAATCCAATGAATTTGGTATCTAAATTTTTCTAAAAATAACTAGATCATTATAGGATCATACTTGCAAACTTTTACACATATTTGAAAGTTGGGTTTGTAGAAAACCCATTTTGCCTCTTAGGACTATTTTAGGAAAACCAAAATAGGGTTTTTGTGAAAGGGTTTTGATGCAAATTTTTTGTTTGATGCCATGATGCAATGCCATGTATGAATGCTTCTATTACCATATGGAATTAGAAAATTTGGGATGTTACAAACCTACCCCTATTAAGAAGAATCTCGTCCTCGAGATTCAGGTTGGTTAGCAAATAGGTGCGGGTGTTCCGTCTTCAAATCGTCTTCATGTTCCCACGTGGCTTCTTCCTCAGAATGGTGGTTCCATTGTGCTTTGCAAAACCTGATGGTCTTAGTACGAGTAATCCTCTCGGCTATTTCCAGAAATTTGATGGGCCTTTACTCATAAGTGAGATCGTTTTCCAACTAACCTCTTCTAACGGAACTGTATACCTCAATATCATTTCAGCCATCTCTGTGTGACACTTCTTTAGTTGTGACACATGGAATACATCATGAATAGTTAGTACTTCTGGTAATTCTAGTTGATAGGCAACTTTTCCTCTACGAGCTATAATCTTATATTGCCCTATAAAGCAAGGTGCCAATTTTCCCTTGATCACAAATCGCTTAACTCCACATAGTGGTGAAACTCGAAGATATGCGTGATCTTACTTCATAAGTTACCTCCCTACGCTTGGAATCAACGTAGCTCCTTTGTCTGGATTGGGCTACCTTTAGCCTGTCTTGGATCTATCTTACCTTTTCTTCGGCATCCTTGATCAACTTAGGTCTAAACTAACTACGCTCTCGAACTCCACTCCATAGCAACCGAGTTCTACACTTTCTTCCATATAGAACCTCAAATGGGGCCATCTTGATACTAGTTTGGTAACTATTGTTGTACGAGAACTTCGCATATGGTAGGTTGTCGTCCCAACTAGACCCATAGTCCAGGGCACAAGCTCTCAACATATCTTCTAGGATCTGATTAACTCTTTCTGTCTGACCATCTATTTGTGGGTGGAAAGTAGTACTAAACTGTAGTCGGGTTCCTAGAGATTCGTGTAACTGGCACATTTTTTTTGAAGTGAACTGGGTACCTCTGTCAGAAACAATTCCTTTAGTAACACCATGCAAACTTACAATCCTTGACATATAAATCTTGGCTAGCTTGGCACTTGTATAGGTGGTACTTAAGGAGATGAAGTGAGCCACTTTGGTGAAATGGTCGACTACCACCCAGATAGAATCATATCCATAACGAGTCCTGGTAATCCTGTGATAAAGTCCATGCCTACCTTGTCCCATTTGTAGTCGGGTATAGACAATGATTGTAGTAGTCCTGCTGGTTTCTGATGTTCTGCCTTGACTCTGTTGCACACATCGCACAAGGAAATATACTCAGCAATCTCGCTCTTTAGATTATTCCACCAAAATCTATCCTTCACACCCATTTAGATCTTTGTGTTACTAGGATGTATTGATTATGGTGAGTCACGAGCCTCCTGAAGAATTAACTTCCTGATATCGAGATCATTGGGTACGCACAAGTGCTTCTCATACCACAATTTTCCTTGTTCATCCTTATGAAAGCCTTTTGCTTTACCCTTGCTCATATTAGCTCTTATTTCCTCTAACTCCTTGTCCTCCTTATGGGCTCTTCTGATTCTGTACAGAAGTGTAGGTACTATCTCCATAGATGCTAAGTATCCTTTCAGAACTATTTCCAACTCGAGATCTTTGAATTGCTTACATAAGTCCTTTGGAAGTTCCCCGCGGTAAGCCCATTTACATAGACTTTACGACTTAAGGCATCAACTACAACATTGGCCTTCCCGGTATGGTACTGCAGATCCAGGTCATAGTCCTTGATGAGTTCAACCCATCTCATTTGCCTCATATTCAATTCCTTTTGGGTGAATATGTATTTCAGACTCTTGTGATCCGTGAATACATCTCAATGATTGCCCATGAGGTAATGTCTCCATACCTTGAGTGCATGCACAACTGATGCTAGCTTTAAGTCATGCATGGGATAGTTATTCTCATGGTTCTTAAGCTGGCGTGAGGCATATGATACTACCTCCCCATCTTGCATCAGCACACTACCAAGTCCTTGGCGAGAAGCATCACAATATACTTGGAAATCCTTTTGGATATCTGGCAGACATAAGACTGGTGCGGTTACTAAGCGTTTCTTCAACTCCTGGAATCTGGCTTCACAAGCATCAGTCCAATCAAACTTCTTTTCTTTCTTCAACAATTCTGTCATAGGTTTTGCTATCTTGGAAAAGTTCTCAATGAACCTTCAGTAGTATCCTTCAAGACCTAGGAAACTCCTGATATCACCCACATTATTGGGCGACTCCCATTCCATTATGGAAGCTACCTTACTGGGATCGATGACAATGCCTTTCACTGAAACTATGTGTCCAAGGAATGCCACTTCATTTAAACAAAACTCGCATTTGCTGAACTTGGCATATAACTTTTGTTCTCTTAACTTCTCCATAGTTAGGCGCACATGCCTTTCGTGTTCCTTCTCATCCTTAGAGTATATAAGTATATCGTCAATAAACACAACAATAAACGTATCCAAGTACTCCATGAACACGTTGTTCATCATGGTCATCAAGTATGCTGGGGCATTGGTTAGACCAAACGACATTATGGTGTATTCATACATGTCGTATCTTGTGGTGAAGGCAATCTTGGGTACATCCTATTCCCGAATCTTCAGCTAGAAGTAACCTGATCAAAGATCAATTTTGGAGAACACACTTGCTCCCTTCAATTGGTCAAACAATTTGTTAATATTGGGTAGAGGATACTTGTTCTTGATTGTCACCTCATTCAATGAGTGGTAGTCCACAACTAGCCTCTTGGTTTTATCCTTCTTCTCCACGAAAGACAGGTGCTCCCCAAGATGACGCACTTGGTTAAATGAATCCATTGCCCAATTGATCCCTAAGCTGCTTCTTAAGTCCCTTCAACTCATCGACACCCATCTTGTACGGTCTTTTGGTTATTGGTACAGTACCCGACATTAAGTCAATGAGAAATTGAATGTCTTGGTCTAGAGGCATCCTTCACAATTCTTCCGGAAAGACATCTGGACACTCCTTCACAATAGGTACATCCTCTAAACTAACCCCCTTAAGAGAGTTCACCATATTTCCCTTAAGGGAAAAGGCTGAGTTAAAGTGGATTCAGTGCAACGGTTCTTTTGGCACAATATATGACTTCCTCATACTCAGTCATCCAATTCATGCCCAAAATTATGTCTAAGCCTTGTGATTCCAAAACAACTGGACTTGTGGGAAATATGTGTCTTCCAATCCTTAGTTCTAACCCACAACATCTTGAGTTTACTACCATATCCCCTCTAGGAGAGATTACCCTAATAGGAGTACTAATAGTCTATGTAGGTATCTTGCCTCTATCCACAAATATCCTTGATATGAATGAATGTGATGCACCAGTATCGAAAAGAACAACTACGGGGATGGGATTAAGATTGAACTTACCAAGCATGGTGTCCAGTGTGTTGCAAGCATCATACACGGAGACATGATTCACCGTGGCCTTGATGAACGGATTCAGCTTCTTCTAATTCCCATCTCCATTGTTGTTCCCATTGCCATTTATGGTTTTCAGCCTCTCGGGACAATCAGTGGCATAGTGCCGAATCTTTTCACACTTGAAGCATGTTGATACCTTTGATCCGGATTCACGGATGTAGTATAATAACTTTTTCCAAAGAATACCTAGGTTTAATCGAACCTCGGAAAGCAATGCTAAAAGGAAATAAAAAGGACAAGTCTACAAGACTTTGTTTGTTTGTTTTACCTTAGTTTACCGTACCAATCTAGTTTACTTTATAATGGGTTGAATCAATGGATGGAGATAGGCCAGGGTTGAAGATCCACCTGTAGCTGCACATCATATGGGATAAAAGATAATAATAAGCATAGTCATGTATAATGTTTGAATGGAGATAATCTCTTGTGGGCAACACATCCTAATATACTAGAGCCCTTGTTATGCATCGGGCATAGAAATAGTCTTTTAATCCAACCAAGGGCACACTAAAGCAGTGGGCTACAAATGATTATTAGGTGTAAAACATAGATCAAAGCTTTAAGTGGTGATGTTGCCTAAATGGGTCGCTAAGTGTAACAACCCAAGTTTGTAATATATGTAATTAGTACTTAAGCATTGCATGCATCTGATTAAATCAATAAAATATATGCATGTGACCAAGTGTGTGAACCAAAATACAAGTACAAAACCCTAAAATATGTGCAAATGGATTCAAATATGCACCAAAATTCAAGTTTGGTAATATTCTGGTATTTACAAAAGTGCCCTTGCCTTTTCCCTATTTAAAATGGTTCAAAAATCAAAAAATTGAGGTATTTATACTGAAAACAAAGGTTTTAATAAAACCTAGGGGTTTCTCTGCAAGATTCAGCCCCTGGACCGCCGATCTGGAATGCGGGTTGATCTCCGATTTTTGCCAGGGGTTTTTCGCAAAAATTCCGTCGTCTTCTCCCAGCTGGAAGCTGCTCGGTGTCGTTGCTGGTGTCGTCGATCTCCACTGCCCACTCTGCGCCGTCCATCGCTGCCTGGAGGAGGATAAGACCACCGCGCCGTGTCCCACTTCGCCCGTGCTTCTCTCTCCTTCCCGCGCTTGCCCTCCCTCGCTCCCACGCAGGGCCGAAACCCTAGCTCTGGCCACCGTGCCGCCCCGCTGTCTCCGGCCTCCCCATGCCCTCTCATTGGTCCCTAGAGCTCCGCCTCGCCACCAACATCCCTTCCACCGAGCGAATTGAGCCTGGGCGCCCTTAATCGCCGCCATCGACGTCTTCTTCTCCGAGCCCGACGAGCTCCGCCGTTGATCTTGCCGTCGCTCCGGTCCACCTCGCGCCTCTTCGTCGGCCCCTTCAGCTCTAGGGTAAGCTTTCGGTTCTAATAAGCCACCCCGTAGACCTTCTCTCTCTGGTTCGCCCTAGCGTCGCGCGCCGCCGTCTGCCTCCACCGCTCACCGTCGTAGTCGCGTCTCCGGCGACCACCCCGTAGCGGTGCCGCCTATTTCTATCTCGCCTTGCTCCGCTGATTCAAATGCCCCTAGTCCCGCAGCCTCGCTCGTCCTCTAGTACCGCCAACCGCCGCCGGCCGACGTGCCCTCCGGCGAGCCTATGTGGCACCGAGGTGGAGATGAGGTGGCGCCCGCGTGGCCTTGACGTGGGCGTCGACCAAGCTCCGCCAGCGTGGCTGCTGATGTGGCACGGGGCTCATCAATCAGCCATCGTGGCTAGCCCCAGACCCGGTGGAAAATAACCCCCACCTTGAGCTGACGTCAGCGTGACACAGTAAATCTTTTAAATTGTTTTAATAATTCCATAAATTGTTATAATCTTGTAAAATTCATAACTAATTCATATTTAATTAGAAAAATATGAATAATATATCAAAATGTTCAGAAAAATGAGTTCTACACTTTAAAAATACAATAATGCATTGTTGATCAACCTAAACCCTATCTAGTTAGAGGAACATCGAAACCCCCCTAATTGCATATGTGATCGATGGAGTGCCAAGCCCTCGGCACTCCAAACCCATTTAAATCAATGTTAATCCTAGGGTTGCCATGATAACTTCAATCTGTCATATCCTTCATGTGCTTGCGCATTGCATGGTTCAAGATATTGATTGTTGCCCTTCTTTTCGGTATTGCTTCTTCGCGATAGGACCCGGGCACGAGACCGAAGTCTACGATACCGAAGATCCATACCTGTCTACTGAAGGACAAGGCAAGCGTAGCCTCTCATTCTGAACCTATGTTTTACAAAGTATCTATTTTCTCGCTATGTTGCACATGATTCCAATATGGTCTTTTGTTAGTAGCTAGAGTTACCTATCTGCTGCATAGTTTCCCTGTTGTAGCCTTATACACCTGATCCATAGCTCCTAGCATACCTAGGTCTGGCATGTGAGCGTTGCTAGAGCTTCTTCGAAGGTCAAGCTTAGCCATGCTTAGTAGTTACGCCTGATCCATCCTGATGATGATGAATCGGAGATGCCAAAGAATCTAGAAAGGTAGGATATGGAGACATGATCGGAGGTGACAGATAATCATGCTAAGGCTTGTATGGGAGGCCATGTTGGGTGTGGTTTTTGTAGTCCTATGCTCGCCACCACTAGGAACCGAGTTCTTGCCTTTGGAACCGAGACGAGCACACAGCCACACGGGGCCTAGAAAACCCCTCGACTAACTAACTTGCCTAGTAGATTCCATGAGTCACATAGTTCGGACTTTCCATTTGGCATACGCATTGAAAATGTTTTCGAAAGAGGAGGTGAAGGAGGTGCATCATAACAGGTAGGTAAGCATGGTCGGGGTTGCTTGGGGTCGATGGAGCCCCTGGTAAACCAACCTCGCCTCACATCTCTAGGGACCGGCTTCAGGATTTGACCCGTTACGGCGAAATCCTCCTTAGGGCGTGACTCATGGTCTTGGTGACAACAAGGTAAAGGTCGTGGTCAACCACCCTCTGCCGGCCCTCCAAGGAAGAGGGCTAATAATATTTGGCACTAAGAGTCGGTTGGTACGTGTGGGTAAAGTTGTACACCCCTGCAGGGTTAAATCTTTTCGAAAAGCCGTGTTCACAGCTATGAACACTTGGTGACCGAATTCTAAGATCATAGATAACATTAACTATAAGTAAAACTTGCTGATCCACGTGTGCTTAAGGATGCTTCCTCGGGGGTTCGAGGGGGTGATCCTAGATGAGGAGTTCAGAAGTACCTGGGTAACAAGTTCAGATGTTCAAGATGGAGTCATCGCTCTCTTATCCCGTTTAGAAAGTATTCTATGTAGACGAGCCTCTACTCCCACTTGTTTACAAACAAAGTTGGCTTTACACAAAGAAAATCTAGAGAAAGCTTTTCTAGCCAGAGCATGTAGATACTAGGTTATCCAAGTCTTGTGGAGTACATTCTCGTACTCAGCCTTGCACTATTGTTGTTTTTCTTCCGATGATCTAGTTGCAACTGAAGGTGGCTTCTACGTTGACATCGACGAGTAGTTGGGGGTCCCAGGTAGCAGCCTGAGGACTATGGGTTGGACGTTGCTATGTTTATGGCCTCTTGGGACTTTTGTTAAGTTTGTTGTGTAGAATAACATAATTTTCTTTCGCTGTTTGGTGTAATGATGGGTCTGCGACCCTTGGTTTGTAATAATCTGATATCATACTCTATTAAGAGTTTAAACTTATGTTGTTGAATCCGTGTGTTCTGTAATGTTATCGAATCATATACTGTGAGTCTCTAAGGTTGGAGTTAAGTTTATCTCGGAGGATAATCCGAGGTTTGTTTAACCCTAACCCTGGGGGTGTTACACTAAGCAAAGACCGTACTACCATTGCTATCGCTGAGGTTCCTATGAGAATGCCGCTAGCCAAGTATCTCACCTCAAGCCTTTATCAATCTATGGGATCTTGGGTACCTACAAGTCCACAGATCGAGACAACAGACAAAGAAACAAAAGATACAAATCTCAATTGCAAACAAAATACAATATTCCAATGATCTAGATGCACATAATCGCTACAAGGTTTCTCCCCAACCCGCAGCCCGTGAGGACTACTCACTCATAACAAATAGATCAGAGATAGAAAAAATCATACAAATACTTAGATTGAAATCAAATATTCTTATAGTGGTCACCAAATCACAAGGAGATATAAAGTACAAAGCAATGGCTATGGCTAGTAGATGGGATGGATGGTGGAAGTGATGAAGAACAATGGTGTGGATCTCCTTTTGTGGTGGTGTGATGTCATCTGAGAATGGCGGCTCTCTGGCTAGCGGCTGGAGCCTCAAAATATATTGGCGTCTTCATGAAAGGTGTAGGGTTTGACGAGACAAAGCCGTTGCCACCTGGTACGGGCGGACGGTATGTGCGGGCCCTTCCTGTACCATTGGTCGTTAAGCGTGCTGACGCCCTGGAATAGCTTCCCAATTACTTGGTCGTGTGGAATTCCTCAAAAACCTTCATTATGACTCCTTATTTCGAATTAAAAACCATGATTTCCCGCACAACATAATTCAAAGAGAGGTTTTGCATACCTTTGCAATTATTAGTCATTTCTGACAAGGATTGAGAGTTTCTTGGCAATTGCTTTACCAAAAACAATGTTTGAACGCAGTGAAAGATGGCAAATATTGGAGCCATCAACTTCCCTAAAGCTCAAACCTTGATCGCCCTCGAGCAAGAAGAACCAAAAGAACTATAAGAAATTCAGCGTTTAAACTTGAAACAACAAGAATAATTAATTCACTCACGGTTGGTAGTCATTTGCGCTCAACACTTCATTCATTTGCGAGGCTTATCAAAGTTAGAGAGATGACAAGAATACTATACAAGCTTCGGTAAGTCAAGACAATCAAAGTAAAGTTTAATATACGTATAAGTAACTAGAAGTGTAGTAATCAATCCAATTCTTCTAATTAACTCTCAGCTTGCCAAGGAACTCTAGGATGTTTAAATAGCATAATTGAGTAAGAGAGTTTCATGTCCTAAGTAGTATAACAATGAAGTGTCTTATTTACACCCACATCAATAAATCAAGTCTATCAAAAACACTTCTAATACAATCATTGTTTTTCAAGAAAAACTCATAAAGTAGTAATGACACCATGCCAAGGACTTGTTATGTGGATCCTCATAGATATCTTTTTTTTATTCTTTCAAGGATCGCTGGATTTTTCTTTTGCAAGTGTTTGCACAACCTTTGAGAGTACCAATACTTTTGCCCATATATTGACATGTATGCCACTCATGTCATCAACTCATAGCCGAAATCCGGGGTTATACCATAGATCATTCAAAAGCTAGTGGAGTTGTTGGCACCCCAAAGGTGTGAATTAGAGATATAGAACAAAGTTGTCTCACTTCTTTCTCTTTTTTTGAGCTAGTACCACGGTTTGATCACAATTACTACTAGAGTTTATTTCAATCAAACAACTCCTTTCATGAGTGTCGTCAAGACTATCAAAATATCTATGGGGTTAAGTATCTTCAAGGGTATACTCTCAAGACAATCATTCATCAAACAAGTCGTAAATTTCAGACTTTTTCTTATTGTACTTGTTTGCCAATATTATTTCCAAAGAAAGACTCGGTTAACTAAAAGAACTAGAGCAAGAGCTTCAACAACTAATCATCATACTAATAAAAAGCCTTACTCTAACCATATTAAATTACTTCCCACTAGCATGGCATCTTAGCAAATCAACCAACTAACATAAACAACTCAAACTTCATAAGTGGGAGATATAGGACATACCTCTCATAAGTGAATTCATGATCCTCTTCCTTATAGGGATGTGTTCCTTCAAAACTCAAACACGATTACTCTCATAATGATATTAAAGCAAAAAGGCAAAGTGCGAATCCACATTTACGAATAAGGAAAATCAAAAAAATCTTTTTGTATTTTCGAGGATAGGGATTAAAGAATAGAAAAGAACTTGTGACCAAGCAAGGGTTTCAAAAAATAAAAACAAACGAAAAACAAAAAAACTAAAACGAAAGCAAACTAAAAAGCAAATGAAAAAAGCAAAGTGTTGGAACATGCCAACACGAGTGTTTCAAAGCTCCCAAGGAGCTGGAGTACAACCTTGTTATTACACACATAAATTTTCTAGGGGAACACATCCCCAAGCTCAAGCTTTTTCAAGCCCTCTTGTTGCTCATTGTGGTGGCGGTGGATAATCTCCCACATTCCATTGGCTACTCCAATCATGGAACTGGGTGGCAAGGCTTGTAGTAGCATATTGAAGGTTGATGGAGAGGTTGTTCATGTTTTGAATATTTACTTCTAGTGCATAAATGTCTTCATAGGTGGTGTAGTAGTTTGGTGGCTGCTCATCTTGTTCGGGTCCTCCTTGTTCTACTTTTTCATCTTCTGCTCCTCCCATGGGTATTTCTTGTTGGGGGTATATTAGTTTCAACCTGCGCGTCAAAACACAAACTTCCATCCTCGATAGAGAATAAAAAATTAGGCAAAGGATCTGGGATAAAGTGATCCGCTCCAGGTATATCAAAGAAATATCTACCATGATTTTTAGAAATCATACCACATGCTCTCAGAGTAGAGAGACCGAGTCGGTGACTTCCTGTCAATGGTTGGATGTTACCTAGGTTGGTGTGAAGTGCGCGTGCAAGAACGGTCACAACTCCGCCTCCGCATATGGGTCCTCAAGATTGAAGATCCTAATGTTTAAGGTAAAACATGAGAAGAGCACCCAAATTTGGTGTTAAGTTACAATTAATAATAGCATCTTTTGTGAGGATCAACATGTCCTCCTCATTAACTCTAGTAAACTCACCACGTGCCTGCAAAGTGTTAGAAATCACATAAAATAAATATTGAATAGCAAGGTGATCAATTTGGTTCCCCTTTGGTGTATTTCCATGATTTTTCATCAAATTAAAGTACTGTGAATGGGAAGGATCTAAAACAAAATTAGTTGTGCGTACATCTGTAGTGTTGTTGGCAAACCCAAAGCATTGAGACCATTGACTGAGTGTTAAGGTGTACTGACAATTCATAAGGCGGAACTTGATGCGATCAACTCTGGGCCTTTGTTCCTCGATACAACTATAAGGGTCCACTATGTGTCAAGGTGCTGAAGAACTCAAGCGTCAAGAGGCGATACGTGGCAACATCCTGAAAGAAAAAAATCATACAAACTAACATTGTTGCAAAGTAAATCGAAATCAGTATGAATGCCAAGTTGGTTTAGGATATAAGGACACGCCCACTTGGTGGACTTGATTTCTCAGAGCTTGAGACGATTGAAACGGTTCAGCTGAAAATCCTCGGTAAACTCAATGCCAAGTGACTCGGGGGTCAACGTCTCAACGGGTGGTGTGGAGGATTCCGCAGCCATCTCACGTCTACGGCTCCTTAAAAAATAATAAAAATAAGACAAAGTAAATAAAATTGCTAATATTTTTTTGGTCCAATAGAAGCATAGCTTAAATGATTCTATACACTAACTACAAAAGAAACTCCTCTAAAACAATAGTAAGCATGCTCAATATAAAAATTGAATCAAGAACAAGACCTAAGTCTAGATTAGCAAGGATGAAAGGTTGAGTGAAGCTTTTGCACAAATAAGTTGAGGTTAGAGGAGAATCATACCTTAGATCAAATGAGTGCGAGGAATTGAAGAATTATTAAGTAAATTTAAAGATCCAATGGAGGTGGTTTGGAGTTTGGAGGAGGACGAAAGAGAAAGATTTGTTTTGGGGATTTTTAGGTTACCTCCTCGGGCTGAATATGGCGGACGCGTATGTGGTACAGGAGGGCGGTACGGCCAAAGCCTGCCCGTACCGGGTGACATACCTTGGGGGCGACGGCTGCTCCTAGGCGGTGCACTCAGTATGGGCACGCGGTACGGTCGCGCACACCCGTACAGCTGGTCGTTATCGGTCCGGTACCTTAGCTTGAAATCTGATGTTTGCTCGAGGGTACGGTACGGGTGCGTGGTACGGGCACGTCCGGCCGTACCAGTGGTCGATATCGGTGCTGATACCTATGGTAAAAATCAGAATTTCTATCTTCCTTCGGCTTGATGTGGTACCGGCGCACGGTATGGTCCCTTCCGGACGTACTAGTGGTCGTTAAGAGCACTATGAGATACAAAACTCAAATTTTTTGATTAGAATCTCCGTGTGCCTTTGCACATCTTATCAAAGGACAAAACAATAGCAAATATACTACATAAAGACCAGCAGTACTTCTTAGGCCATGTGTTAGTAAAATAAAATATAGAGGATTACCTTATTTGTTCTCCTCTCTCCAAAGGTCTTCTTGAACACTTTATTAAAAACAAAAATAAAATAAAACAAAACAAACACATAAAGAAAATTTATTAACATGTGTTGCCTCCCATGAAGCGCTTCTAGTTAGGGTCAATTAGCTTGACCCTGATGGAAATCACTTAGGTTTAAGAAGTGGAACACCCACTCCAAAATAGTTGGCTTTTAAAGTAATTACACCATCATCATCATTAGGCTTGGCCTTTTTTTCCTAGGGAAGTGGACTATAAAGGATCTCTAGATGGTCTCCCTATTCTCACATTCCCTTCATGTAAATTAATCAAGGCTTTAATAGTTCTTAGGAACGGCCTACCTAGAATTATAAGTGCTATGGGATCTTACGGCATGTCCCCAATAACAAGATCAATAAGAGCGAGAGTACCTTTAGTTTCAACAACTATATTTTCTTTGATCCCAACGGCTTGTTTATAAGTTGAATCAGCTAGACGGAGTCTCAATTCAGTAGTAACAAATGACCCCTAGTTTAATTTATCGAATAAGCTTTTGGAAATTGTTGAGATGCTCGTACCAAGATCACAATGTGCGGATATATCATTGACTCCCAACTTAATTTTAATAGTGGGCTCCAATATATCATCTAGCTTAGCTAGAAGCTTATCAGCTAGTCTTTTATACACCATCTCTAAATTGTGAACTTTAGATGCTACTTGTTGTATAAATTGTTGATACATAGCATCATTACCTTGTTCTATACCTGGCTTCTACACGGTGATCATTTTTAGTAGATCTTCCACGGTATATTCCGGTGTTGGCGCGTTGCTATAATCCAACTCATCAGGTTTCTCTTCATTGGTTACCACCCTCATCATCTTGAGGTCTTCTACTGGATTTTGCTTGGGTTTTCCAGCAAACTTTGCTAGTATGAGAGCTTGGCTTTCAGCTATCTTACCTAGCCGAGCCTCCACGGTCTTTGTCCTTTCCTGTAGAGCCTGCACATCATTTCTAATTGCAATGGCCTGGTTAGATAATTTTCCTATACTACTTTCATGGTTCTGCGTGATTTTAATAAGCATATTACTTTGCTCAGCTTGAGCTTGTATAAAAGTTCTAACAGTTTGCTCAAACTTGAGATTGCCATGATTTGCTCCATTAGTATCATCATAATTATTATAAAGGAGCTCATGTAGGATTAGCATGATATTTTTGAACATTGGAAGCATAATTATTTTTCCATGCAGGATTAAAAGGAGTGCAACCTATAAAATTAACATAATTAACATCGGTAGCGATAGCATTAATTTCAATATCTTCTTTACCCTTTACTAAGCTAAGCAGCTCGTCTACCTTAGATGAAAGCTCTTCATTATTTACCTCGGTAATTGAACTTACTCTCTTTGAGGTTCTTTCCACATGCCATTGGGCATGGTTGTTTTGCATATCATCAAGTAACTTCTTTGCAACACTCACTTGCTTTCCCATGATTGTTCCTCCTGCTGTAGTATCTAGCATAGACTTAGGCATCGGGTTAAGACCATTATAAAACAAATGTAATATAAGCCAGTCTTCCATCCCTTCACTAGGACAGTTCATTATGGCTTCTTTCATCCTTTCCCACGCAAGCGCTAGTCGCTTACGATCTTCTTGTCTAAAGCTTGTAATGTTGGATCTTAGCTGCATAGTTTGAGCTGGGGGAAAATTTTAGTCATACACAAATTAGTACATTCCTCCCAAGATTTAATAGTGCCCTTTGGTAGAGCTAGCAACCAATCCTTAGCCTTTCTTCTAAGTGAGAAAGGAAACAATCTCAATTTAACAAAATTTTGATCTACATCCTTAATACGCATCATGGCGCAAATTTCAGTGAAAGTGTTTAAGTGCAAACCCGAATCTTCAGTGGATGAGCCCCCAAATTGGTTTTGTTTAACCAACTTAAAAGGTTAGGCTTTATTTCATATGTTTCTGCGTCAACTGCGGGCTGAGTGATGGGTGCCCGAATAAAATCATCAGTTGGAGTAGCATACTCCCCTAATCTCTTTTGAGCCATGGCTCTTATATTTGTTGTATTTTTTAAGTAATGAAAACGAATAACAAGTAACTAATTAATTTGGGTTTTCAAATAGATAACAAGAAAGTAAACTAATAACAAGAATTAAACTACAAACTAATAATAAAACTAAAAATAAGGTCTCTAGTGACCTCACCAGGATAACGAAATTGCTATGTAGTATAATAGCTTTTTCCTAGAAGACCTAGGTTTAATCGAACCTCGGAAAGAAATGCTAAAAGGAAATAAAATGGACACATTTACAAGACTTTGTTTGTTTGTTTTACCTTAGTTTACCAGACCAATCTAGTTTACTTTATAATGGGTTGAATCAATGGATGGAGATAGTCCAGGGTTGAAGATCCACCTGCAGCTGCACATCATATGGGATAAAAGTTAATAATAAGCATAGTCATGTATAATGTTTGAACAGAGATAATCTCTTGTGGGCAACACATCCTAATATACTAGAGCCCCGTGATACATCGTGCATAGAAATAGTCTTTTAATCCAATTGAGTGCACACTGAAGCAACATGCTACAAATGATTATTAAGTATAAAACACAGATCAAAGCTTTAAGTGGTTATGTTGTTGTGATCCTGAATGGGTCGCTAAGCGAAGACCGTGCTACCCTTTCTATCACTTTGGATCCTTTGAGATCACTGCTAGCCAAGTATCTCACCTCAAGCCTTTATCAATCTATGGGATCTTGGGTACCTACAAGTCCACAGATCGATACAAGAGACAAAGAAACAAAAGATACAAATCTCAATTGCAAACAAAATACAATACTCCCATGATCTAGATGCACATAATCACTGCGAGGTTTCTCCCCAACCCGCAGCCTGTCAGGACTACTCACTCATAACAAATAGATCGGAGATAGAAAACATCATACAAATACTTAGATTGAAATCAAATATTCTTACAATGCTCGCTAAATCACAAGGAGATCTAAAGTACAAAGCAATGACTATGGCTAGTAGATGGGATGGATGGTGGAAGTGATGAACAATGGATGGACAATGGTGTGGATCTCCTTTGGTGTTGTTGTGATGTAATCTGAGAATGGTGGCTCTCTGGCCAGCGGCTGGAGCCTCAAAATATATAGGCGTCTTCACGAAAGTTGTAGGGTTTGACGAGACAAAGTCGTCGCCACCTGGTATGGGCGGATAGTATGGAGGGGCCCTGCCCGTACCAGTGGTCATTAAGCATGCTGACACCCTGGAATAGCTTCCCAATTACTTGGCCATGTGGACTTCCTCAAAAACCTTTATTATGACTCCTTATTTCACATTAAAAACCGTGATTTCCTGCACAACATAATTCAAAGAGATGTTTTGCATATCTTTGCAATTATTAGTCATTAGTGGCAAGGATTGAGAGTTGTTTTTGGAAATTTCTTGACCAAAAACAATGCTTAAACATAGTGGAAGATGGCAAATATTGGAGCCATCAACTTCCCCAAAGCTCAAACCTTGATCACCTCGAGCAAGAAGAACCAAAAGAACTATAAGGAATTCAACGTTTAATCTTGAAACAACGAGAATAAGAATTCACTTACGGTTGGTAGTCATATGCGCTCAACACTTCATTCATTTGTGAGGCTTATCAAAGTTAGAAAGGTGACAAGAATACTATACAAGCTTCGGTAACACTACAAGAAAAATTGGCTTTTACAACGGACGATTTTCGTGGTTGAAGACCCGTTTTACTTGGCTAAAAATCTTCCATGACAAATGGCCTTCATGGTAAAAGCTCCGTCACAAATGAATCAACCACGATTTTTTTCGATAGTGGCAGATCGCACCCTTCGGCCACGAAAACTTGTTTCATTGTAGATCTACTCGCAAGCCGCGTTGACTGTTGAAGTCATGCAAACTGCCATGTGGTAGCCGCCGTTAACGGTCAGTTACCTCCGTTAATGGTTAGAGAACCCATGGTAGAAGCCTGGCCCAGCTAAGGCCAGCTAATTATTAAGTGGGAAGACCCATGAGGAGAGCCCAATAAGTACAAGGCCCGTTACTGTTTCGTCCTGCACTATTTGAAGTAGGCCCATTAATGTAGCCAGCTTCAACCCGTGATCTTTCGGGCCCAATACTATTTCGGCCTACAGGAGGCCTATGTTGGTCCAACACTGCGGCCCATTAGCAGCCTGTGCCAAGTAGGCCTGCTATCGGCCCATCACTATTCTCGCAGCCCATAGTGGGTCGCCTACTAACGACCCTTCTTTGAGATTGTTCATTACTGTTCTAGCCTTTTACTGTTCCGGCCCTCTCCTGTTCAGACCCACATGCGGCCTGTTACTATTCTGGCCAACTAATTCTATCGGCCTGTACTATTCTCATCAGGAATTTTCATGGTTCATTACTATTCTGCCTCGTTACTATTCTGGCCTTTAACTGCTTTGGCGTTTTACTATTGTCCTGCTACTGTTCTAGCCCGTTAATACTTTGGCCTATTACTATTCTATCCTGTTATAGTTTCTTGCCTTTTACTGTTGTGGCATATTACTTTTATAGCCTATTTCTGTTCGAGCCTGCTACTTTTCTAGACTCTTACTGTTACAACCTGCAACTATTACTAGGGCCCACATGTGGGTTGGCCCATTACATTTACTGTCTTTTGCAGTTTCATCCTTTCTGAAGCCCATGCAAATATCATAAAAGGTGTATAATTAGCGAGCATTTTTACTATTCATCATCGACCGAATACAAGACGGGCCAATAAAAAAGCACGATATTGTTCCCTAATCGACCTCGTTGGCGTAGTTACGGTAACGACTACTGCCATGTGTGGATGGCATCAACTAAATGCCTACATGGCCTATGCGAGTTATCTAGATATTATATCAGCTGCAAACTTCTTATTTTTTTACATATTATCAACTCAAGGGAAATAAAATTCGCCATTTCAGTTGATAATCGAGTTGATAATAGAGTCCTCAATTTTCTTTCTCAATCGATCACCTGCATCTTCCTTTGAGTGTGACAACTACATTGGAGGAGACATGATCTTGCAGCCCCCTCTTTTGTGGCGATAGCAATAATTACAGTCTGAAACTAAGTAATAACAAGTTAATACATCAAATAAGACAAACTACTCATTTGACTGATATGACAGGAGCTATGAACTAGAGTTTACAACTGGTCAATTGTTCAATTATTGACCAACATGTCAAACAATCAGGACAAGCAAGCACACATTAAACAAGTGTGCCTACCGTGAAATGAGAAATCAAAAAATGTGCGTGTGGCTTAGAATTTCAGCAAATATAAGCTAGCTAGGCCATTTCAAAAAATATATATGGAAGAAGTTGTATACCATAAAATGCAAGAGACGTTGGGTGACTCGGAATTTGCACTGAGCCACAAAACGGCATGCAGTTAGTGTCGTAGCAAAGAATGAACCAGACAGAAATTTTAAACGCATCATAAGAGCACTTGTAGAGGAGGAATGCAAACCATGAATGAACTATATATAGTAGATGATAGTTATGTTGTTGCTTAGGACAAACCAGAACCAGATGCGAGATATAATTGGCATCGCTCGTGAACCTATAGAACAAGACAGAAAAGCATTAGACAAGTGTGCCTAGAATAAAATGACCAATCAAACAAATTATTTCTTAGATTTTCAGCAAATATAAACTAGCGAGGCCATTTTAGCAAATATATATGGAAGCAGTGGTTTCTCCTAGAATGCAAGAGTTGTTGGGTGACTCAGAATTTGCAGTGAGCTACACAATGGCATGTAGTTACTGTCACAGCTAAGAATCAACCAGATAGAAATTATAATGGCATCATAAGAGAACTTCTAGAGCAGGAATGCAAACCACGAGTGAACTACATAGTAGAGGACAGTTATGCCGTTGCTCAGGATGAACCAACACTAGATAAGGAAATAATGGCGTCGCTTGTGAACCTGTAGAATAGGCTATGCAAACCAACATGTTCATTGTTCCATTTTGAGCTCTATGCAAAAAAAAGTTAGTGATGCAACTTTTGAATAAATAGATTGCGATAACAAAATTATAACCGAATTAGTACAAAGAGTTTAAACGGCTACTACAGAATTGCAGAATGATGCCAAGGAGGAAATAATAACAGGAACTGATCTTAGGACGAACCAGATAGATTCAGTAAAAGTAGAGCAGGGAATCCACACAAATATTTTCCACTGACTTCAGATTTTGCAAGGATTACAAGGTAGTAGACAATTACTATTGTACGGGGTAGCTAAGAACATGTGCATGACTTTAACATTTGTAGAGTAGCGAATGCAAACAAACATGTCTAGTGACCTTGTATGTAGTGTGTACAACAGGCGTGCACATTGACTTGGTGTGTAGCACGATTACAAAAATTCAGTTCACTGCAACAGTCTTGAACCTACTATACTACTGACAAAACAAAAACGGTTTGGAGATTTGGTTACCTTGGTAGGAGAGGAGTCTAAGCATCATCGGTACCATGCGGGTGACGTCCAGGTCACCGAGGGTGCTATGGTTGCGGTGGCTATTAGCGTCGGGGAAGCAGATCTTGGGTGGTCGATGCCGGCTTGAGCACGGTGGACGAGAGCGTCGCTGAGGGAGATCCAGTGCACTGAATGGCGACGACCGTGTAGCTGGTCTAGAGTGGTGTACATGGAACTCCTTGAACTAGATCACGTCTGGTGGACACCGCTGAAGCGGATCCAGTACAGTTGGGTAGCTATCGATGGCGAGGAAGTAGAGCTTGGGCGGTCGATGACACTATCGGCATGGTGAATGACACCGCAACTCCGGTGCAGCGGCAGAGAGACCCGGTGAAATAGATCCGGTGGGTGAGTGATATGTTGTAAATGTATCTATAATTTTTGATGTTCCATGCTTGTTTTATATCTACTTTCTTATGTTTTGTCCACACTTTGGAGTATTTTTACATGTTTTCTAGAACTAACATATTAACAAGATGCCACATTGCCAGTTGCCTGTTTTCTGCTGTTTTTGGTTTCAGAAAAGCTAGTAAGGAAATATTCTCGGAATTGGACCGGACAAAAGCCAAAGTCAATATTTTACCCGAAGCAACACGGAGTCCGGAGGGGAGACGAAGTGGCACAGCAGGGAGCCACACCTGGTGGAAGCACGGCCTAGGGGGGCGCGCCACTAGGGGGTGTGGGCCCCCTGGTACTCCACTGACCATGCCCCTTCGCCTATAAAAGCCTCCCGGGAAGAAAACCCTAAGTACCCGATAAAAATTCCATGAAAGAGTCTGTAGCCACCGCCATCTCCATCCCTAGATTAGGAGGGATCTAAAGCTATTCCCGGCACCCTGTCGGAGGGGAGAGATCACCCTGGGGGCCTTCTTCATCACCATGACTGCCTCCGGTGTGATGCGTGAGTAGTTCATCCCTAGACTACGGGTCCATGTAGTAGCTAGATGGTTGGTTCTCCTCCTTTGTGCTACCATGTTTAGATCTTGTGAGCTCCGTTCATGATCAAGGTCATCTATTTTTAATCTTACATGTTGTGTTTGCGGGGATCCGATGGATATCGAGATGCTATTTCAGATTGATTATTGATTCTATCATGTCTTTGTTATTTGTGATCTTGCATGCTTTACCCTGTCCTTTTAATCAATTTCCTCAGATCCAGAAATTGTGGCTTTTGGTTTAAATCCTTCTGAAAATGAAAACCCCCACCAAATGCCTAGATCCAACTTCCTAGTGTTTATGAATGTTTTCATAAACATGCAGTATCTTTGGTTGATCCAAATAATGTTTAGGTTTCCTATAGTAAATCCTTTACCCAGATGCATCTTTTCCACTATTAAAATCCTTCTGTAAGTTTTATAACTCTAATTGAGTTAAAACCTTTTGTTTCTGAAAGGTAATAGTTATCCATTTCATGTCGCCCTGCCCCACCTAAAATTGATTCATATATTGCCCCTAGTAAAAATAACCAAAATAGTCACAATCTGACTTTAGAAAATTCCCTAGACTAAACCATGAGTTATTTCGACCTAATTCCAACTGTCTGTGATGTGGTACACTAAGGTATACCAAAATCCAGGAGATCAAATTTTATGGAGGCTCTGTGTAATTTTGGTGAATTAATCATCTCTACCTAGGGTAGTCTCAGTAGAAAAATCACTAAGGGAGTTTGACAACTCCAAAAAGAGTGAATCCAATTCCTACAGAAATGTACTCAAATTACCTACCATGTGGCATTGGTTCCCTATCAAAAGCTTCTGTAGTTTTAATTTGGTGAAAAAGACAAAAACCCTCCAGAACTGCCTTTGGGAATTTCCTGAGGGCATTCTGGTAATTTTTTTGACATGATTCCAACTTTATTTGGATCAGTACATAAAACCCTACTGATCTATCCAAGGAAATAATTTTTGGAGCTCCAGAACTTTTCTAGTGAATTATTTCCTAAAACTAGAGTCTTATTCACTATAAAAATCACTATAAATCTTTGGTAAGTGATAAAATAGTGAAACCACTTTTGTTGGTTTCATTTTATCAATACCTATCTGTTGGTACTCCCTCTCAACTTTATCTAGATTTGGATGTATCTAGTTAAATATTTAGGCTAGATAGATCTGAATCTAGACAAAGTTGAGAACAATAATATGGATCGGAGGGAGTATCAACTTTGCATATTGATATCATACATACCCAAGCCTAGTTCTCAATCCCTCCTTAATAGGTGGTTTTTGGATAAATAAATCATAAAACAAAGACCTCAAGGGCAATTAAAGTAATTCCATTTACAACCCACTTAATCTACCAAAACCTACTGATTTGAGTAATGTGTGATATGTTTGTTTGCTGTATTGTAATGATGCTTGCATGCCTTGTGTTGACTGTGGTTTGGTTTGCTTGCATGTGTTATCTTGACGATGATAGTTGCGATGAAATCGGAGATCAGACGAAGTGGATTTTATTGGTATTATTGGTTATCTGCCATATTGCTGATCACATGCAAGCCACCTTCTTGCTCATAAGCCTTGTCCTACTGTGTTACTTATGCATGTTTTATCTACTATTTATTAAAACTGCATTGTTTTACTATATGTTGATGTATATATGGTAGTGGTTTGGCTCCTCCGAACTATTACCCTTTTGTACTACTAAGTACAACCCCCTTGATGATACCCACTTGTCCATAGTGGAATAGATGGTGTATTACCCCATACCCTTTTTGGAGACCATGTTTTAGCCAAAGCAAGCTAGAGGATGGGAAGACCCCCGAAAAAGTTTTACCAAATGTTTTATGATAAACCTTGGTGAGGTGGGACCTCCCAAGCGATGTTGAGAAAGAAAAAGATTTTTGTTTTACAAAATGCTGAAGGAAAGATTGATGAAAAAGGTTTACAAAAATGCACCCGGTTCTTTGCAGTTTTGCTAGAACAATTAACCCTGTACAACCACATTACTTTGGAATGGGACAGGGATGGATTTGATGTTTGTTTATTCTGGTATAAGCTGCCTCGCAACAACTACAGGGGATGCAAATCCCTGGAGGGTGGGCCTTCTCTGGACAAACGGTCCATGTGAAAAATCGACCGGGAGAAGGAACGAAGGGTCTATGGACCTCCACGCATTACTATGGGCCCCTCATTGAAAGCGCACACTCGTGAAGTGGAAAAAGCGCTCCAGTTGGCTGTGAACTATATAGGGCGTCCCGGTGTTGAGGGGGATAACACTCATAGGGTAGGTACTTATACTGGAGTGTCATTCGGAGAGTCTTGATCGGTTACTCTACCCACAATTGGTGTAGATCAGGGTAGTGTACCCGGATGGTGTGGGTAAAGTGTACAACCTCTACAGAGTGTAAATCTATTCGAATAGCCGTGTCCGTGGTCATGGACGGTTGGGAAGGTTGCTGTAGAGCGGTGCTAGTTTTGGTTTCAAAAAGGATTTTGGAAAAGCAATGGCTTTGGAAATTTTTTGACCATGGGATGGTCGGGAAGGAGAAAGGTTTTGACCATGGGATGGTCGGAAGGAAAAAGGAAGGAGTTTTGTCATGGGACGACCAGAAGAAAGGAACAAATGGGTGACCCAGTCCTAATGTATTCCAAAACTTTTCAAAACGGTTTCCAAAATGTTTTACAAAAGTTTTCAACAAAGATATGTAGATGCTATATCTACAAGAGAAACTAACTGAGAAAAGAACCTCCCTTGGAGCCCTCCTACTACCACAGCCACAATGCATATCCTCATGTTATTATTGTTATCTTAAGGTGGTTTGCGAGTACATTCAAAGTACTCATTGGCATTGTCCCTGGCTATTAACTTGGTCAGATATCAAGAAGAACATGATGATTGGCGACTATGCGAGCTAGGAAGTTCTCCCCGTCAGTTGCCTGTAGGTTAAGGCATGGATCGGGCTCTACGCTTGATGAAGTTCCGCTGATGATTATTGATGTAGCCATAACGGCCTTTATGTAAGTCTTGTAATTCGGTATGTCTCGGATGTTGTAATGATACTTGTCGGTTATGTTCCACGGCTCACTGATCATGGGAACGTGGTGTATGCATAACAGGGATTTCTCGGATGATTAATCCGGGGGCCCCACAACACGGATGTACACTGAAGGGAAGGTTCCACGTCATTGCTTAGCTTCACGGTCACCTCCTCCACACACCAAGAATCCCTTCCATACCCTTATCCATGAGTAGCAATTCCAGAATATGCCCAAGGAAAAACTACCCTCCAATTGGGATATGCCTCGTTCTAACCATGCAGGAAAAGAAGACTTCAAGGAGGAAGAGTGGGGAAAGAATTGCAAGAGCTGGGATTCACAACCCGACATGATCATGAACCGCATTGAGCACAATTTAGAGTTGATTCGTACTCTCACCTTCGAGATTGAGGACTTGAGGGAATTGATTGAAAAGCTCATCAAGAGAACACCACCACCACTGAAGGAGTAATTCGTCATCAGGTTTTGGCATCCCCTTGGTTTGTTCCAAGCTTGGGGGAGTGTCGTGGTATCACATCTTTTATCTTTTATCTTTTTACCTTTTTAAGTAGAGTCATATCATGAATAGAGAAGTTATCGTATAGGATGGTTTGCATTATGGAAGTATCAATCCTCTCATTAGATATCTATGTATCCCTTGGTGTGAGTTGCCGTTATGGAATATTAATGAGAAGTTCTATCATTTACCTTTTGCATATCTTATATTAGTTTGCAATTTCTGTTATATGATTGATCTTGTTGTTAGTATTGGCATCACTTTGGGATCATTAAGTAAATTTAGTTGGTTTTGGCAAACCTGGCTTGGTCAGTAGCAACACTATTTTGAGAATTGAATGAAAAGATAAAATTACTCTTAAGAAATATAATTTCATCATCTTTCTTTCTTGATTGGCTCATACGCTTAGTATTCTCTAGTTAAGATCTTTTGTGCTTCCAAGGAAGATTGCATGTTTGTTTTTATCACTCGTATGTTTGTTTGTTTCCTTCAACTCTTATGCTTGCTACCTAGCCTTGCTAGCCAAAAACCTGTACTGAGAGGGAATGCTTCTCGTGCATCCAATCCTTAAACCAAAACCTATGCCATTTGTGTCCACCATACGTACCTATTAGCATTATTGCTATTCCAAGTAAATTCATGTTTTTATCTACCTTCCAAATTAAACTTGTTATGTGAAAATTAGTGATTAAAGCTCTCACGAACTTGATGGCATGCTTTACTTTCTTGCACTTAATAAACTTGAACAATTGTGCCCATCTATGTTGCGTATATGCTTGTGTTTTGTAAGTTGTGAATTAGCAGAACCATGTTATCATGGGGAACGCTTTCAACATTGCACTTTATTTAGTTGATATCATGTTCTTTTGCTTATGGATCTCGGCGGTGTGAAATGAAAGGGGAGCTTGTAAGGCTCATGGAGTTCGTATATGTGTTAGAGAAACGCCTGGGCGGCTGGTCTAATCCATGCCTAACCATGGTGGAAACCTGTAGCGTAATGATACATCCAAAACGTATCCACTTTGCCGAAAACTTTTGCTATTGTTTCTCCTCTAAACTTGTGTGATTTGGATGCAACTAACATGGACTGACTCTGTTTTCAGCAGAATTGCCTTGGTGTCTAGTTTTTGTGCAGAAAATCAACTATCAGGAAAAATCCCAGAAAATATGCCAAAAATCCTATTTCACCAGAAGACTCCCGGAGCAAGAATACGAGACGGAGGGGGGCTGGGCCCAGGCCACACCACCTGGTCGTGCGGGCTAGCCCAAGACACCCCCTTGGTCTCCCTCTTCGCCTATAAGAAGCCTTCTGACCTAAAAACTCTAGGGGGTTCGACATTTTTCCAGAAGGAGTTCCGCTCCGCCGCCACCACCAGATTCCACGAAATAGCACCAGAAACTCCGTTCTAGCACCCTGCCGGGACAGGGAATTGGAGGAGATCATCGCCATCATCATCACCATCACTTCTCCATCGACCATCCATGTTTCCCCCATCTATGAGTGAGTAATACCCCGCTGTAGGCTATGGGGATGGTAGGGATTGGATGAGATCGTTCATGTAATGGCATCAGATTGATAGGGCATGGTGCCTAGTATCTTCTATTAGTGCTTTATGACTTTTTTGCGACTTGTTATGCTTAATGCTTGTCACTAGGGCCCGAGTGCCATGATTTCAGATCTGAACATGTTATTGATTCATTATGATAGTATTGTTCTTGGTCTTATCTGCAAGTTGTATACACACGTTGTTGTCCAGAACCAATGGCCCCGAAGTGACAGAAATCGGGATAACCGGAGGGAATGGCTTTGATGTGAGGATCACATGTGTTCACAGAGTGTTAATGCTTTGCTTCGGTGCTTTATTAAAAGGAGCACCTTAATTGCTAGTAGTTCCCTTGAGGCCCCACTGCAAACGGGCTAGCAGGACAAAAGATGTTGTGCAAGTTCTCATTGCGAGCACGCATGACTATATATGGGACACATGCCTAGGATTATCTAGTATTTGGATGCTTTATCTTATTTATCTGCAATTGCTCTATGTTCTGATTGCTATGTGAATTGTCTTGTCCATGCAACGCCCGTCCATCCATCCCTATGCCTACCGCACTTGAATCCTACATTTCTTGCTATTGCTTTACTACTGCTGTTACTTTACTATTCCTACTACAAAACTGTTGCTACTGAGAAACTGATGTGAGCAAGATTGTTTCCAGGTGCAGCTAAATTGACAACTCAGTTGTTAAGGCTTATAAATATTCTTTGGCTCCCCTTGTGTCGAATCAATGAATTGGGTTTCACTTCCCTCGAAAATACTGCGATACACCCCCTATACTTGTGGGTCATCAAGACTATTTTCTGGCACCATTGCCGGGGAGCATAGCTTTATTTATTAAGTTCACTTGGATTCACTATTGTTCGCTGCTATCCATCCATCATGGGTAAGTCTCGTGATGGCAAGGTTCCTATTTTACCATCCACTACAAGAAGAGGTACGGTTCTGAACACCTCTGTTGCTCTTGATTCACCATCTGTTATGAGTAAGCTTGTTACACCACACACACACATGCTACACACATTGCTACTACTGCTGAATCTGAAACTTCTGATACTTATGATGCTGCTTCTACTATGCTTGATAAGAGTGGTTCATTAGGTCCTTTCCTAGATGCTACGATTGCTAGAACTATAGCTGGAAATACTGAAACTCCTAATGAAGACACTACTACACCTGTTAGTTCACCTGAGTCTAGTGAGAGTTATGATATTGAAGATGGTTATGTTGAGATGACCGATGAATTTATTAAAGAATGTAAAAACACCCATGATAGGAGCGCTGCTAAGAGTCTCCTTGAGAGGCGTACTATTAGACCCAAATTGTCTCCTATTGCTAAGTTTGCTGCTTCTCCCATAAACATTAAAGATAAAGATTATGATTTCTCTCTTGATCTATCTTGCATAGCTATTGTTGAGAAAGAACCTTTTTGTGGCACTAAGAATAAAAGTGTGGTAGCACATATGAATGAACTTTCTACCATGAGTGGCTTGTTTTCTGATGATATTAAGATGCGTACTTACTTTGTTGCTAAGATTTTCCCCTTTTCACTGAAAGGAGAAGCTAAAACTTGGTTTAGTAATTTACCTCCTGGATCTATTGATAGCCCTGATTGCTTGATTAGTACTTTCCCGCAGAAATATTTTCCTCCTAGTGCTAGACATGTTTGCAGGAACTTTTTGATTTTAAACAGGGAGAAAAAGAGATATTGCCTGAATCATGGGCAAGGTTTTGTGCTTTGATTCATGCACAGGCTGGAAGTCCATTACCTAGGAATGAGCTTCTTGATATATTTTATAATGGACTAACTGAAGAATCTAGGACATACCTAGATAGTTGTGCTGATTGTGTTTTCAAGAATAGGACTCCCAAGGAAGCTGAGGAATTAATGGCTAAAATAAGCAAGAACTACGAGGATTGGAATCCTCCTGAACCAGCTATACCTGAAGTAATTATACATGCACCAACTATTCCTGTGCCTATTCCATCACCTAAGAAGAGGGGAATTATTGAATTGAATGATGAAGTAATGAAGGAAGCTAAGAAATGTCTTAAGGAGAAGGGAATTAAAGCTACAAATGTCAAGAATTTACCTCCTATAGAAGAGTTATGTAAGCCTATTCCTTACTCATCCACTATTGAGGTACACTCTCTCCAACACTTTGATGAAGGTGATATCCCCTACTCTAAACCTCCTGATCAATGCTTAGAAGAATTCGATATCTTTATTATTAAGCAAGATAATTTTAATAAAAGGGTGCAAAATCATCTAATGGAAAACACTAGAGCTATTGTTGAGTTAAAAGATATTGTGGAAAGAACCTCTAATGATGTTAAAATGATTGCTAAACAATTTCAAATGGTTCAAACCCAAATAGATCAACTCATTAAAGTCCAAAAAAGACTTGCTAGTTAACGCTGCTAAAGAAAAACATGCTTATGAAATTAGAACTAGAAGTGGTGCTACTACCCAGGATCCTCTATATCCTGAGGGGCATCCCAAAAGAATTGAGCAGGATTCTCACCAAGCTGAAAATAGTGGTTCAACTCGTAAGAAAAGGAAAAAGAAACATAATACTATTGTAGAACCCTCTGAACCTGCTAAAGATCCTAATAGTATATCTATCTCTGATGCTGAAACTGAAAGTGGTAATGAAGAAAATGAAGCTCCAAATGAAGAAAAAGTTGAAGAAGAACCTGAAAAGCACACTAAGAATACTAAATACACTAAAGAAGATTTTATTGCTAAGAAACATGGTAGTGAAAGAGAGCCTTGGGTCCAAAAACCTATGCCTTTTCCTGATAAGAAACACAAGTCAAAGGAAGATGAACACTATAATAAGTTTTGTGAGTGGATGACACCTTTATTCTTGCAAATTCCTTTGACTGATGCTATTAAACTGCCTCCTTACTCAAAGTATATGAAGGATATTGTCTCGAATAAAAGGAAGATCCCTAATGAAGAAATTTTTACTTTACTTGCTAATTATTCCTTTAATGGTAATGTTCCTAAGAAACTTGGAGACCTAGGGTTTCCAACTATCCCTTGCTCTATTAAGAATAGTTATGTTAGAACTGCTTTGTGTGATTTGGGACCTGGGGTTAGTGTTATGCCTTTTTTATCTCTATAAGAGACTTCAACTAGAAAAATTAATACCAACTGATATATCTTTGCAAATGGCTGATAAATCTACCACTATTCCTGTTGGTATATGTGAGGATGTACCTGTTCAAGTGGCTCATAATTGCTTGATATTAACTGATTTTGTTGTGCTTGAAATGCCTGAAGATGATAATATGTCTATTATTCTTTGGAGACCTTTTCTTAATACTGCAGGAGCTGTTATTAATTGTAATCAAGGAAAGGTGACCTTCAATGTTAATGAAAAGGAACATACTGTCTGTTTCCCCAAGAAGATTGATATGACTTATGGTTTGAATTCAATTGAACATGTTGAGGGCATTCAAGTTGGAGAGATATATTGTCCCATACCAAGAGAAAAATTTGAAACTATTATGATTGGGACCATTGCTATTAAGGTTGAGGTAACATAATCATTAGTGGAATACAAAGTTTTGTCTCATATGGAATTGTCTTGGTAACAAGACCTGATCAACCTTGTTAGCAAAAGAATTTCATTGAACAAAACAATGTTTTCACCATGATTATCTCCGCTTACTTCTATTCTATCCATTTTAGTTTTTGCTTTCATTTAGTTTTCTTTTCTGTTGTTAGTTGCTTGCATGCTAGAGTGTCTTAGAACTTTTGTAGTTCTAGCCTTGTTTTGTCATTGCATCATTTCAAAAAAAATCTGTCTGTCAGAAAATCATTCATCTATACCTGAAAATTGCCAAAAATAAAGTGTCTCGAAAAATTCCAAAAAATTCATATTAAATTTTTACATGAAAAAGGGGCAAAGGAGTGCCTGGAAGGTACCAGGGGACCCACCAGGCAGGCACACCACCTGGTGGCATGGCCTTCTCTGGGTGGCGCCATGCCATGGTGTGGGCCACCCCTGGCCCTCTACTCATTCTCTCACTTGCCACTTTCTTCTCTCTCCCGAGTAAGCTCCAGTTCATTTCTCAAAATCGCGTTCTTGCTGTGCTTGCTCTCAATTTTTTTGATCTCCTTGCTTAGCCCATCTTTGTTGCTCAAATTTGGAGCATTTGTTCTCCGGTATGTGACTCCTCCGCTTGTCCAAGTAGATTTGTGTTTAATGGATTATATCTTGAGTATTTTGCTGCTGTAGGTGACAGGTTATGAGAGCTTGTAAGATTGTTTGATGCTTAGATATATAGTTTTGATGCATGTTTAGGCCTCTTACAAGTCCCTATGAGTAGTGTCCTTCATTATATTCACTTTGCAATCACTTGTTTAATAGGTGTTTAAATTTCAGAATAGAAGATGAATGAGCATCAACTAAGCCAACATGAACTAAGGGTGCCTGAGGTTATGAAGGTTCATCGGGAGGAGGAAGTTTTTCTTCCATTTACCCATGCTCTGAATTCATGGGAGCCGCAGGAATTCTCCAGGATTTCCGCACTTTGGTTTCTAATGCAGGGTTGGAGCACTTTTTGGAAGATGAACCTTGTCAATTTGTGAAGCTAACCATGTCTGTGGTGCAGGACTTTCAATTTAGTTACACTTTGCCTAACCCCATGGTCCACTAGAAAATTTACAATATTGCTGTCGACCTTTCTGTCGATGACTTTTGTGCAGCCATTAAGGTACCTTAGTGGGGATCATGTGGAAGGATTAAAGAGCGACCTGCACCACTCATGGATTTATACGCAGAAATTTGCCAAGGGAGCAGCTTCTCGAAGGAGAGTGGAAAAATCCATAACATTCATATCCCCTCCATTCGCTACTTTGCCTACTTTATTGCCAAGTGTGTTCTTGCTAGGAAAACTACCAATAAGTTATCTTCATATGATCTAGCATTCATCTCTGCTGCTCTTAAACGAGATAGGTCTTACAACTTGGGTGCTTTGATAGCTTTCGTCATGCTGCTAACCATGAGAAAGGTGGAATTTGTGGGGGCCTGATTGCTTCTCGTTTACTAGCATTGCATGGTTTAGTGCCCCATCATCTAGACCTATAGTTTCCCATAGAAAGGCTTGATCTTAATTCCATGATACAACATAAATTTGTTTCTTCTTGGGCTAATCTGAGTGAGTTGTCTTATGAAATATCCTTTCTCAAAGCTGGTTGGAGAAGGAGCAAGTCCGAGCGTGTTGTTCTTTTGCTTGCACCTGTTTTGTTTAACCTTGATAACATGGTAGGATGGTCTCTCATGGAGGAGGAATTTGATACGTATTTTGGGGAGCTCTCCCAATAGGAGCAGGATACTAGAAGGGAGGTCACAGATGATTCGGTCCAGCCCTCGAATGAGGGGGAGTCTTCATATCAGCAGCCTACCTATGATTGGGGAGTTTCGTCTTCATCCCACGGGCCTAACTACGATCATTCTTACAATGACCCGCCTGCTTGGAACCCTTACCCATATCTGGATTGATACCCACTTAGGCCAAAAGCCTAATCTTGGGGGGAGGTATGCCGACATCGCACTCATATCCCTATCATGTTGTGTCGGTACTTTGTATATTCATGTTTCGTTCTCCTTTTAGTTTTCGTTCTTTCTTTGCTTTCGCTCTTTAAAACACAAAAAGACCAAAAATATTTCTGTTGTTTCTCTTTGTTTGCTTCTTCTTATTTTTGCCTTGGTTTGCTTTTTTCCTTTTTGTTTTGTTTAAACCATTCGAAAAACCCAAAAAGATTTTGCTTTGCTTGTTCTTCCTTTTTGGTTCTTGCTTTAAAAAATCGAAAACACCAAAAATATTTGTTGTTCTTCTTTGGCTTTGTGTGTTTGTTGTAGGGTTCAGCAGACCTCAGTGTGATTTGGTTTCATATTATTATTCAAGCCACACAAGTGAAGGACAATAATAAGGATTAATGACAACTTGAGGTGTGGTAATAGGATGGTAACGAACTCTATTTGTTTTCATTTTTGTACATATACTCATCATTGTGGGCATGCTTAGTCTGTTCATGTAGGGTGTATGTTATTTATGGATGCTTAGTAGTTCTTGCTTTCATATGATTAGTTCCATCTTGCTAATAGTTTGTAGCATGTCTTATGAATGTTTGCTTGCATTACTTTATTCATAACTTGGTATGACACCGTGGTATCCTCCTCTGAATGTTTCATTTAAATTGACTTGGCACATGCTCACGCATGCCTATGACTGAAATAATCAGTTAAGCCTCGATGAATTATTTTGCCTTAAGGGCCTTGAATCACTTTCATGCCATGATTAGTCCTGTTTTGTTGCAAGCATGATTATGACAGCTATTGCTCTCTCGTTTGTCGCTCCCTTACTATTGCTAGCCTTCACTTTCATGGAGTATGTTTTACTCATGTTTCCAACTCCCTAAAACCAAATATTTCCAAAGTGTCCACCATACCGACCTATTAACATCATTTTCTATTTCCGTGCATATTCAATATGCCTTGTTTTCTTCCGAATAAAATGTTTGCTTGTTATGAGAAAGTTAGTAAGTAAAGCTCTCATGAACTTGATGGCACACTTTATTTTCTTGCATTTAATAAACCTGAACCATTGCGTCCTTCTTTGTTGCGTATATGCTTACGCTTTATAAGTTGAAGTTAGCAGAACCATGTATCATGGGGAACGCTTTCAGCATTGCACTAGTACTTAGTACCTCGTTGATATCATGTTCTTTTGCTCATGGATCCTGGCGGTGTGAAATAAAAGTGGAACTTGTAAGATCATGGAGTTTGTATATATGTATTAGGGAAACGCCTGGGCTGCTAGCCTAAGCCATGCCTAATCATGGTGGAAACTTGCAGCATAACCATAATGAGCATTCTATGAAGCATCCTTAATAAAAATCTATGCACATAGTAAATAAAAAAGATCGCTGAGATGCTCATTGTCTGCTTGCCTTGTCATTTTGATTATGGGATAGCTCCTATATCCTATGCAAGGGGTACCCCGTTGGTGGTTCTCTATGATACGTATATACTTACAATGACAAGAGCTTACTTGTGACTGAAGTTGAGTAGCATGAGGACTAGTCTTCGTAAGTAAGGGGCATGAGACTTCGATTTATAACTTGTCAAGCATATCCTCTTAGTTGTGTCACTTTAACCTTAATCACCTTCAAGATGCTTATGATAGGGGCAATGAGAGCTCAAAGCTAACAAGTACCATACTTTCAGCATTTGGAAGCCTTTCAAACTATTCAAAACCTTTTTATTTCCTTATTGAGTCTCCACTTATTCTATGAGCACCTTCTTGAGAGCATAGTTGTCATTCTTAGTGTAATGTGCTTGCCTCAAAACTTGATTATTTGTGTTATGACTTTGATGCTTGTATCTTTAACATCTTTACTTCTAGTCTTCACCTGAACTTCAGAGGTGCCTTGGCATTCATAATCAAAGGCAAGCGAGACACCACTCTATCATACCTTGTTATGAGAATTGTAATGTTGCTTATGTTTATGTTTCTTGCTACTTATTATTTTTAAGTTGGAATCACTTCATAGCTTGCAATGCCTATTAAGTAAACTTAGCTGCATACTCTTTATTATGAATTGTCTAAGTAGTTGATCACATGCTGAGAATATATACATCATATGAAGCAAATGTGTTCGTGAAAGTTCTTTTATCGCACTCAGTTTTCAACTAAATTGCTTGAGGACAAAACATATCCACTTTCCTGAACACTTTTGCTATTGTTTCTCCTCTAAACTTGTGTGATTTGGATGCAACTAACATGGACTGACGCTGTTTTCAGCAGAATTTCCTTGGTGTCTAGTTTTTGTGCAGAAAATCAACTATCAGGAAAAATCCCGGAAAATATGCCAAAAATCCTATTTCACCAGAAGACTCCCGGAGCTAGAATACGAGACGGAGGGGGGTTGGGCCCAGGCCACACCACTGGCAAGGCCAGTATAGGTCGCGCCAGGTGGTCCGCCGCACACCCCCTCGGTCTCCCTCTTCGCCTATAAGAAGCCTTCTGAGCTAAAAACTCTAGGGAGTTCGACGTTTTTCCAGAAGGAGTTCCGCTCCGCCGCCACCACCAGATTCCACGAAACAGCACCAGAAACTCTGTTCTGGCACCCTGCCGGGACAGGGAATTGGAGGAGATCATCATCACCATTGCTTCTCCATCGACCATCCATGTTTCCCCCATCTATGAGTGAGTAATCCCCCGTTGTAGGCTATGGGGATGGTAGGGATTGGATGAGATTGTTCATGTAATGGCATCAGATTGTTCGGGCATGGTGCCTAGTATCTTCTATTAGTGCTTTATGACTTTGTTGCGACTTGTTATGCTTAATGCTTATCACTAGGGCCCGAGTGCCATGATTTCAGATCTGAACATGTTATTGATTCATTATGATAGTATTGTTTTTGGTCTTACCTGCAAGTTGTATACACACGTTGTTGTCCGGAAACAATGGCCCCGAAGTGACAGAAATCGGGATAACCGGAGGGAACGACTTTGATGTGAGGATCACATGTGTTCACAGAGTGTTAATGCTTTTCTCCGGTGCTCTATTAAAAGGAGCACTTAATTGCCAGTAGTTCTCTTGAGGCCCCGCTGCAAACGGGCTGGCAGGACAAAAGATGTTGTGCAAGTTTTCATTGCGAGCACACATGACTATATATGGGACACATGCCTTGGATTATCTAGTACTTGGATGCTTTATCTTATTTATCTGCAATTGCCCTATGTTCTGATTGCTATGTGAATTGCCTTGTCCATGCAATGCCCGTCCATCCATCCCTATGCCTACCGCACTCGAATCCTACTATTTACTGCTATTGTTACTGCTGTCTTTACTTTACTACTGCTGTTACTTTACTATTCCTACTACAAAACTGTTGCTACTGATAAACTGCTGTGAGCAAGATTGTTTCCAGGTGCAGCTGAATTGACAACTCAGTTGTTAAGGCTTAGAAATATTCTTTGGCTCCCCTTGTGTCGAATCAATAAATTGGGTTTCACTTCCCTCGAAAATACTGCGATACACCCCCTATACTTGTGGGTCATCACGTAACCATAGTGAGCAATCTATGAAGCATCCTCTATAAAAAAACCCTATGCAAATAGGAAAGAAAAGGATTGCTGAGATGCTCATTGTCTGCTTGCCTTGTCATTTTGATATGGGGAATCTTCCGTATCATCGGGCAAGGGGTACCCCGTTGGCGGTTCTGTAAGATACACATGTACTTACAATGACAAGAACTTGTGACTAAAGTTGAGTAGCATGAGGAACGGTACAAGTAAGTAAGGGGCATGAGATTTTCAGCTTATAATTTGTCTAGCATATCCTCATATTTGTTCACTTTAACCTTAATCACCTAAAGATGCTTATGATAGGGGCAATGAGAGCTGAAAGCTAATAAGTACCATAATTTTTGGAAGCTCTTTATGAGACTTGAATCCCTGCTTCCTTCTATGAAAGGCCTTTCTTTTACTTTTTATGTTCTCCATCTTCTATCTTTATGCACCTATTAAGAGAGCATAGTGGACATTCTTAGTTTAATGTGCATTGTCCCAAAACTTGTTGATTGGTTCATAACTTTGATATTGCTTATTCTTAAACTATTTGTATCTAGTCACCCTTATTAACTTTGAAGGTGTCCTATGCATTTATGTTTTGCTACACTATGAGGGACAAGCTGAATACCATTATCATTATCTTTTCTATATGTGAAACAAACAAACGTCTTCCAAAGCATTATTATTCATGAATATTTTGTTTGTACCTTTTCATGTTATAACATAGTTGCTATGTCTTATTGTTAGAACTGTATCTTTCATGCTATGTTGAAGTACTATGATCCCAGCTATCAATGTTTTACAAATACCTTGATCAAGATTGTGATGGTGCATGTCACCTCAAAATTTATTCTTTTTTATAACTTACCTACTCGAGGACGAGCAGGAGTTAAGCTTGGAGATGTTGATACATTGTAAACGTATCTATAATTTTTGATGTTCCATGCTTGTTTTATATCTACTTTCTTATGTTTTATCCACACTTTCGAGTATTTTTACATGTTTTCTGGAACTAACCTATTAACAAGATGCCACAGTGAAAGTTGCCTGTTTTCTGCTGTTTTTGGTTTCAGAAAACCTAGTAAGGAAATATTCTCGGAATTGGACCGGACAAAAGCCAAAGTCAATATTTTACCCGAAGCAACACGGAGTCCGGAGGGGAGACGAAGTGGCGCACTAGGACGGCCACACCTAGTGGTGGTGCGGCCTAGGGGGCGCGCCACCAGGGGGTGTGGGCCCCCTGGTACTCCATCGACCTTGCCCCTTCACCTATAAAAGCCTCCCGAGAAGAAAACCCTAAGTACCCGATCAAAATTCCACGAAAGAGTCTGTAGCCGCCGCCACCTCCATCCCTAGATTGGTAGGGATCTGAAGCTCTTCTCGGCACCCTGCCGGAGGGGAGAGATCACCCTGGAGTCCTTCTTCATCAACATGACTACCTCTAGTGTGATGCGTGAGTAGTTCATCCCTGGACTACGGGTCCATGTAGTAGCTAGATGATTGGTTCTCCTCATTTGTGCTACCATGTTTAGATCTTGTGAGCTCCATTCATGATCAAGATCATCTATTTGTAATCTTCATGTTGTGTTTGTGGGGATCCGATGGATATTGAGATGCTATTTTAGATTGATTATTGATTCTATCATGTCTTTGTTATTTGTGAACTTGCATGCTTTCCGTTGTTAGTAGCTATCTTGGCTGAGTAGATGCTAGCTACTCAAGGAGGGAGTATTTATGCTCGATAGCGGGTTCATGCCTCTAGTAATCTGGATAAGTGACAGAAATCTCTAAGGTACTAGATGTGTTGTTGCTACTAGGGAGAAAACAACAATCCTTTGTCCATGGGGCAATCGTATTGTTTACTTTACACACTTTGCTTAATGCAATTATCTGTTGCTTGCAACTTAATACTAAAGGGTGTTCGGATGATAACCTGAAGGTGGATTATTAGTCATAGACGCAGTTGGATTACGGTCTATGTATAATGTTGTAATGCCCAATCAAATCTCATAGGAGTCAAGATGATTAGTATATGCATGTATGCTTTCTTGGTGTCTATCAATTGCCCCGCTGTAATACGTTCACCCAACATGTCATCTATCTTAAGGAGAATAACCTCTAGTGAAATATGGACCCTGGACCATTCTTTTACCATCAATCTACAATCTACTATTTACTGTTTACTATTTACTTTCTGTAGGCAATTACTATCTTCCACACAATATGTTTAATCCTTTGTTTTCAGCAAAACCGGTGAGATTGACAACCTCACTGTAAGTTGGGGGCAAAGTTCGGTGGTTGTGTTGTGCAGGATTCCAAGTTGGAAACAACACCTTGGAGGTTTTCCTTGCTCCTACTGGTTCAATAACCTTGGTTTCATAACTGAGGGAAAACTTGCTGTTGTGCTCATCATACCTTCCTCTTGGGGTTCCCCAACGAGCTCGATATATTTTGAGCCATCAGTGAGCATTGGTGAAGCGGTTCCGCGGCGGTGCATGAGACTGCAGATCAAGCCGGTGCACGCGGTGGCCGTGGAGGGGACAAATGAGCTTTGGATTTTTGGGAGGGCCAGCGAGAAAAACTACGCGAATCAGGACCATAGAGGTGAATAGAAATATAATTACAATTGTACCCCCGAGCTACTGACTTTAGCATGCCCATCTGTCATTTGAACAATGGGTAGAAGAGGAAATTTAAATATAAAAGTTTTTGAAACAGAGGGGCACGAAATGCTTCAAGGTCGGTGTGTGATATTGCCGCTTGATTGAGATTTGAATTTGGCTAACATCTAGCTAACAATAATAGAAAAATGGTACTATCCGGTGGGAGATTTTGGCTCAAAGGTTTTGAATTAGTGGGGAGGGAAATGCTTCAAGGTCGGTGGGTGACTTTGCCGCTCGTTTCAGGTTTTTAATTTGTCTAGTGTCCATCTAGTAACAAAAAAACATAGTAGACCGTAAGCTATCTGTCTAGGAATTTCAAGGCCAAGAGTCACATCAACAGATCATCCATATCCATACTAGTAAAATACATGTGCCGCACACGTATATACTGTATGAAATATGATTTAACAAACATTAAGTCAATAGTCTTGTTAGAGAAAAAATGCATACATTAAGTCTATTAACAATAACTATCTACACATATTGAGAATACAACCTACTATGCTATGAAATTTTGGGGGTGGTGACATGATGATTCTAGAACACGGTGGAGTTTGCTATAGGTACTTGTAACATCCCAAAACTTCAATCCAAGCTTATCAAGATCAAATCATCCAAAAATAGGGTTAACAAAAACTTTTCCAAATTTAATTTGAAAGCATTCATATATGTATGCATTTTAAAATAGGAGTTGTTTGAATTGCCATGATTGATTGATCCAATGCTTGTAAAATGTTTCTTAGGTGATTTAAACATCATCTACATCATTCCCAAACTTTTCCTCAAGAAAATCAAATAAAAAAGAATTAAAAAGGAGGAATGGTCATTTTGGCAAATTTAACTCTCATGCCTACTTTGGCTATTCCTAGTACTCAAAACTTAACAGAAACAATTCTTGATCTTTGCACCCCTTGATAGTACACATAATGAGGTACCAAGGCCCACCTTTGGATCTACTAAAAACATTCTGTTAACTATTTTAAATGACAGTTTAAAATTGAAACTAATGCGTATGCATAGATCACCGCTATTTCGAAAACCATCTATTTGAGCTCCATTTTTAAAACCCTTGCAACCAGAGACTACCTATCACTAGTGGAGATCACTCAAAAATTTTGAAACCAAAATTCAAAACTTTCTTTCATGCGGCCATTTCATCAAACACCTTGTTGGCAGGATAATATTGGCCTAACTAATACTGTTTTGGGTTGATTTTTTTCTAGCCATTGCAATGTGCATTGATCATCTTGTCCCCCTCAAGCCTGACCAGACCAACCCCAGCCTCTTCCCTACCCCCTAGCTGCACTGCCATGCCATGCCGAGCACCACCTCGCCGGCCGACAGTGCATTCGCAGCAGCAGCAGCCCTCTCCAGCCCCTCTCCTCATGTCTAGCAGCTTGCTAGTGGTCCACCTCCACCGCCCAACCAGCCCCAGGCCAGAGACAGAGAGCAGAGCGGCCAGGAACCGCCGCGCCCGGAGCTTGTCGAGCATGCCGACGCCGCCCCCAGAGCATGCCCTATCCCTGCTCGCACAGACCATACCTTGGCACCAGCCCGCGCCAGCTGTTCCACCTCGACCTGGAGAACACCCCAGACATCCCCGTTCGCCGCCCAAAGCCTCACATCCACCGCTCGCCATGGACACCGCCGCTTCGGCCGCGCAGAGAGCCACCTCACCCAAACCGCGTGCGACCTCCCCTACGATCGCATTTAAGTTCTAGAGCACCGCCAGGGAACCGCCCATCGATCGCCACCCCCAGCCATGCCTCTACCCCGCCGTAGCCTTGTCGCCGGAGTCGCCTGCCCATCCCGCTCGGTCTCACCGTCGGGCCTATAAAAGGAGCCCTCCCCAGCCTCTTCTCTCCACACCATTCCACTCCCCTCACCTCTCTGAACCTCACCCACCTCTAGCCGGAGCAAGTGGAGCAGAAGTCAGAATTGGAGCGGAGCGCATGGCAGGAGGAGAAGGGCGCCGTTGATTTCGACCACCCCAAGCTCCGCCGCAACCGGGCCTCGCCTCGCCGTCATCTTCCATGTTGTTTGCCCGCCTCGCCGAACCCGCTGGAGCCCTGGTACGCCCCCAGTAGACCCCCATCGAGCCGCTAGGGTTCGAGCTCGCCGGCGACCTGTTCGTCGTCGACGACGACCCTCAGCCGTTGATCTCGCTTTTAATCTTACGGCCCACAGCGCGCGTACCGTTTCGCGTTTTAAGTGGCGCTGACACGCGGGACCCCCACGTCATTAAGCCCGTCATGTGAGCGCCCGGGCCGCCCATTCCTTTTCCCGCGCTAGCCCATAGATTCAAATCTGGATTTTTCTTTTTAGTTAAATCTAGTTTCTATCCCCTAGTTTGAAAATCAATTAAAGAGTTTTAGAAATCCAAATTGCATGAAACTAATTTTGTCTGAAAGGTATTAAAATTCTCTATCCAAGCCCGTTGGATTTAATTCAATTAGAGGTATAGATCTCTCCTAATAAAAATAACAAAATAGAAGCTTTTGCAACTTGCAACATTTTTATAAAATCAACCAAGTTAGCTTTTGAGTTGATTCCAACTCTCAAAAATCACATTTCATCATATATATATCTAAATATGTAATAATATTAAGGTTTACATGCAGTGACTTTGGACTAGTACCAAAATAATTCTATATAGGCATTTCTAGTCACTTTAAATCATTAAATAATGAACTTAAACCAAAGTAATATTGATCCAACCCTTAAATCTCATCCCCACATGTTAGAATATGGGGTGATGACATGTGTCAACATGATACCATGTTTTAAGTGGTGAATATTAAATATTAGTTAATTTTTCAATGAGTAGAAATTACTTTTCTAAAATAAGAAGGATGAAACTATTGAAATTAAACTTGTGATGCTTGTGATGATAATAGATCATCAATTGTGTATTTTAGAATGCTACTTAGCCTAGTTAAGTATTTTTTTGGTGATTGTGCACTCCCTATGTATTTATAGACGCTAGTACCGACCAAGCTTTCGAGTAGGAGGAGTTCTACCAAGAAGAAGAAGAAGAAAACTTCAACCACCGCACCAACCAAGGCAAGCTATTGTTAGCAAGCTAGACTTAAGCTAGATAAATGAGCAAGGATGCTTTAGGCATGCTTTGATCACCCCCCTTTTTAACTATTAGTACCCCAAGCCTTACTTACAAGTTTTACTCCCCTTAGGATGCAAAGTTCCTTACTTATTTTGAAGGTAGCATAAAAAGTATAAAACTTGACCTACTTAGAAACCTTTAGATGTCATTCTATGGAATGAGATTGATCCCATCTTTCCCCTTTAGTGAACACTCTTAATTTAGTATTTGAGAGTAGACCAAAAACTTGAGTCACTTTAGATGGGAACACTTGGTGAAAATGAATTGTGAAAACCTTGGAATGATGAGTCATTCTATTGAGATGTTTTGACATGTGTTGAGAAACAAAACTGGTTTATGATGATGAAAATGATGAGGCATGAGCCTTAACCCTTTTATAAAACTGATGGTTGGATTCGGATGCGATACCATTCCAAATTTACCGTACAACCACATTACCTGAATTGGGTAAGGATTAGCTGGAAATTTATATGCATTAGTATTAGTTCCCTCACGGGAGAGGTTTGAGCTGAGACTACCTCTCAATGTTGTCCACCTATGCAGTGCCCAAGATGACTGATGGTCATGGTTGGGAGGCCATGCTCATAGGAGAGGTGCTTGTACTAGGGTGTGTAAAGGGAAGGTTATGTTTGATTATCTGCATACTAAGTATGATGATTCAGGGTTATCCCTGATAGATGTATCGAATCTTGCGGTGAAAGTGTACCACCTCTGCAGAGTGTCAAACTATTCAAATAGCCGTGTCCGCGGTTATGGACAGTTGGAATGGCCATATTGTTTCGTTGTCAGATGTTTTCTAAATACTTTGAAATGAATGATAAACTTTGACTTGACCACAACAGGGCTATGTTGATGATAATAGCTTCCCACTTAAGTGATTCTAGAACTTTACTTTATCTTTCTTTGCTTCAGAACTCAGCTTAGGTTTCAAACTTAACTTTATAGTTAGACTTAGCTCTAGCACTTTAACTTAGAACTATAGTACCTGTTAATAGTAGTTTGCGAGTACTTAAAGAGTACTCATGGCTTTTGCCCCTGGCTATTATCATGGCCAGACTATGAAGGAGATTATCAAGATGATGGTCAGCAGGACGGCTATGATAACTAGGACTATCTGCCTTCGTCAGCATTGCCTGTGCCCCTGAAGATGGACCCCACCACTACGCTTATCTTTTATTTCCGCTGCTTGTTGTATTAAGACTGGATCATGAGATCCTTATTTGTGTAAAACCTTATGTATGGTTTGTAATGGATGATGTACTGTGATATCCAATCTGTTATGTCTCGCAAAAATGGTAATCCTGGGATTGCGAGGTATGGCATAACGGGTATCTAGGATTAAAAATCCGGGTGTTGACAAGTTGGTATCAGAGCCATCTTGACCATAGGAGAACCTAGTTAGAATGGACGTCCAAACCAAAAACTTAGCTTCAAAACCAAAGTGAGTATTTATGAAAAACTATTCCCTCTCTTACCCTTGTGAACTCATTCTTTCTGAAAAATTCATGTTCCTCAAAATTCTTACATTACTACTTAAAATTTGACACACTTGATCACTTCACTAACTCCCTCATCCTTAATCCTTGTAGATGGAGACTCAGTTCAACAAGTTTTACTAGTTTAGAAATGGAGGTCAGCTGATCTTCGAGAGGGATCTGGATTCACTGTCGGAGTTACTGGGACGCCCACATCCGGAGTTTCTTGGAGCTCAACTTCCAGGACCCCCAGGAGGAGACCTACAGTGGCTAGTCACCACGGATCTTCGGGGAAGCATCGAAGCACCAACTTCCGGGAGAATTCAGTTCTCCGTAAGAGAGAACAACTGGCTAGGTGGATTAGCCAGGGCAATGCATGAAGCTCTCGCACGTCTATGTGCCCTCAGTGTCAACAAGATCCAAGGAACCCGTTTTGCACACTATGCAAGACGTGACTTCATGGGAATGCCGATGGAGATGCCAAGTCACCCAGAGTTGAGGCGTCAAGTGGAGAACCTTGACTTCTTGCTTCATGACGTATGCGAGAATCGGATAATGCCAGGAGTTAGCCAACCAGAACCGTGCATCGCCACGGAAGGCCCAGACTTTCACACTGCTCGTCCAAGATCGCCAGTCTCTTTGTCGCCAGCATGCAAAGAAGGATCGCACCATCACCCGTCTTCGCAAGAAGGTGGCCGACCTCGAGAAGACCGTCAAGGAGCAGGAAGCCCAGCTTGCTGCCAAGGAAGAAGAAGATGAGGGTGAAGACATCCAGGGAGATATGGATTCTTACCTCAGCAACGATGATGACTTTCTGGAGGAGGATGCTGTGGACTTCTACACTGATGATGAAGACTCCGATTTCATCGATGATGAATAGATGCACTAGAGCACTGTCGTAGCATGAGATGTATCATCTCATTGTATCGTAGCTTGCAGAATGGTTCTTCAAACCATCTGTTTTCCCCTTTGATTGTTGTTGTGATGTGTGTTGTATTGTGTGCTTGCTTGCATGAATGAAAATGAAGTTAGTTGAAAAACCTGAGTCCAACTCAATGTTTTAGCTTTGAAAACCCAAAACCATGAACCTTAGACTTTCCCTCTTACCCCTATATCTATCTCAATCTTCAGATGACTCGTGGGAACCAAGGAGGGAGCAGCTCGTCGCAAGACCCAATGCTGCAGATCTTGCAGAATCTCATCGCGGACCGTGAAGCAAGTAGGGCCGAGCGTCAAGCCAACTTAGCAACATTGCAGCAGATCGCCCAAATGGCTCTCAACAACCAGGGACATGGAAATCAGGATCACCAAGGATCCAAACTCAAAAAGTTTTAGAACACAAATCCCCCAATCTTTAACCAATCTGAAAACCCATTAGATGCTGATGACTGGTTACAGACCATGGAAAACAACTTAGAGGTTGCCAGAGTTGATGAGAATGAGAAAGTTCTCTTTGCCACCCACTATTTGGCGGGAGATGCAAGAGCTTGGTGGAATAGCATCCGCAATATGAACCATGGCTTAGTGATGACCTGGGAAGCATTCAAGGTCAAGTTCAGCCGCACCCACGTGCCGCAAGGTCTTGTCAACAGGATGAGAGATGAATTCCTCCAATTGAAGCAAGGAAGAATGACTGTGGTGGAGTACCGTGACAGATTCTTGTCACTTGCCAGATATGCACCGGATGATATCAACACGGAGGCCAAGAAGAAGGAGAGATTCTTAAACGGACTACATGATGAGATGCAGACTGTCCTCGTCAACATCCATTTCGATGATCTCGAAGAGCTAGTCGACTCTGCCATTCAGATGGAAGGGAAGATTAACCAGGCAAACGACAACCGCAAGCGTCATATGATGCAGCAGTCTGGATCTAGTAGTCACCAGAAGTACCGTCCCAACCCCTCACTAGGATATGCACCAAGGAACAACCGACCCCCAAATTCTCGCCCAAGCTACCCCAACCGTAGCGGAGGTAATGTGAAGTCCGAAGGAAACAATCACAACTCCGTCAATGCCAACAATTTCAACCGTGCCCCTCCCAAGAGCAACAACAACAACAACACTGCACCCAGAATTGGCAGCAATGCTGTGCCTGTCGCAGTCAAGGACAAGTCCCAGATCACTTGTTTCGAGTGTGAAGTGAAGGGTCACTACTCCAATGAGTGTCCCAAGGAGACTGCCGCCAATGCCCCTATGAATGCTCCAGCTCAGCAGCAGCGTCGTGTTTAACTAGGAAGGAGATTTTCCCCAGGGAACCCTCACAACCGCAACGGTCGTCTCTTCCACATGAACACAGAAGAAGCCCAGGAAGCGCCAGATGTAGTGCTGGGTATGTTTTCTGTCAACTCAGTTTTAGCAAGAGTATTGTTTGATTCTGGAGCATTGCATTCATTTGTCACCGAAGAATTTGTATGCACTAGTAAGATTCACCCAACCAACCTGAAGCATGTCATGATAGTTCAAATCCCCGGTTCAACTACAAAAGCTAGAAAAATTTGCAAAGCTGTACCTATCAGAATACATGGGATAGATTTTTATGCCAACCTAATTGTACTTGGAACCAAAGGATTGGAAGTAGTACTAGGTATGGACTGGATGTCAAGGCATAAAGGATTGATAGACTGTGCTAAGAAAGCCATCACCATGACCAGTAGTTCTGGAGTAACAGTAGAGCATATCTCTGAAACCTTACCCCATCAATTCAAGTGCAACAAGAGTGTAGTCCTGCCCACCATAGACCAAGTCAGAGTAGTCTGTGAATACCCCAATGTATTCCGAGATGAATTGCCAGGTATGCCCCCGGATAGGGATATTGAGTTCATTATCGAACTAATCCCCGGAACCGGACCTATAGCCCAGAGACCCTATACCATGAACCCCTCAGAGTTAGTGGAACTGAAGAAGCAGTTGGATGCCATGTTAGCAACAGGCTTGATTCAGCCAAGCGCATCGCCATGGAGATCACCAGTGTTATTCGTCGATAAGAAAGATGGAGGCAATCGTCTGTGTACAGATTACAGAAAGTTGAATGACGTCACCATCAAGAACAAGTACCCCTTGCCAAAGATAGAGCATCTATTTGATCAGTTGACTGGAGCTCAGGTATTCTCAAAGATTGATCTTAGGACTAGTTATCACCAACTTAAGATTCGTGCAACGAATATTCTGAAGACCGCATTTACTACTCGCTATGGTTTATACGAGTATACGGTTATGTATTTTGGATTAACCAATGCCCCTTCTTATTTCATGAATCTCATGAATAAGATCTTTATGAATTTCCTAGACAAGTTTGTAGTTGTGTTTATCGACGACATCCTTATCTACTCCAAGTCGGAAGAAGAGGATGAGCAACATCTGAGAATCATCCTAGAAACCCTGAGAGAGCATCAGTTGTATGCCAAGTTCAGCAAGTGTGAGTTTTGGCTGAAAGAAGTAGGATTCCTAGGACATATTGTTTCTGCCGGAGGAGTCTCTGTTGATCCCACCAAGATCAAAGATGTCGAGGAATGGGAAGCCCCAACCAATCAAACCCAAGTTCATTCGTTTCTCGGATTAGCGGGATATTACCGCAAGTTCGTAGAAGGATTCTCGAGCATAGCCTGACCAATGACCCAATTGTTGAAGAAGGACAAGAAGTTTGAATGGACAGACAAGTGTGAAGCCAGTTTCCAAGAGCTGAAGAAGAGATTGATATCCGCCCCAATTTTGATCATGCCAGACATCAAGAAGCCATTTGATGTATATTGTGATGCATCCAAGATTGGCCTAGGATGTGTATTGATGCAAGAAGGCAAAGTCATCGCGTATCTATCTCGACAATTGAAGCAACATGAGCAGAACTACCCGACCCATGATCTTGAGCTAGCAGCTGTGGTTCTTGCATTGAAGACATGTCGTCATTATTTGATGGGTAATCGCTGTGAGATTTACTCAGATCATAAGAGCTGGAAGTATATCTTCACTTAGAAGGAGCTGAATATGAGGCAAAGAAGATGGATAGAGTTAATCAAGGATTATGACCTTGACATTCACTATCACCCCGACAAAGCCAATGTGGTAGCGGATGCTCTTAGCAGATTGCCGTGTAGGCTTAACACCATGATCAAAGAGAAGCAACCAAGTTTGTATGAGGAGTTGGAGCAGTTCAGGACTGAGTTAGTTAGCAAAGGATTCCTAGCTAGCATTGAACTTCAACCCAATTTGATTAGCCAAATCAAGGAAGCCCAGAAGGGAAATGAAAGTATCGACGGAATCAAACATCGTATTGGTACAGGAAAGGTACCTGGATTCACCGAAGACGAAGAAGGAGTATTGTGGTACAAGGGACGTATCTGTGTGCCAGCAGATTAAGAGCTGAAGGAAGTTATCATGAAGGAAGCTCATGATACTCTTTATTCTATCCACCCCGGAGGAACAAAGATGTATCAGGATTTGAAAGAGCAATTTTGGTGGCACAAGATGAAGAGAGATATCGGAAACTACATCACCAAATGTGACATCTGTCAAAGAGTCAAAGCAGAGCATCAGAGACCTGCAGGATTGTTGCAACCTTTGCAGATTCCGGAATGGAAATGGGATTCCGTCGGAATGGACTTTATCAACGGTTTGCCTACTTCTAGTAGGGGAAATGACTCAATCTGGGTCATAGTTGATAGATTGTCCAAGGTAGCCCACTTTATACCTATCAAGACAACCTACCAGAGTGCAAAGCTAGCAGAGCTATACATTGCTAGGATTGTTAGTCTGCATGGAACCCCCAACACCATCGTATCAGATCGAGGAACCTAGTTTACCTCGAGATTTTGGCAGAAAGTTCAGGAAGGATTAGGAACCAAGTTGAACTTCAGTACCGCTTATCACCTGCAAATAGATGGACAAACTGAGAGAGTCAATTAGATCTTAGAGGACATGCTTAGAGCTTGTGTGTTGGAATACGGATCAAAATGGGAAGACTACCTGCCTTTCGCAGAATTCTCATATAACAACAGTTATCAGGCTAGTTTGCAGATGGCACCATTTGAATTCCTATACGGAAGAAAGTGTCGTACCCCTTTGAATTGGTCGCAAGTAGGAGAGAGTTAGATCTTTGGACCTGACATTCTCTGAGAAGCATAAGAGAAAGTTCACAAAGTCCGTGAGCACCTCAAGACCGCCCAATCCAGACAGAAGAGCTATGCTGCCAAGAGAAGGAGAGACCTGACTTTCAATGTCAGAGATTTCGTATATCTCAAGGTTTCACCATTGAAGGGAACTCAATGCTTTAGTCTGAAAGTAAAGTTAGCTCCCAGATATATCGGACCTTTCAAGATTCTGAACTGCCGAGGAGAAGTTTCATATCAACTGGAACTGCCCGAAGAGATGTCAGCCATCCACAATGTGTTCCATATCTCGTTACTTCGCAAATGCTTGGAAGTGCCTGAGAAGACGGAAGTTTTCAAGAACATCGATCATAGAGCTGTGGAAATCAACAATGACCTGACCTATCGGGAAGTAACCATCCATATCTTAGAAGAAGCCTACAGAACCATCAGGACCAGGAGTATCAAGTTTCTCAAGATTCAGAGGAGCAACCATACCGAGGAGGAAGCTACTTGGGAGCGCGAAGATTACATTAGGACAGAGTTCCCAGATCTCTTTAGTTCCTAGTTTTCTTTGTAAATCTCGGGACGAGATTTTGTTTAAGGGGGGAAGGGTTGTAACATCCCAAAACTTCAGTCCAAGCTTATCAAGATCAAATCATCCAAAAATAGGGTTAACAAAAACTTTTCCAAATTTAATATGAAAGCATTCATATATGTATGCATTTTAAAATAGGAGTTGTTTGAATTGCCATGATTGATTGATCCAATGCTTGTAAAATGTTTCTTAGGTGATTTAAACATCATCTACATCATTCCCAAACTTTTCCTAAATAAAATCAAATCAAAAAGAATTAAAAAGGAGGAATGGTCATTTTGGCAAATTTAACTCTCATGCCTACTTTGGCTATTCCTAGTACTCAAAACTTAACAGAAACAATTCTTGATCTTTGCACCCCTTGCTAGTACACATAATGAGGTACCAAGGCCCACCTTTGGATCTGCTAAAAACATCCTGTTAACTATTTTAAATGACAGTTTAAAATTGAATCTAATGCATATGCATAGATCACCTCTATTTCAAAAACCATCTATTTGAGCTCCATTTTTAAAACCCTTGCAACCAGAGACTACCTATCACTAGTGGAGATCACTCAAAAATTTTGAAACCAAAATTCAAAACTTTCTTTCATGCGGCCATTTCATCAAACACCTTGCTGGCAGGATAATATTGGCCTAACTAATACTGTTTTGGGTTGATTTTTGTCTAGCCATTGCAATGTGCTTTGATCATCTTGTCCCCCTCAAGCCTGACCAGACCAACCCCAGCCTCTTCCCTACCCCCTAGCTGCACTGCCATGCCATGCCGAGCACCACCTCGCCGGCCGACGGTGCATTCGCAGCAGTAGCCCTCTCCAGCCCCTCTCCTCATGTCTAGCAGCTTGCCAGTGGTCCACCTCCACCGCCCAACCATCCCCAGGCCAGAGACAGAGAGCAGAGCGGCCAGGAACCGCCGTGCCCGGAGCTTGTGCCGACACCGCCCCCAGAGCATGCCCCTTCGCCTGAGACCATCCCTTGAACCAGCCCATGCCGCGCTCCACCTCGACCTGGAGAACACCCCAGACATCCCCGTTCGCCGCCCAAAGCCTCACATCCACCGCTCACCGTGGACACCGCCGCTTCGGCCGCGCAGAGCGCCACCTCGCCCAGACCGCGTGCCACCGCCCCTACGATCGCATTTAAGTTCTAGAGCACCGCCAGGGAACCGCCCATCGATCGCTACCCCCAGCCATGCCTCTACCCCACCGTAACCTTGTCGCCGGAGTCGCCTGCCCATCCCGCTCGGTCTCACCGTCGGGCCTATAAAAGGAGCCCTCCCCAGCCTCTTCTCTCCACACCATTCCACTCCCGTCACCTCTCTGAAGCTCACCCACCTCTAGCCGGAGCAAGTGGAGCAGTAGCTCGCCGGAATTGGATCTAGAGCAGCCGCGGCAGGAGGAGAAGGGCGCCGTTGATTTCGACCACCCCAAGCTCTGCAGCAACCGCGCCTCGCCTCGCCGTCGTCTTCCACGTCGTTTGCCCGCCTCGCCGACCCTGCTGGAGCCCTGGTACGCCCCAGTAGACCCCCACTGAGCCGCTAGGGTTTGAGCTCGCCGGCGACCTGTTCGTAGTCGACGACGACCCTCAGCCATTGATCTCGCTTCTAATCTTACGACCCACAGCGCGCGTACCATTTCGCATTTTAAGTGCCACTGACACGCGGGACCTCCTGCTAGCTGAGCCCCGTGCCACGGAGCGCCACTGGGCCGGCCCATTCCTTTTCCCACGCTAGCCGATAGATTCAAATCTGGATTTTTCTTTTTAGTTAAATCTAGTTTATGTCCCCTAGTTTGAAAATCAATTCAGAGAGTTTTAGAAATCCAAATTGCATGAAACTAATTTTGTATGAAAGGTATTAAAATTCTCTATCCAGGACCGTTGGATTTAATTCAATTAGAGTTATAGATCGCTCCTAATAAAAATAACAAAACAGAAGCTTTTGCAACTTGCAACATTTTTATAAAATCAACCAAGTTAGCTTTTGAGTTGATTCCAACTCTCAAAAATCACATTTCATCATATCTATCTAAATATGTAATATCATTAAGGTTTACATGCAGTGACTTTGGACTAGTACCAAAATAATGCTATATAGGAATTTCTAGTCACTTTAAATCATTAAATAATGAACTTAAACCAAAGTAATATTGATCCAACCCTTAAATCTCATTCCCACATGTTAGAATATGGGGTGATGACATGTGTCAACATGATCCCATGTTTTAAGTGGTGAATATTAAATATTAGTTAATTTTTCAATGAGTAGAAATTACTTTTCTAAAATAAAAAGGATGAAACTATTGAAATTAAACTTGTGATGGTTGTGATGATAATCGATCATCAATTGTGTGTTTTAGAATGCTACTTAGCCTAGTTAAGTATTTTTTGGTGATTGTGCAGTCCCTATGTTAGACGCTAGTACCGACCAAGCTTTCGAGGAGGAGTTCTACCAAGAAGAAGAAGAAAACTTCAACCACTGCACCAACCAAGGCAAGCTATTGTTAGCAAGCTAGACTTAAGCTAGATAAATGAGCAAGGATGCTTTAGGCATGCTTTGATCACCCCCCCTTTTTAACTATTAGTACCCCAAGCCTTACTTACAAGTTTTACTCCCCTTAGGATGCAAAGTTCCTTACTTATTTTGAAGGTAGCATAAAAAGTATAAAACTTGACCTACTTAGAAACCTTTAGATGTCATTCTATGGCATGATATTGATCCCATCTTTCCCCTTTAGTGAACACTCTTAACTTAGTATTTTAGAGTAGACCAAAAACTTGAGTCACTTTAGATGGGAACACTTGGTGAAAATGAATTGTGAAAACCTTGGAATGATGAGTCATTCTATTGAGATGTTTTGACATGTGTTGAGAAACACAACTGGTTTATGATGATGAAAATGATGAGGCGTGAGCCTTAACCCTTTTATAAAGCTGATGGTTGGATTCGGATGCGATACCATTCCAAATTTACTAGTACAACCACATTACCTGAATTGGGTAAGTCTTAGATGGAAATTTATATGCATTAGTATTAGTTCCCTCACGGGAGAGGTTTGAGCTGAGGCTACCTCTCAATGTTGTCCACCTATGCAGTGCCCAAGATGACTGATGGTCATGGTTGGGAGGCCATGCTCATAGGAGAGGTGCTTGTACTAGGGTGTGTAAAGGGAAGGTTATGTTTGATTATCTGCATACTAAGTATGATGATTCAGGGTTATCCCTGATAGATGTATCGAATCTTGTGGTGAAAGTGTACCACCTCTGCAGAGTGTCAAACTATTCGAATAATAGCGTCATGATTATGGACAGTTGGAATGGCCATACTGTTTCGTTGTCAGATGTTTTCTAAATACTTTGAAATGAATGATGAACTTTGACTTGACCACAACAGGGTTGTGTTGATGATAATAGCTTCCCACTTAAGTGATTCTAGAACTTTACTTTATCTTTCTTTGCTTCAGAACTCAGCTTAGGTTTCAAACTTAACTTTATAGTTAGACTTAGCTCTAGCACTTTAACTTAGAACTATAGTACATGTTAATAGTAGTTTGCGAGTACTTAAAGAGTACTCATGGCTTTTGTCCCTGGCTATTATCATGGCCAGACTATGAAGGAGATTATCAAGATGATGGTTAGCAGGACGACTATGATAACTAGGACTATCTGCCTTCGTCAGCATTACTGCCCGAAGATGGACCCCACCGCTACGCTTATCTTTTATTTCCGCTGCTTGTTGTATTAAGACTGGATCATGAGATCCTTATTTGTGTAAAACCTTATGTATGGTTTGTAATGGATGATGTACTGTGATATCCAATCCGTTATGTCTCGCAAAAATGGTAATCCTGGGATTGCGAGGTATGGCAAAACGGGCATCTGGGATTAAAAATCCGGGTGTTGACAGTACTACTTCTTCAACACGAATCCAGCTGCTCTGAACCATTGGATCTAATAGCCCAACGATTAGGATTGGTGCTATGGATCCAATTCAAAACTGCTCCATTATAGTAGTAGATATTTTTGCATGCAACATTGGATACCTACGATTCACACATCCTAGGTGGTAAATTTTGCCTCTTGACAGAGATTTTGAATTTGGCTAGCGCCCAAATAATACTCCCTCCATCTCAAAATAAATGTCTCAGATTTATCAAGTATATTGCACAACCTCATTTCAATCTCTCAAGTATATTCCACAAAGTAGTTGTGCATGCACCCCTTTTTATTTGTCGTACTTTTTCTCAGAAAGTATGAGATAAATCATGAACGTTGGTTCTGTTGTATATTGTGCATTTAGCTATTTCCTCCATCCTCAGATAAGTGTACTTCTAGCGTTTGTTCTAAATCAAACTTAACTATTTCCGACCAACTTTAATTTATAAACATAGTAATATTTATGACACAAAAATAGTACTACAAGTTAATTCATTTTGAAATGTACTTTCATAATATGTAGATTTCATGTTATATATATTGCTTGATTAGTTTTAAAAAGTAGTCAGATTTTAAAAAAGTTTGACTTAGACTAAAAGCTACTAGAAGTACACTTATTTGTGGATGGAGGGAGTATGCAAGAACTTGGCGTGGTGGTGTTCCCATATTTGGTAGGAGTACATAGGTGCTTCCTCGCTTGATGAACAATATTGTCACTAGGAGTTTCCCTTAGTGTTGAACAAAAATCTAGGAGAGAGAAGAGACTGAGAGCACATAGGAGGCAGCGCGAGAGCAACGAAGAGGACAATTTTCCAAAAACTTTTGAAGCTAACCAGGAATTCAGTACATCGAAAACCACCAAAAAGCTATTTCGTAAAACATTTAAAGCAACCTACAATTTACTTGTAGTTCAAATTTGACCTAATTTTGATAAATGGCACAAAGTCTCATTCAAGTCACCAGAGTTAGCTAGAAAGTTTTAAAATTCACAAACATGGGAAAATTGAGAATGTTCTTTCCTGATAGTAGGAAATTCACACCAACGACATCATTTACTAAAAGAAGATGGACCCATCTACCTTCGAAAAGAAAATTAATTCAAGAGCATTCTATCACGCTTACTTGTAGCTCAAGTTTGACCTAATTTTGTTAAGTTGCCAAGATGCAAAATCTAAGAAAGAAGTTGAACCTATCATGAAAACTCTTAGTGGTGGTTTGTGCTATATTAAATGATCCCATGATGGTTGGAAACTGAGAATGTTCTTTCGTGATAGTTGGAAACTTACACCGATGGCATTGTTTACTACAAGAAGTAGATGCACCCATCTACCTTCGAAAAGACATTTAATTCAAGAGCAATCTATCACGCTTACTTGTAGCTCAAGTTTGACCTAAGTTTGTTAAGTTGTCAAGATGCAAAATCTTATCAAGAAGTTGAACCTATTGTCAAAACTCTCGGTGGTGATTTGTGATATATTAAATGACCCCCCGATGGTTGGAAACTGAGAATGTTCTTTCGTGATAGTTGGAAACTTACACCAACGACATTGTTTACTAAAATAAATGCACCCATCTTCCTCTGAAATGACATTTAATTCAAGAGCAATCTATCGCACTTACTTGTAGCTCAAGTTTGACCTAATTTTGTTAAATCGACAAGACGTCAGTGAAGTGTGCGAAGTCATCTAGGAAGCTTGAAAAACAGAATTATAAGAAACCGTGGTCCACTCTGGGTGATAATTGGGGCTCTATTGCATTTTATTCTAACTGTGGTAGGTCCCGTAGGAGTGAGGTGCTTCAGTTAACACAGTGAGTGGAAGTACAAGTTACATCAAGGACCTCATAAAAATGAAAATTATATCCAAGTCCATGCACTTAGCACAAGTTCCCCGAAACTAAGAACTGGAGTGTATTTTCAGGTTTGCACATACTAGCATTCATTGTTCCAAAGACTATGAGTAGAATCTTCTATATGCTAAGAATGGAAAAGAAGATCGAGCGGTTAGCAATATTTGGATTTACCAGTTTTGAACCAATGGTCAATGTTCAAAGTTATCCAAACACTATATAGTGGTATGATATTGTAAGAGATAAGACAAGATAAATATAAGACAAGAAGTACTGCGAATGCCTGGTCCTTTGAATAACCTCCCCTCCCGATGTTTCGGAAGCAAGTGAAAATTTCGAAACCGGAAAAGTTTGAATTTTTTTGTTGCCAAGGACTAAAGTGGTTTCCTTCCTATGACTCCTCCTACTCCACACCAACATGGCTACCGAACACGCGAGAGACATATAGCCACCATACCAAGGCACACGTGCACAGTGCCACGATCTGGACGAGGGAGAGATCAGTCGGGCAGTGTGTGAGGGGAGAGGGGAGGGAAGATGAGAGGCATCAAAAGATAGAGCAAACACACAATTTCTTTTGCATGCATAGATCCTAAGAAATTTACTACTAGTAGAGTGTACACTGTATGGTGGCAGGAGTACCTCGTTTGAGGAACCCATCATAACTTTGCTCTGACATCTAACCGCCTTCAACTCCCTTCCCCATCGTGCTAGACTCGTGGGTCCTAAACTATGATGTGGATATGTCCATGACCTTGATTGGTCGCTCAAGCCAATTTGTCATTATGCAAATACTAATTTGTGCTGGCATTTTTCAAAACTATTGTTGGCCCATGATATATTTGCCGTCTGGATTCCTTTAGAAGAATTTTGGAAATTTTCAAGAGTAATAGTCTATCGCGCTCACATGTATTCAAGTTTGACCTAATTTCGTTTTATCCGCATAGAGTCATTTAAGTGCATGGAGCTTTGGCTTGTGAGTTTGAAAAATCCTTAAACTTGGGAGACTGTAAGAAAGAATTGTCCACTTTGTACAAAAATTTGTGTGTGTAGGGGGGGCATTCTTTGTTCTTTAATTTATTCTACCAGTAAAATACTTGACAAACTCACTTCACGGTATGACCTACTATAGAATGTACTCTGTGTGAACTTTCTTGGGTTTAAAGGCAAGTGACTAAGGTCATGGACATACTCTATATATCTATAATGACGGTGTGTCCATATTTTGGTATAGGTTGGTACATGTTAGGACGGTAAAGAACTAAAAGTTTTTTCACAACAAAGTATGGTTAATATGGCAAAATTAGAGTTAATAGCATGTGCCATTTATTTACTAGTATATAAAGTGGTTGGATAAATTGCATGCTATATTTTTTAGGCTTAATTTTCTACCTAATTTAACCCACTCAAACGACTTTCCATTGATTTAGCGAATCAGGTCTAATTTAATATTCTACAAGAAGTCCGTGAGAGCAAGTTCAATAGTATAACTGAGTCTTAGGTATAACAAGGTGACACGACGTTTACTACCAGCCTTATACCAGCATATACAATACCTAGCGATTAAATTATACAACATCTAGCATTATGATGCAACAACCTCGTCAAAAAGCAAGAAGATTGAACATGAATAAAATGAAAAACCTTTCTATGTCCGCTTGAAAAATCCTAAAACTTGGGAATTGTAAGAAAGCATGGTACACTTTGTCTAAAAATTGTGGTGGTGGCATTCTTTATTTATTTTTTGGAACTAGAGGTTGTGGAGGAGCGAGACACTTCTGTTATCGTGCTAGGGTTTGTTGTCATCGCAAGGTGGTCCGAAGACCTTTTTGTAATTATTGTTACCTTTGAGCCTTTTTTTACTGGTGTTGATGATTATTTTGAATTTTGAAACAGAAAAAACGGTTGCTGGAAGTAGATCGGTGTGTCGTACCAAGGCACACGTGCGCAGCACCACGCTATGGAAGAGGAAGAGACAAGCCGGACTGTGCACCCGCGACTACAGAGAAGAGATCGATGGAGGATAGATGGTGAGAGCCAACAAAGGAGAGAGAAAACGCAACTTGTTTTGCGTGCATATACTAGTAGTAGGTCCATACATTTACTACTAGTGGATTGTACCCTGTACCTCGTCTCAGCAGCCCATCATAGCTTTGCTCTGACATCGCACCGCCTTCAAGTCCTCCTCTATGCTGCTCTCGCGCTTCCTCTTTTTTTTGAAAGTCTCGCGCTGCCTCCCTCTTGTTCTCTTACTTGTGTAGCTCATGTTTGACCAAATTTCGTTAAATTGTCAAGATGAAAAATCTTAGGAAGAAGTTAAACCTGTTGCCCAAACTCTCGGTGGTTTCCGATATACTCCTAATTGACCCCCGACAGGTACCTCCAAAAGAACATTCATAAAACATTCAAATAAACCTACGATATTACTGTTGCATTAATCAGATTATTCAAGATGTAATAACTTTACTTATTGTTTAATTAATACTGTTTTATCTTCTGTTTTAGTGAATCTATGGACTTCAACGACAGAGAGGGTGAGGAGAATATGTTCTACGTTATACGGTATCCCCTTGGTGGAGCAGAAAATGGTGGAGCATATCAGGGTGGAGTAGAATATGATGGAGCCAAAGATGGCTCACGGTTTCTGAGAGAGTCCGGTGAAAGAATGGAGATAGAACAAAGAAACGAAGCACCAACGAGTTTTGATTGCGATGACAGCTCGCAAGAGATCGAATATTAATTATATATGCATCAACGTGTACTGTGTATGTAGTAGCATAGAATATGTGTACGAAAACATGTTTGACATTATAATGAAATACAAATTGAAAAAGGAATGAAATTGAAAAAACAAAAAGAAAAGGAAAACACAAAAACATGCCGCAGCAGAGAAACCGATGAATTCTATTCCGCAGCAGGAAGATCTTTAGTCCCGGGTTATGATACGGCCCAGGATTAGAGGTCCCCCAGCCCCGCCACGTTGCCGCTTCCACGTGGTGGCCTATAGTCCCGGTTCGTAGCAAACCGGGACTAGAGATAGGGGTCTCTAGTCCCGATTTGGCAGTCCCTGGTGCGAAACTAGGACTAGTGCCAATTACGGACCGGGACTAGATCCCCGTTTTCCACTAGTGCCTCTTACGCGTATTGCTTGCCATAAAAAAAATAAGAAATAAGTGTTTGACTTCTTTTCAAAAGAAAACACTACTCTGTTGCTTCGCAATATCAATATATACCACTATATAGTGTTCGAATAACTTCGAACATCGGTAGTTGGATATAGATTGGCAAATCCCAACATTATTGACCATTGGATCTATTTCAGTACATTAGATTATGTCATGTCTAGCATCTAGAAGATTCCATCGTTGGCTTTTAGCTCCATGAATACTATGCACGAAAAGTATGAAGAATATGGTTCTGAATGCCACAAGCCGAGTTTCCAGATATAGTGGACCATGTTTTACGTATGAAGGTGCTTGGCGTGGTGTGTTCCCAAATTTGGTAGGAGTACATAGGTGCTTCGTCGCATGATGAGCAATATTTCCACTAGGAGTTTCCCCCTTGTTGAAAAAAATCTAGGAGAGAGAAGAGACCGAGAGCACGCATGAGGCAGCACAAGAGCAGCGAAGAGGGGAATTTGAAGGCGGTGTGATGTCAGAGCAAAGCTGCGATGGGTTTCTAACATGAGGTATAGGGTACATTGAGTAGTACCCCTACTCATCACCATCAACACACACTGACCAGCTGATCTCTTCGTCGTCCACAACGTGGCGCTGCCCGGGGAAAACAGTTGCTGGAAGTAGATCAGTGTGCCATACCAAGGCACACATGCACAGTACCATGTTGTGGACGAGGAAGAGACAAGCCGTACTATGCACCCATGGCTGCATAGAAGAGATTGATCGAGGATGGATGCTGAGAGCCAGCAAAGGAGAGATAAAATGCAACTTGTTTTGCGTGCATATACTAGTAGCAGGTTCATACATTTACTACTAGTGGAGTGTACCCTGTACCTAGTGTCAACAATCCATCATAGCTTTCTCTGACATCGCACCACCTTCAAGTCCTCCTCTGCGCTGCTCTCATGCTACCTCTTTTTTTTAAAGTCTCGCGTTGCCTCCCTCTTGTTCTCTTACTTGTGTAGTTTAGGTTTGACCAAATTTTGTTAAATTGTCAAGATGCAAAATCTTAGCAAGAAGTTAAACCATTTGTCCAAACTCTCGGTGGTTTCCAATATACTCCTAATTGATCCTCGATGGGTACCTCCAAAAGAACTTTCAAAGAAACCTATGATTTACTTGTAGTTCAAATTTGAAAGATTCAGTAGTACATAATAAGACAAGAAAATATCACAGATTTATATTCAGCAGCACTAGACAGATTCAGTAGCATTTCAAAGGGACCGATTCAACAATACAAACACTAAAATTCAATAGCAGTACAGAGATAATTAGTTCTTGTTTCAGCTCTCAAAAACTTGGCATAGTACCATTGATCAAAACAAGTACCAGTACAATAGTATTAGTTCTACAAAATACTTTAATAATAGCAATATTAGAACATTTGAGAGATTCTATAGCTTTTGAAAGATTTAGCAGTACGGGCCATATTCTGCACTCGATCTGAACAATTCCTAGTACATAGAAATTATTACAAAATATATTAGTAGTTGCAGAACTCCATACAAAATACTCGGTGGAAGTATAAAACTACTCGTGATAGTACCTTAAGCTAGCTAGGAACGATTACATGTCCCATCACATACTCCAAACATGCACGAGAGAAAAGAGCGAGGTCAGAATCACCACAAGATCTATATGCCAACGATTGAGCATGTCCAAGTCGTGGCCGGGTAGCTCTTGCTTTCTAGCCTAGCATGCTTCTCTCGTTTTACCATCGTCTGTGGATCCTTGTAATAGGCTTTCGCCTGTTCACCCTCAGCAAGATAGATGTAAAATTCACGGATCTTTCCAGCAATTTCCACCACTCCGATTACGAAGGGAATCTTCCACTAATATAAATAAAGTAATTAATATTAGAACAGATCAACTAGAAAATTACATACAATAGTACATTCATATTAGGATCATCAGGAGAATATTAAGATGTGATATCTCACAATGGGTTGATGTCGTTGTCGATCCAATATTGGAACTCCACGAGGAACTCTGACCAATGATTGAGGAGCTTGACAATAAGCCCGTGGCACCAACAGGTAATGATTGAGCACATCCAGTGCAGCTTCGGCCGGCGGATCCACAATCTTTGGCTCAGAATAAAACTCGAGCTAATAGAACCCACAAAAAGATACCAATGACGACATCCTCACCTCGTACTCCTCTAATTCCCACACCGCCGACCTTATGAAGCTGACGGACATGACAATCTTCGTGCTATGTCCGTCAATCTGGCTGATGAACAGTGTGCCCATCTTCCCGATGCTGATGACATTTGTTCTCCGCGAGCACCCTGCAGGCATCGGCTTAGATGGGTCCCATTGTTTGATGTTGTAGAGGAATGTGGGCATCTCGATCGAGTGGGTGGATTTGAGGTGCAGATACAACGTTAATTTGTTGCCAACCCAGTTGCATCCTGGCTCCATGCAGATAAAGGGGCTGCGGATGCAGGAGATCATGTGGGCACCGAGTTTGTTGAAGGAGACCACTTTTGAGCAGTTGTAGTTTGGGCAGCTGTCACCTTCTCCACCGGCGACTTGGCGGTGTAGCTCCTTGGAGAATGCGGCCAGCTGGACGACACGTTTAGCATCCAAACGCTTAGCGATTTTGTTGACAACGTCATCGTCGACCCTACTAGAGCCGCTACACCACCGGCTCTCCCTCGAACCTCTCCAAATTTTGTATAGACGATCCCCCATCGCGTCTAGGAGGATTGGGGGTGAGGGCGGATCTATATAGAACTGTTTGGTTTTTTTTGGAGGAGAGGGGTGGTGGTCTGGAAGGAGAGATGCACTAGGCGAGATGGCGAGGAAAATGTGTGATTTTCGCGTGGTGGAGAGGATCACAAATGCAGCCAGGCGGTGTTGGCGAGTGGGGATAAACTAAACGGAGATGGGGAAGATGGGATGGCTCTTTGAAAGAGGTTTTTTCTTTTCTTGTATTAAATTAACCATGTCACCTCCTTGGGCAGTATAGTCTCGGTCACGTCGGTTTGACCAGACATATTATTTATTTACAGGTTCTACTGTAGTATTTGTATAAGTAGGAGTAGTAAGTAGGAGTAGTAAGTAGGAGTATTACTCTACCTCCGTCCTGAGGAATAAGTCGTCCCCATTTTGCATGTTTTTTCTTTGACCAAGATTTACTCTAAATTTAAAAAGAATGTTGGTACAAAATTAGCATCATTGGAAAGTATTACTCTACCTCCAATAGTACTAATTTTACACAAAGTAATCAAGTTTATTAGTTACTCTATTTATTCGGTCAAATTTTACACAATGTAATCAAGTATGTATCTTCTCAGCACCTGTGCGCACACCTGCCAGTTGATCTCTCCCTCGTCCGTAGTGTGGCGCTCAACACATGTGCCATGGTTAGGGTTGAGAGCGGGATCCCGCGAAAGTCCCACTTCTAGTTCATTTTGAAGTTTCTATAGGAGTACTTCAAAATGAACTAGAAGCAGAACTTTTGCGGGATGCCGGTTTCAAATCTAGACATGGTACAACAGCTCTGTGTTTGTCTATCGTGTGTTCGTCAGCTACGTTCTGTTGGTGTGCATAGGAAGGAACCACTTTGGGCCTTGGTTTGGGCAGTGACAAAAAGTAGTCGTGAATCAAACTTTTTGGGTTTCGATTTTTTCACTTGCTTCGTCCCAAACATCGACTGATATAAGGGCCCCAACAGTAAGACCATACACAACTACTATGGTGAAAACCACGGACGTGGCCGAAAAAAGTCCATCATACACACGTTGCACTTACAGAGAAGCTGACATGTCAGACCTAGCATGCCCAAGCATAGCCCGTGAAATTAGCGTATCAACCCCAAACATAGCCCAAATCTTTATAATTCAACCTTTTCATGGTCTTATGGCCACCAACCATATCCCATTCAATTTAGGAGTGAGCCCATGGAATATAATCCATGATGAATAGGGCATCTGCCCCGAGTTAGCCCTAAATCCTTTTAATTTGGCCTTTATGAGCATTTTTTGTACTCTGAGGCTAACATCTGGGACCTGAAAAAACAGTCCAACAAGGACATGTTTCTTTCAAATAGAGGCTATCATTTGGGACCCAAACATAGACATGTTTCCTGCACAGAGCAGGTTGACATCTAGGACCCAACAAGTTGCCAAGGTCAAAACAGCGGACATGACCAAAAAAAGTCCATCATACGCACGTTTCATTTATAGAGAGGCTGATATGTGGGACCCAACAACATGACCTTATACACATGTTGCATCGAGCAACATTGCTAGTTCGAAACAGGGAGGCGCCAGCGAGAAAAATTTCAGCATGTACACATTTCTTGTAATTAGAGGCTGAAATGAGGGACCCAACAACATGAGCAAATGGCAGATTCGTCAAGCAACGCTATCTAGTTTGGAAAAAGGGTTACAGTAGATAAGAAAAAAATTCCATCATACCCATGATTCTTCTAGTGTGAGGCTGACATAGGGGACCCACTAGCCTAAATAAACGGCTGATGCAGCGAGCAACGCTATCAAGTTCGGAACACGAAGGCACGACCGAGGGCAAAAAATCCATCATACACACGTTTCTTCTAATGAGTGGATGACATGTGGGGCCTAGGAGGTTGATTAAATGGTAGATGCATCGAGCAGCGCTATTAACTTCGGAACAGGGTAGCGTGAGCGAAGGAAAATTTTCCATCATACACACGTTTCTTCTAATGAGAGGATGCCATGTAGTTCCCAGTAGCCTGATTAAACGGTATATGCATCAAGTGACGCTATCAACTTCGGAACAGGGTAGCGCGAGCGAAGGAAAAAATTCCATCAGACACAAGATTCTTCTAATGAGAGGCTGACATGTGGGACCCAACAACCTGACTAAACGGCAGACGCCTCGAGCAAAGTTATCGAGTTCCAATCAAGAAGGCACGACCAAAAAGTATGGTCCGCTAGAGACACTGACGTCTAGGACCCACACGCCTCAAAAGAGTTCGGCGAGTCAACATCACGCGAGGAAACAAAAATCTTGCTTCTGCCACGCGCCAGCCGAGCTTCCTCCATGTTTTTAGCGGTTCCGTCGTAGTAGAGGGCCACAAAACTGGAAAAAAGTTTTCCATCATTTTGTGACCCGAAAGTTGGGGCGCCCAGGCAACGCGGTACCCAAGTTGTCTGTAATCAGCTGCGATGACTACAGTTGGCGTGCCAAATACTCAGAGGGTCTTTTTCGGCACGAACTCAAATTTACGTTTTAATACAAAATATCAAGCTAACAACCGTCAAGTTGTCCCCCTATCAGTTTTCACCGTTATGTCGCTCCCGTTGCTTAGGCATCAATTAGGCTTGTAGCGTTGGCGCCTACATCCATTACACATCTTCTTCTTCCCTGGAGTGGCAATCTATGGGGCATCGCGGCCATGGCCCGGAGCTAGGATGTGGATGAACCTGCTCGGCCCTGCTCTCCTCCCTATAGGCTTGTAGTGTTGGTGCCTGCATCCATTACGCGTATTCTTCTTCCCCGGAGCGGCAATCTGTGGTCGCGGCCATGGCGCGAAGCTAGGACGTGACGAACTTGCTCGGCCCCGCTCTCCTCCCCATCCTGAGTCGGAGCTCGCCCTCACCATGGCCACACCCATGGCACGGTGCAGGGACGAGAATTGGTTCCGGGGGAGATCTATCACCGTATCAACCATGCTCGGTCCTGTTTTCCTCCTCCAGAATCTGATCTCGCCGTTGCCGTGGCCGCACCCGCGCCAATTCTGCCACCTCTGCCGAGGTCTCTGTGGTAGCTCAAGTTCTGCCATGTTGAACCTGTAAGTGAATTCGGAGCTGAGCTGGGCGGCGGCAACCCGTTGTTCAACCTTTAAGGAATTTGCTGAAGATTGTGTGCCGCTCCAAGGTCTTCGGCTGATGCCTTTGGCTTCTGCCAACGTCCACCGCCGATGTGAGATCATTTAGTTACTTCAATACAAAATTTCAAACAATTTAACTTGTTGATGTATTCCTTGACAATTATAATATAATCAAGCACTAGAAATATTTTGTAGTGTGCATGAGCATGATCAGTAATATAATTGAACACTAGAAATTTTAAGGCACTCCATATAAAGGAGTAGATTAATATATATAGAAGGTTCACCAGAGACACCACGGATATGTTGTCTTACATGCCACACATAGGTAATAATTAACTAAAACAAAATAAAAGCAGGGGCAACAGCAGGAGGCCGGGACACGGAGACGCCTAGCAGGGCAGGGGCATCAGCAGGAGGCAGGGACAACCTAGTCGATGGGATACAGGCCAATCCTGACATAATCCCGAAAGAATTTGCCAAAGGCTGCGTGTCACGCCAAGGTAATCGGCCTATGCCTTCTGCCTCCGCTTCTGGCAACACCCACCGCATGGTGGATCATACTGTCGAGGTCCACGTTGATTGCTCTGCCACAGAATGGGCAAAACAGTCTCCCCCTATGGTAGAAACGGATTAGCCCACACCATAACCGCCTCAGCACGTAGCGGCTCTTGTTGTCCCTGGATTCCTTGCTATCATCCACTTCTTCATCATCCTCCTATTGATTTTGAAGAACATAACTTAGAACTCATACATATGATTGAATTGTTTTACAACTCAAGAATTGACAACATGTATATGTAAGAAAATATATTCGTGGATATCAAAGATAAAGCATCTCAACAATAGTTTGATCAATTCATATATCATTTCATCTCAACACAATGATAATTAATTGCATCAGAGTGTATGTAGAATAAATCTAGGGCCTCATAAGTTTCTTCAGGGTTGGAGTGAGCGAACCAAGTAACAATTGCACAACCTATAATGTTCTTGTACATCGTCCCAGGTTCGCTAAATCATCCCTAAAATAATCTGACACCAATGCGCCAGCCTCTCTTTTGGGGCAAATTTGAATCACTGGCCAAAATAAGAAATTGAAATGTAATCGAACAAAACAATATTTAGGGATATACATAGTTAGGTACAAAAACAAGCCTAAATATTGTAATTATAAATAAAAAACCAAAAAATTAATCTTCAGGTACATGTTAAAAATACTTATGATCTAACCCATTCATATACATATGCATCATATGAATCATTCAAACATCAGAAACAATTCAAGGATCATATATGTAGTTCCATATGAGAATAAATCAAGGGCCTCATAATTTTTTTCAGAGATGGAGTTGGCGAACCAAAGTACCAACATCACAACCTATATTATTTGTGTGCATTGCCGCCTCAGGTTCACCAACCCATCCCTAAAACACGACACCATCATATGTGTCTCCCCTTGAACTCTTTTGGGGGAAATTTCAATCATCGGCCCCAGTGACAAACTGAAATGTAATTTTTATACACTATGAATGCATGCATGAAATAGATAATTCAAATATCATAGTTCTATGAATGTAGAATAAATCTAGGGGCCTCATAAGTTTCTTCAGGGATGGCGTAAGCAAACCAAGTAACAATCGCACAACCTATATTGTTCTTGTACATGGCCCTAGGTTCGCTAACTCATCCCTGAAAAAATCTGACACCAATGTGTCTGTCTCTCTTTTGGGGCAAATTTGAATCACTACCACAATAAGAAATTGAAATGTAATCGTACAAAACAATATTCAGGATATACATAGTTAGGTACAAAAACAAGCCTAAATATTATAATTATAAATAAAAAACCAAACAATTAATCTTCAGGTACATGTTAAAAATACTTATGATCAAAACCATTCATATACATATGCATCATACGAATCATTCAAAGATTAGAAACGATTCAAGGATCATATATGTAGTTCCATATGAGAATAAATCAAGGGCCTCATAATTTGTTTCAGAGATGGAGTTGGAGAACCAGAGTACCAACAGCACAACCTATATTGTTTGTGTGCATTGCTGCCTCAGGTTCACCAACCCATCCCTAAAACACGACACCATCATATGTGTCTCCCCTTGAACTCTTTTGGGGCAAATTTCAATCATCGGCCTCGATGACAAACTGAAATGTAATTCTTATACACTATGAATGCATGGAATAGATAATTAAAATATCATAGTTCTATGAATGTAGAATAAAGATTGTAGCCTCATAAGTTTATTTAGGGATGGCGTAAGCGAACCAAGTAACAATTGCACAACCTATATTGTTCTTATACATGGCCCCAGGTTCGCTAACTCATCCCTGAAAAAATATGACACCAATGTGTCCGCCTCTCTTTTGGGGCAAATTTGAATCATTGGCCACAATTAGAAATTGAAATGTAATTATACAAAATAATATTCAGGGATATACATATGCATCATACGACTCATTCAAAGATCAGAAACAATATAAAGATTATATATATAGGTTTCATTTGAGAATAAATTAAGGGCCTCATTATTTTTGTTAGAGATGGAGTTGGAGAACCAAAATATCAATAGCACAACCTATATTGTTTATGTACATTGTTGCCTCTGGTTCACTAACCATCCCTAAGAAAACGACACCATCAGATGTGTCTCCTTGCACTATTTTGAGGCAAAATTGAATCATTTGGGCTCAGTAAAGAATAGAAATGTAATGTTATAGGCATGTTGTGTATCGAAATCAACACTCAACTAGCAAACTCAACTAGATGGCAGATGAGCAGATTGGGGTTTTGTGACTAGACGGATTGGGGTTTTGTGACTAGATGGAAGATGCATCAATCGACCATTCGAACCATATATATATACTACCCTACTTCAAGAGCAAAAAAATCTATACACAATTGAGAAAATCCTATGTATAAACAGTGAAATCTGCGGCTGCGACTAGAGAAGCTAGCAATGTAGTACCTCAGACTCCTCATCAGGGACCTCCTCCTCGAACTCGTCATTATCTGCGATTGCGTCGATGATTTCTTGGACGACGATGGGGTCGTTGATGTAGAGCACCTGATTGCCTCCACCTGCCGCCTGGCCCCATCCAGATCTACTGCTGGCACCACGATGTTGTCGGCCACCTGCTGCTCGACGGTGACGGCTACTGGCTGGACGGATGAGCTCGAACACTCGACAACACGGTGACGAGTGGTGTTCGTGCCCAGAGAAGACGCCTCCGCCTGCTTGGCGATGACCGAGCCATCCGCTGCTGCGCCTTCAACAAGCTTCACCTCCGTCTCGTCTCCACACGTACGCTTCATGGCGCACCTAGGGCAGGAGGTGGTGCAAGTGAAGGAGCTTCTGCACGTGTGGTAGGTGCAGATTGGGGTTTTGGGACTAGACAGATTGGGGAAAATGACACGAGCTCGTGGAAGAAGAAGGCTAAGCGGGTTTATAAACACTGGACCGTTCGTAGTCCTCGAGTGGACACGTGTGGTGGGCGGGGGGATGGGGCTACCACGATCTCCACCTTTTTTGGGTTCCTTTTTTTTGAAACAACCGCGATCTCCAATTTAGAACTGCATTGAAAACACGCTCATGACAGACCTTGATTCCAATGCATGAAAGTGGCGCGGAACCAATTTCTAGCAACGTTAGATCTACTCGAGGGCCCCCCTTGACGCATGGAAGTTACTTGCGGTAGGGCCAGTTGGAAGTGAGATTGAGAGCGCTGCATAAAAATGGGATATTTCTTATTTAAATCAAGTGGCAATAAATTGCAGCGTCCCATCGACAACCGTGTACTCGATGACCCTGTTTCATCGTATAGATATTCACCGTGTTTCACATACCACACATGGATCCACTAGTGTCACTGCATGTGTGTTCTTTCACAAACCACGCATGGATCCACCAGTGTCATTACATGCATGTTCTCTTCATAAACCAAAGTTAGAGTCATTGCATGTGTGTTCTTTTCATTAACCACAGCTAGAGTCGGTGAATATCTGTTCTTTTCACAAACCACATGAGCATGTGTGTTCTTCTCACAAACCACATATGGATCCACTAGTGTCATTGAATGTGTGTTCATTTCCTAAAACACATATGGATCCACCAGTGTCATTGCATGTCTGTTCTTCTCATGAACCACATATGGATCTACCAGAGTCATTGCATGTCTGTTCTTTTCACAAACCACATATGGATGCACTAGAGTTCATTGCATGTGTATTATTTTCATTAACCACAACTAGAGTCATTGCATGTGTGTTCTTTTCACGAACCACATATGGATCCACAAGAGTTCATTGCATGTCTGTTCTTTTCACAAACCATATATGGATCCATCAGAGTTCATTCATGTGTGTTCTTTTCATTAACAACATCTAGAGTCATTACATGTTTGTTCTTTTCACAAACCACATGTGGATCCACCAGTGTCATTGCATGCGTGTTCTTTTCATTAACCACATATAGATCCACCAGTGTCATTGCATGCCTGTTCTTCTCACAAACCACATATGGATCCCCTAGTGTCATTGCATGTGTGTTCTTTTCATTAACCACAACTACAGTCATTGCATATCTGTTCTTCTCAAAAACCACATATGGATCCACCAGAGTTCATTGCATGTCTGTTATTTTCACAAACCACATGGATCCACCAATGTCATTGCATGTCTGTTCTTTTAATAAACCACAGCTAGAGTCACTTCATGTGTGTTACTGTGACAAACCACATATGGATCCACCAGTGCCATTGCATGTGTGTTCTTTTCACAAACCACATGTGGATCCACTAGTGTTATTGCATGTGTATTCTTCTCACAAAGCACATGTGGATCCATCAGAGTCATTGCATGTGTGTTATTTTCATGAACAACAAATGGATCCACTAGTGTCATTGCATGTATGTTCTTCTCACAAACCACATATGCATCCACTAGAGTTCATTGCATGTCTGTTATTTTCATAAACCACATGGATCCACCAATGTCATTGCATGTGTGTTCTTTTAATAAACCATAGCTAGAGTTAGTGGATGTGTGTTATTGTCACAAACCACATATGGATCCACCAGTGTCATTGCATGTGTGTTCTTTTCACAAACCACATGTGGATCCACCAGATTCATTGCATGTGTGTTCTTTTCATGAACCACATATGGATCCACTAGTGTAATTGCATGTCTGTTCTTCTCACAAACCACATATGGATCCAACAGTGTTCATGGCATGTCTATTATTTTCACAAACCACATAAATCCACCAGTGCCATTGCATGTGTGTTCTTTTAATAAACCACAGCTAGAGTCATTGCATGTGTGTTCTTTTCATGAACCACATATGGACCCCCCAGTGTCACTGCATGTGTATTATTTTAATAAACCACAACTAGAGTCACTGGATCTCTGTTCTTTTCACAAACCACATATGGATCCACCAGTTTCATTGCATGTGTGTTCTTTTCATTAACAACAGCTAGTGTCATTGCATGTATGTTCTTTTCACAAACCACATATCGATCCACCTGTGCCATTGAAATGTGTGTTCTTTTCACAAACCACATATGGATCCCCTAGTGTCACTGCATGTCTGTTCTTTTCACAAACCACATATGGATCGCCCAAAGTCATTGCATGTGTGTTCTTTCAACAAACCACAGCTAGATTCATTGCATCTCTATTCTTTTCATTAACCACAGCTAGAGTCATTGCATGTCTGTTCTTTTCACAAACCACATATGGATCCATAAGAGTTCATTGCATGTCTGTTCTTTTCACAAACCACATATGGTCCCACCAGAGTTCATTGCATGTGTGTTCTTTTCATTAACAAGAACTAGAGTCATTGCATGTGTGTTCTTCTCACAAACCACATGTGGATCCACCATAGTCATTGCATGTCTGTTCTTTTCATTAACCACATATGGATCCACTAGTGTCATTGCATGTCTATTCTTTTCATTAACCACATATGGATCCCCTAGTGTCATTGCATGTGTGTTCTTTTCATTAACCACAACTAGAGTCATTACATGTCTGTTCTTCTCACAAACCACATATGGATCCACCAGTGTTCATTTCATGTCTGTTATGTTCACAAACCACATGGATCCACCAATGTCATTGCATGTGTGTTCTTTTAATAAACCACAGCTAGAGTCATTGCATGTCTGTTCTTTTCACAAACCACATATGGATCCACCAGTGTCACTGCATGTGTGTTCTTTTCACAAACCACATGTGGATCCAACAGTGTCATTGCATGTGTGTTCTTTTCACAAACCACATGTGGATCCACCAGAGTCATTGCATGTGTGTTCTTTTCATGAACCACACATGGATCCACCAGTGTCATTGCATGTTTGTTCTTCTCACAAACCACATATGGATCCACCAGAGTCATTGCATGTGTGTTCTTTTCACAAACCACATATGGACGCACTAGAGTTCATTACATGTGTGTTCTTTTCATTAACCACAACTAGAGTCATTGCATGTGTGTTTTTTCATTAACCACATATGGATCCACCATTGTCATTGCATGTTTGTTTGTTTCACAAACCACATATGGATCTACCAGAGTTCATTGCATGTATGTTCTTTTCATTAGCAATAGCTAGAGTCATTGCATGTGTGTTCTTTTCACAAACCATATGTGGATCCACCAGTGTCATTGCATGTGTGTTCTTTTCATTAACCACATATGGATCCACCATTGTCATTGCATGTCTGTTCTTTTCATTAACCACATATGGATCCCCTAGTGTCATTGCATGTGTGTTCTTTTCATTAACCACAACTAGAGTCATTGCATGTTTGTTCTTCTCACAAACGACATATGGATCCACTAGAGTTCATTGCATGCCTGTTATTTTCACAAACCACATGGATCCACCAGTGTTATTGCATGTCTGTTCTTCTCATGAACCACAGCTAGAGTCATTTGCATGTGTGTCCTTTTCATAAAACACATATGGATCCACCAGTGTCATTGCATGTGTGTTCTTTTCACAAACCACATGTGGATCCACCCGTGTCATTGCATGTGTGTTCTTCTCACAAACCACATGTGGATCCACTAGAGTCATTGCATGTGTGTTCTTTTCATGAACCACACATGGATCCACCAGTGTCATTGCATGTATGTTCTTGTCACAAACCACATATGGGTCCACTAGAGTTCATTGCATGTCTGTTATTTTCATAAACCACATATGGGTGCACGAGAGTAATTGCATGTGTTTTTTAATAAACCACAGCTAGAGTCATTGGATGTGTGTTATGGTCACAAACCACATATGGATCCACCAGTGTCATTGCATGTGTGTTGTTTTCACAAACCACACGTGGATCCACCAGAGTCATTGCATGTGTTTTTTTCATGAACCACATATGGATCCACTAGTGTCATTGCATGTATGTTCTTCTCACAAACCACATATGGATCCACCAGTGTTCATTGCATGTTTGTTATTTTCATTAACCACAACTAGAGTCATTGCAGGTCTGTTCTTCTCACAAACCACATACGGATCCACTAGTGTTCATTTCTTGTGTGTTCTTTTCACAAACCACATATGGATGCACTAGAGTTTATTGCTTGTGTGTTCTTTTCATTAACCACAACTAGAGTCATTGCATGTGTGTTCTTTTCACAAACCACATATGGATCCACAAGAGTTCATTGCATGTCTGTTTGTTTCACAAACCACATATGGATCTACCAGAGTTCATAGCATGTGTGTTCTTTTCATTAACAACAGCTAGAATCATTGCATGTTGATGACCCACAAGTATAGGGGGTGTATCACAGTATTTTCGAGGGAAGTGAAACCCAATTTATTGATTCGACATAAGGGGAGCCAAAGAATATTTATAAGCCATAACAATTGAGTTGTCAATTCAGCTGCACCTGGAAATAATCTTGCTCACATCAGTTTATCAGTAGCAACAGTTTTGTAGTAGCAATAGCAAAGTAATAGTAGTAGTAAAAGTAAAGATAGTAGTAACAATTGTAGTAAACAGTAGGATTAAAGCGCGGTAGGCATAGGGATGGATGGACGGGCGTTGCATGGACAAGACAATTTATATAGCAATCAAGACATAGGGCATTTGCAGATAAATAAGATAAAGCATCCAAGTACTAGATAATCATGGGCATGTGTTCCATATATAGTCATATGTGCTCGCAATGAGAACTTGCACAACATCTTTTGTCCTGCCAGCCCGTTTGCAGCGGGGCCTCAAGGGAACTACTGGCAATTAAGGTGCTCCTTTTAATAGAGCACCGGAGCAAAGCATTAACACTCCATGAACACATGTGATCCTCACATCAAAGCCATTCCCTCCGGTTATCCCGATTATTGTCACTTCGGGGCCATTGGTTCCGGACAACAATATGTGTATACAACTTGTAGGTAAGACCATAAACTATACTATCATAATGAATCAATAACATGTTCAGATCTGAAATCATGGCACTCGGGCCCTAGTGACAAGCATTAAGCATTACAAGTTGCAAGAAAGTCAAAAAAACACTAATAATAGATACTAGGCACCATGCCCTAACAATCTGATGCCATTACTTGAACGATCTCATCCAATCCCTACCAACCCCATAGCCTAGAGCGGGGGATTACTCACTCATGGATGGGGGAAACATGGATGATTGATGGAGAAGCGATGGTGATGATTATGGCGATGATCTCCTCCAATTCCCCGTCCCGACAGGGTGCCAGAACAGAGTTTCTGGTTCCGATTCACGAAATCTGGTGGTGGCGGCATAGCAGAACTCTCTCTGGAAAAACGTCGAACCCCCCTTGGTTTTTAGGTCAAGAGGAAACTTATAGGCGAAGAGGGAGGCCGAGGGGGTGACCAAGGCGTCCACACCAACCCCAGGCGTGACCTGGCCTGGCCCGCACGGCCAGGTGGTGTGGGCCCCTCGTGGCCCTCCTCCGTCTCGTCTTCTGGCTCCATGAGCCTTCTGGTGAAATAGGATTTTTGGCATATTTTCCGGGATTTTTCCTGATAGTTGATTTTCTGCACAAAAACTAGACACCAAGGTAATTATGCTGAAAACAGGGTCAGTCCGTGTTAGTTGTATCCAAATCACACATGTTTAGAGGAAAAACAATAGCAAAAGTGTTCGAGAAAGTAGATACGTTTTGGATGTATCAACTCCCCCAAGCTTAACTTCTTGCTTGTCCTCAAGCAATTCAGTTGAAAACCGAGTGCGATAAAAGAGACTTTCACGAACATATTTGCTTCAAAAGATGTATATATTCTCAGCATATGATCAACTACTTAGGCAATTCACAATAAAGAGTATGCAACTAAGTTTACTTAATAGTCATTGCAAGATATGAAGAGATTCCAACTCAAAAATAATAAATAGCATGAAACATAAACATAAGCAACATTGCAATGCTCATAAAAAGGTATGATAGAGTGGTATCTCACTTGCCTTTGATTGTAGAGCAAACATAAATTCCAAGGCACCTCTGAAGTTCAAGTGAAGACTAGAAGTAAAGATATCAAAGATACAAGCATCAAGGTCATGACACAATTAATCAAGTTTTGAGACAATCACATTACACAAAGAATGACAACTATGCTCTCAAGAAAGTGCTCATAGAATAGGTGGTGACTCAACAAGGAAATGAAAAAGGTTTTGAAAAGTTTGAAAGGTTTCCAAATGCTGAAAGTACGGTACTCATTAGCTTTGAGCTCTCATTGCCCCTATCATAAGCATCTTTAAATGGTTAAGGTGAAAGTGAGGTCCAATACGAGTTATATGCTTGACAGGCCATAAACTGGAAATCTCATGTCCCTTGAGTACGAGGGCCGCTCCTCATGCTACTAAACTTTAGTTACCGGTAAGATCTTGTCATAGTAAATACATGTGTATCATAGAGAACCGCCAATGGGGTACCCCTTGCTCGATGATACAGAAGAATCCCCATATCAAAATGACAAGGCAAGCAGACAACGAGCACCTCAGCAATCTTCTTATTTACCATGGGAAAATGGTGTTTTTTCTCTCTTTCCTCTTTTCTCATCATCTTTTTTTTCTTTTTCTCAATAACTATCTCTCTCTTTTTTATAAGAAGAATGCTTCATAGATTGCTCATTATGGTTTCGCTGCAGGTTTCCACCATGATTAGGCAATAATTAGACCGGCGGTCCAGGCGTTTCTCTAACACACATACATAACTCCATGGACTTACAAGCTCCCCTTTTATTTCACACCGACGACATCCGTAAACAAAAGAGCATGATATCAATTGGGTATATATTTACAAGTGTTGAAAGCATTCCCCATGATAGCACGGTTCTGCTAATCCCCAGCCTATAATTTGCAAGCATATAACTTTCGTGGACAGTCACAATGGTTCAGGTTTATTAAGTGCAAGAAATAAAGTGTGCCATCAAGTTCGTGAGAGCTTTACTAAATAACTTTCTCATAACAAGCAAACATTTTATTCGGAAGAAAACAAGGCATACTGCAATATGCACGAAATAGCAAATGATGCTAATAGGTAGGTATGGTGGACACTTTTGGCAATATTGATTTTGGGGAATTAGAAACACAAGTAGAGCTCATACTCAGTGTAAGTGAAGGATAGCAATAGTAAGGGAGCGACAAATGAGAGAGCAATAACTTTCATAATCATGCGTGCAACAAAATAGGACTAATCATGGCATGAAAGTGATTCAAGACCCCTGAGGCAAAATAATTCATCGCGGCTTAACTGATTATTGTTTCAATCATATGCATGTGTGAGCATGTGCCAAGTCAATTCAAGTGAAACATTCAGAGGAGGATACCACAGTGTCATACCAAGTTATGAATAGAACAATGCAAGCAAACATTCATATGACATGCTACAAACCATTAGCAAGCCGGAGCTAATCATAAGAAACCAAGAACTACTAAGCATTCATAAATAACATACACCCTACATGAACAGACTAAGCATGCCCACAATGATGAGTATATGTACAAAAATGAAAACAAATACAGTTCATTACCAGCCTCTTACCACACCTCAAGTTGTTATTAATCCTCATTATTGCCCTTCACTTGTGTAGCTTGAATAATAACATGAAACCAAATTCCACTGAGGATTGCTGAACCCTGTAATGAACTTCACAAAACCAAAGAAGAACAACAAATATTTTTGGTGTTTTTAATTTTTAAAGGCAAGAACGGAAAGGAAGAACAAGCAAAGCAAAATCTTTTTGGGTTTTTCGAATAGTCCAAGCAAAGCAAAAAGGAAGAAGCAAACCAAGGCAAAAAGAAAAGAAGCAAACAAAGAGAAACAACAAAAAATATTTTTGGTCTTTTTGTGTTTTGGATAGCAAAAGAAAGTGAAACATGGATATACAAAGTACCGACTAAACATGATATGTAGGTGAGTGTGATGTCGGTGTACCTCCCTCAAGCTTAGGCTTTTTGCCTAAGTGGGTATCAATCCCAAGCTGGCCAAGATGGAGCACCTCCGTAGTACGGCGAGGAGGTGCCCTCGTCCTGATGCGAGCTCGAAGACGCCCCACTGTAGTGCGTAGAATAGTCGTAACACTACTAGGAAACAACCTATAGATAGACAAGATGTTCAGTGGCGCATAGGCCAATCTGTGCGCCACAGGAAGACATCAGTGGCGCACTGGAAAGCATGCGCCACAGAAGTTTGGAAGTTCTATGGTGCATTTTCCAGAGCATGCGCCACAGAAGATTGGTGGGACCCGCCCGGGGGATGATCAGTTCTGCGTGGCATTCGTAATATGCACCGTAGGAGGAAACTTCTGTGGCGCATATTTCCTCATGCGGCACAGAACATGGAGGAGGGCCCCACCACGGAATCTAATTCACCCAAGTTCTGTGGCGCACGTTGAAATATGCGCCACAGAAGTGTTTCACTTCTGTGGCGCATATGTCAACGTGCACTCTTCTGTGGCGCATATGTCAACGTGCACCACAGAACTTGGGGATGGGCCCCACGTAGGGAATCTTATTCACCCACTTCTGTGGCGCACATGGTAGAAATGCGCCACAGAAGTTTTAGCATCTGTGGCGCATTTCCTCCTTATGCGCCACAGATGAGGGCGTCCAGATCCATATGTTAAAAAGGTGACATGAGCTAGCTTTCTTATCAATCTATCCCACCACCACCCATTTCACATCTCTACCTCCTCCCAACTCGTCTTCCTCCTCCCTCACACCCCATATTGCCTATAGTTTCTCCATTTTCTTATATCTAAACCTACTGTAATCCATAGATTGGTAAGTAGAAGCTTCGCTCCAACTTCTAGATCTAAAAGTTCCTTACTTTTCTCTCTCACATCTCTCTATTTGTTTACTAATTTCCTCTCCACCAACTTGCATTGTAGATCTATTTGTCCATACTCTCTCATCGCGCGGTCTCGTCTTGCTATTATTGTGTCTACTATAGCTAGGTGAGTACTTGGCCATCATGAACATGTAGGTGAAGCTTGTCGCGCGGGCGGTGTGTGCGTGCGATCCATGGCGAGACGATGCTTGTGTGTGGTGCATGAATGTTTGCAATGGGAGGAAGTTTTTTGTTGTTTGCTTGTTGTTGTGGGGCCCGGCCGGTGTGGTTGCATCGATGTTTGCCAAAATGTTGATTCATTTCCATTTTGGAAAATTTTTGCACTACCCATATGTCCTAATTTTAGGAAAGGTCATGCCGAATTTTTTCCGGCTAGCATTCATGCATGTGTGTGTTCATATGGTGTGGTTCTCGCCTATACTCTCTGTTTTGACCGCTCAGGCAACCATGGTCCTCACGATGAGAGAAGGTCGAATTGCTAGGTACAAGAAAGGCACGAAGGAGGACATGATTCTGAACAACAACACCATGATAAGATGTCCATGTCGAACATGCAAACTGCAACGCTGGATCGACCCTGAATCTGGACAATTGGAGGGTCACCTGCTTAGGCATGGTTTCATGCGCGACCTCAATGAGGCGCCGACAGGACATGGTGGTGGTCACGAAGACGTGGGCGGGCGAGAAGACGAAGAGTCTACCGGGCATGATCATCACGACGAAGGAGATGCCAGCGGGCATGATCATCATGACGAAGGAGATGCCGACGGGCATGATCAACATGGAGAAGGAGATGACGACGGGCATGATCATGAAGAAGGAGAAGACGCGAACACACAGACGCTGCTAACTTCGATCTTGCGGGACCCTCATGTTCAAGAACTGCTCCTCAAGGAGACGAGCAACAACAAAGCTGCAGCCAGAGAGAAAGCCAAGCTGGCCCAAATGGAGGTAGACGGGATGACTCCATTGTATCCTGGGTGTCGCCCCGAGGATACATGTTTGAGTGTAACGCTCAAGGCTGTAGAGATGAAGGCCGAACAAAAATGGACCGATGTGAGCTTCAACGCGAACATGGAATACTGGCACGACCGACTTCCTAAGGGGAACACATTGCCAACAAGTATCGAGGAGGCCAAGAAAATCGTGTGCCCTCTCGACCTACCACACATTAAATACCACGCATGCATCAATGATTGTGCACTTTATCGGAACGAGTACGCGGATAGAACCACTTGTCCGGTGTGTGGCCAAGGATGGTACAGGAGAGGGAACAAGAAAGTTCCTCGAAAAGTGGTATGGTACTTTCCTATCACCCCTCGTCTGCAGCGATATTTCGTAGATCCTAAGGAAGCAAAGCTCATGCAATGGCACGTGGAAAGAGAGAAACCCGAAGATGATCCGGACATAAGGGCAAGATCGACACACCCTTCACGCTAGCTGGAACGCATTAGACATCGAGTTCGAAGAGTTCGGGGGCGATGCAAGGAACGTCAGGCTGGGTATGAGCACCGATGGACTCAATCCTTTTGGAACCAGAGTAGCACGCATAGCACCTGGCCCGTGTTTGTATGGCCATACAACCTCCCCCGTGGCTATGCACGAAGCAAAGGTATGTACACATGAGCATTCTTATTCAGGGGCCGAAACAACCAGGTATCGATATGCATCTGTATCTCGAGCTATTGAGAGAGGAGTTAGCCAGCTTGTGGGAGACGCCGGCCCGTACGTGGGACACCTACACTAAAGAATATTTCCATCTGAGAGCCGCGTTGCTCACGACCATGCAGGACTATCCTGGTTACGCATATGTATCGGCCCATGTGAACCACGGACATAATGCATGCGTCAAGTGCATGGATGAGACACCGCATCTCCAGCTACCAAGGGATCCCGGGTCTTCGAAAACCGTGTTCCAAGGTACTCGAAAGTGGCTCCGCATGGATCACCCATGGAGAAAACGTGGTGACCTGTTCAATGGTAAGGACGAGCTCGAAAGAGCCCTGCGTCCGAGGAGCGGCGAAGAAATCGAGGAGCTTTTGAATAATTGGGTAGATTCCCCTGCGCCTGGAAAAAAACGACCGAGGACAAAGCCGCTGCTGGGTGTATGGAAAGCAAGGTCTGTTTTCTGGGACCTGCCATATTGGAAGGTCCTTCACACTCCCCATAGCCTCGATGTAATGCACATCACAAAGAACGTTACCGAGAGTCTGCTTGGCACTCTACTGAACATGCCGGAGAGGACCAAGGATGGGCCGAAAGCAATAAAGGACCTTAAATTGCTTGGCATAAAGAAAGATCTTCAGTACCCTGATAGTGATGATGATCATCATCATCATCAGGAAGGGACTCAAGGTCGCCGCAAAAGAGTTAAGAAGAATGAGGTGGTGCTTCGCGCTGTCTGCTTCACTCTGAGTCTGGAGGAGCTCGAGCAGTTTTTCAGGTGCCTCTTAGGAGTGAAAGTTCCTCACGGTTACTCAAGGAAGATAAGCAGATATCTGGACGTGGCGAAGAAGAGGTTCAGCGGTATGAAGTCTCACGACTGTCACGTGCTGATGACGCAGATACTCCCCGTTGCGATCCGTGGGATAATGGACGAGCATGTCCGTGAGACGTTGTTTGGCCTCTGTAACTTTTTCGACGTCATATCTAGGTAGTCGATCGGTGTGAAGCAGCTCGACAGGCTACAGGAAGAGATCGTGATGATACTATGCGAGCTTGAGATTTACTTCCCACCCGCATTCTTCGACATCATGGTGCATCTGCTTGTACATGTCGTGGACGACATCATCTAGCTCGGGCCGACATTCCTGCACAACATGATGCCGTTTGAAAGGCTAAACAGTGTCATCAAAGGATTCGTTCCCAACAGGTCTCGTCCAGATGGAAGCATAGCCAAGGGCTTTCTGATCTACGAGTGCATCTCCTTCTGCCAGAATTATCTAACCACCGAGAACGAGGATGTTGGAATACCCACAAAGAAGCACCTCGGCAGGCTCGGTGGATATGGTCACCGCGAGGGCTGCCGCTCACTACAAGTCGGCATTGATGGTCGACGCACTGATTTTGAAAGGGCACACCGAGTCGCGCTACAACACATTGAAGTGGTCGGCCCTTGGGTCGAAGAGCACAGAAGATTAATAGAGAAGGAGTACGTCGACCAAGGCCAGCCGAGGAAGAAGGGAGACGTAACCAGAGAGCACAACTCCAGCTTCACGGGTTGGTTCAAGAAAAGGCAACTGGACAATCCCCCACAGACGCCTTCTACGGAAGATCAAAAACTCATATTCTCCTTGTCGCAGGGCCTAGGGCACAACCTAAGGACCTATCAGTCATACGACATAAACGGTTACAGATTCTACACCGAGGAAAAGGACAAGAATAGTGAATATCAAAACTCAGGAGTAACTGTGTTATCCTTTGCTGATGACGAGACTACTGTGATGGAAAGATTCTACGGAAGGATCGAGGAGATATGGGAGCTCGACTACTGTGGAGAGATCGTATCGATGTTCCGTGTTAGATGGGCCAAGAATGTGGAAAAAGAAGGCCACTATTTCACCACAATGGTTATACTAGATGCCAAATCAACAAAGAATGCCTCCGCAAAAAATGAGCCTTGGGTACTCACTAGCCAAGTTGATCAATGCTTTTTTATTACCGACCCGTCAAAGCCCAACCGTGTTGTAGTTAGGAGGGGCAAGAGGAGCATCATCGGAATGGAAGGAGCCGCCAACGAGCAAAACTTCGACAAAAACAGCGACCCGAAGATCGAAGAGGAATTCGACAAGTACTTCGACATGCCTACTAGTACTAAAGTAAGAAGGAAGACCACACTGCCTACTAAAGGTTGTCCATTCACAAGAAGAAATCTCAAAGTGCACGGGCTAAAGTATTCAACCGCGACGAAAAAGGGCAAGAAGATTGTGAAGAGACACTAGCAATTGTGTGACTTTTTGGTGTATTAATTCGTGTGGGTATTAGTTAGAGACTAAAACATATAATGTGATAATCGTGTGGGTATACAAATTCACATTTGTGTGTGACAAGCAAACACACAAATATATATGTATGAATAAATATGCATATGTGTTCTTGCTTTTTTTGAATAAATATGCATATATGTATATGTTCTTGCTTTTTTTGAATAAATATGCATATGTGAATAAATATGCATATATGTATATGTTCTTACTTTTTTTTAATAAATATGCATATGTATGTAATTAAAAATATTAAAAAAAAAGAAAAAAATGTGTGAGACAGCCAGGATTCAAACCTGGCTGCCCCAGGTGAGAGCAAGCGAGCAAGACCACTAGGACAAGTATCAGATCTTGTCATACTACGAGACGCCACTGTTTTTACTATGTCAAGAAGTTCTATGGCGCATTCCTTCAGTATGCACCATAGATGTTCCAACTTCTGTGGTGCATTCTGTGGGAATGCGCCACATAACTTTCACACTTAGCCACAGAACGGTTCGGCCTCTCCCCCTAATCCCCCCTTTCTCTCTCTCGATCCACACTTAGTCAATCGATCTGTTGCCTCTATCTGTCGTTGCAACCCTAGCGCCGGAGCCGCCGTGGAGGAGAGCCCGTGGAGGAGGAGCCCGTCTGCAGCGCCATCACCACAGCGCCGGAGCCTGTGGAGGAGAGCCGCCCCCCATCGCTAGAGCCCGTGGAGGAGGAGCCTGCTCGTGGAGGAGGAGCCTATCCGTGGAGAGCCACCTTGCCGTCCGCCGTCCACCTCGCCGTTCGCCATCCACCTCGTCACCATCCATCGTCCATCGTCCCTAGGTAATGCTGCACTATTGCGTCTGCACCGTCCACCGTCCGCCGTCCACCGTCCACCATCCGCCGTCCACCGTCCGCCGTCCACCTTCCGCCGTCCATCGTCCCTGTGTTGATATTGTAGTATTGGGCTGACGCGATTTTCAAGATTGAGGATGATTTAGAGAGTGCCAGAAATCTTAAAATCATTCTATAGGTTTCTAGTCAGAGTTATGACCTTCCTTCTACTCAAGTTCATGTCTCATTTGTTCCAGTTCTTGATCTTTCATTTGTACTCATGACTCAAGCTGGCTTTTGACTGACAGACCTTGAACGCAAAATCCTTCTAAAAAATTGTGTTGTCACTCTTTTCATTTTCAACCCTGAAAATGGTAGCACCTCTGATTGTAAAGTGTTGCACTTTTTTTAGAATAGTGTAACATTATTCAACTTGAATTGATTACATGGAAAGGTATTACACTATATTGTCACAAGTGAATTATGGGTCTCTTTAGATTCCATTTGGTGGTGATTGGAATTTACTTTTTTTACATGATGGAAATTTGTTATACTGCTATGTGATTGGAATTTACTTTTTTTTACCTTGTGCTATACTGCTATGTGAAACATGGGCTAAGGATTAGTAACCTAAACATGGGCTATGTGATTGGAATTTACATTTTTTACCTTGTGCTATATCTGTAGCAGAGGGTTTTGATGGCTAAGTATATTAAATCCAGTATCAATGCTCAAGATAAGAATTATGTTGGTGCTCTCACTTTTGGTCAAGTTTGATGGAAGTGAAGGATGTTTTTATAGCTGTTGTAGAAGGATCATTGGAGATGTAAGAAATACTAGGTTTAGGGAGGATGTGTGGGTGGTCATAGATGAGAATTTGGTTATAGTTGTTTCTGCTTTGCTTACTGCGAGTCTGCTAAGTTGTTTACTATGCAACTATTGGTCATAGATGAGAATTTGAGGCACGCTATTAACCGCCAACCCATCCAAAGATCAGCCATTTCTCAGTAAAAACTCGTTGTTGCTAATTTATGTTTCTGAAAGATTTCTGTCTTCTAGTTCATGACTTATCCCATGTAAATGGAAACGATGTGTATGCCCTGATATAGGTGGTTATATCAGGTTCACAGCTTTGTGTTTTGTTTGAAGTGGTAATTTTCCATTAACATCGAGGGACAGAACCTTCTTAGTAATTGACCTGTATCTATGTCATCTATTTAATTGACCTGTACCTAGATTTATTAGGATGTTAAACTGTTATCTGTTGTTCGGCAAGTACTACTGTTACACTTCAGCCTAGTACTATAGCAATTACTACACTTCTGTTACACTTCTGCTGTTCAGCAAGTACTTCTGTTACACTACTATATCTGTTATATATATACATGGGGCTGTGATGTGATGATGGACTAGTATATCTATTATATATACTGCATGTGGATGATGGATATGATGGATGCTGGGGTCAATGCATGGGGCTGTCAATATGGGGATGGGGTGTTTTGTCTTGCAGGGATTTCATTTGAGTTACCCATTTCTCCCGAAGTGTCGATTCACTTCCGTTTCGGTTGAGAAATGGGCACTCCTAGGTCAAAAAATTAGCAAAGGTCATGCCGAATTTTTCGGCCAAGATTTGTGCTAACATTTTGCCTCTTTTAAATAGAGTAGTGCAAACATGTCGGGCAACAAGGAGTCTGGCCCTTCTAAGCACATGATCAGCGTCGAAGAACAAGCTAGACAGGCCAACCAGTCATTCTGGCAGGGGTCCCAACAGGAGGATGAGGAGGCGATGAGGATGACACCACCACCGGAGGAGGAGGCGACCGTCGCCAGAGCTGCTGGGGCCAATGAGGGCGGAGATCCTGATTATGAGGGGGACAAAGAAGACTACGATGGAACTAGTAAAGGCGGCGGCAAAGAGGATGACACCACCGATGGCGGCGCTCGCACCGATGGTGGCGAGAGGACGGATGGCGGTAGCGGCAACCCGGCCGTTTCTCAGAAGAAGAAGAAGGAACAGAAGGAGCGGAAGGTGCCAGTGCTCACCACCGTCTACGATGAGTTCACTGAGGTCACAGAAAGTGGCCAACCCATTGCGCCAGAGGCGATTGATAAAGGGTACGGCCTGCAACTCGGGTGCATCGTCCGGGAAAGCATGTCGATCAACACGAAGTACATCAGACATGCTGCCAATGCAGCTTTGGTCGATAACCTCCTTAAGAAGCTTCACAAGCGATATAGATTCCCAGAGCAGTCGACGGCGGTGGTTCTTCGTGAGGCACCCGAGCGGGAGATTGAAGATGATGATAGGCCGGCCGCCGGCATCCACCGTGTCTCTACATTAGCCGATATCCACGCCATCACCAAGGTAACTAATTAGTTAGTGCACGTCATCTCCTTTATGCCTTTGATGCATGACTGTTGCCATCTCATGATGCCCAACAACATGTTTTTGCCTCAAGACACTTCTTGTGTACTCCTGCTTAAAGATGTCGGCGGTGAGTTGAAGGATGTTGCCAAGGGCACTCTTATACAACCGGCGAGCCGCACAATGCACAACAATCCAATGGATGATGACGTGATGAGGGTGAGGTTGGCTCGGGTGTTGCCAGGGTGCGATGACATGGACCCCCCCTTTCAACCTCAGGGAGTCGACGAACACAAGACCCTTGGGGAATGCTACAACTAGACCTTGACATGGCCGAAGACCCATATTCGTCTTGCGGGGGGAGCACCGGCGCCACCTCTCGACCGATCATCGCCCGGCCACCACCTCGGAAGCCAGTAGCCGCCATTGTCGCCACCACCAGCCGTCACCATCAACTCTTGGCAGCGTGTGCACCGCCACATGGCAAAGATGTTGTGCCGCAACCGCCGTCGCCCTCGCTACCACCACCACATGATGGCACCCATGAAGATGATGATGAATTGGTCAACGTTGATGACTTCATCAACACTGGAGCCGCCAAAGGATTGTATATGCCTTTTGTGGATGAAGAACCCTTCGCAGCTCGCGACGACCATCAAGTTGGTTGGCCCAATACATGCACGCAGCGCCTGGTCTTCCATGGTCTTTCTCAAGAGACGCCTCCGGCCCCCAATCCACCACAAGAGAAACCAGGATTGGTTTTCAGCCCCAACACACTCCGAAAGGCGACTGATGAGCAGATGGCAGTGGCTAACACTATTGTGAAGAAGAAGCACTACAGGAAGAGAGGTAATAATAATAAGAAGAAGGGTGCGAGCCAGCTTCTTCCGAAGAGGATCCGGGGTCAGGACGTCGCCGTCGTACCATCCACACAATTTGGCTTGCCCCGAGTGCATGTAGCTGGTGATCCGATATTGACTCCGGATATGATCCACATTGCGGTTGGAGCCATGTTAACTTTGCACGAGGGTGTCAAGACACTAGAGGCCCTCCTTCTTAAAGAGGATGATCCAAATTACCCGGTTTTCACGGCCAAGGTGCCATTGGACGTGGGCTTCGTCGATGAACCCCCCGCGGATATATTCTTCATAGCGTTCGAGGACATATTCAAGTTGTTTCTCACGAAACGGCTGGACTATAACTTGGTCCGCCTATACGCGCTCAATCTGGCGCTCATGATCAAGAGAGAAAGTACCCCAGAAATCGCGATAGTGGATCCCTACTACATGCGGGACAACCAGTTGGTCGAAGGATCAGAGACACGGACCAAGGCGACGGTGTACCTCGAGAAGTTCATGGTGGACAACAAGAGGAAGGGCACACTTCTTTTGCCTTTCTTTCCCGAGTAAGTACACACACGCTCATCGTCACCGTAACTTATGCATTTCTTATAGATTTCTTTCCTTTGCTCTTTTTCCAACATTGCGTTCCAATTGTGTTGCGCAGATACAAATACCGCACGCTCATCGTCCTTGCCCCGAGGTATTCGCTAGCCACGTATTTCGACTCGGGGAGTTTGACGAAGAAGAAAGACTACGCTAGAATAAGGGGTGTTCTCAATGAGGCTCTCGAGGGCTACACCAAGAAGGGATGCACCTTCGTAGATAGGGGGAATGTATCAAGGATGGCAAACACGTGTTCAAGCACGTGCTCAACTTCCCTCGTCAAGCGATCATTGGTGCCAAGGAGGCCTTCTACGTCCTCCATCACCTTAAAGGCTATGTTCGGGATTGCCATAACCTAACACTGCCATCTAGTCTCCGAGGATGGGCCGAAACTTTGGCGAAAATCGACGATGCTGATCTTAGAGAAGACTTCCATCGCATTCAGATGAAGTTGTCGCAAATCATCATTGAAGATGTCAACACAAGGGGCGATGCCCTACAACAAGCCAGAGGGTTGAGTAAGAGGGAGATCGAAGAACGCCTCCGTAAGTAGGGTGACACAAGGACGTGGATGACGAAATAGGGCTATCTACCATTCCCGAAGCCGTGCCAGAAGAGGAAGTCTTCATCATGATCGATGTGTGCCTCTAGCATGATCCAAAGGTGTGTATATTCTTGATGGACGCCTTTGTATTAGTGTGTGTGTGTCATAAACTTTACTATCTCGTGGTCGAAATGGTCATTGTTGTTAGACTTAAACTACCTTGTGGTCGTGCTGTCGTTGAACTTATTGCTTCTATGATGATCTAACTTTTAGGTTTATGGATCCTTTGTTTTATATTCTATGAACATATATATATATATATGGATGTGAACCCTTTATTCATTCTTTTCGTTGTATTTTTACTAATATGCCTTGTCGTCTATAGAGATGGCGACAAGGTGGTATGTGGTGTACATGGGTAGGGTTCTAGGAGTCTACGAGGAGTGGGAGGATTGCCACAAACAAGTGAACAAGTTCAGCGGCAACATCTACAAAGGATACGCGACTAGAGAGGAGGCGATAGCCAAGTGGAGGAACCACTTGTGGAAGAAGAACCGGATGAAGATATTGGTCGAGCTAATGCTCTTGCTCACCATTATCACAGTTGTATTCTATTTGATCCTAGTGTGGTAAGTGTGGCCACTTCATATTTGTAATGTGAGATGATATGAACTTTGTATTCGGCGCTTGTGTAAAAATTTGGCACTTGACACTATATATGTATCTCGATCGGGCTCTAAGTGTTTGTATTATATATATGTCGGTTTTCATGCATCTACTACTTGTGCAATGTATTTTATACTCATCTAGATAAATCCTGTATAAATCCTGTATAAATACCTGATTATACACTAGGAAAGTATTTTACTTCGAATACATGTTACACAATCAGTGGCGCATATAATTATATAGTTAGTGGCGCATACACGTAAATGCGCCACAGAAGTTCTTCCTTTGGTGCATATGACGGAATGCGCCACAGAAGAAGTCCCCTTTTCATGCGCCACAGATAGGCTGTTTCCTAGTAGTTATAAGAAGGCACATCCTCTTGGTGCTGCCTGTGGAAACCAAGCAAGCGGAGCTGCTCATCCACCTCCTCCTTAGAACGTGACCATGGCCTCCTATAAATACTGAACAAAGTGGATTGTGGCAAAGGATATTCCCTCTCGTCTCCGTCAGTAAACAACATCATGTATACTAAACTCTCCGTACTAGAGTCAGAAGTGACAAAGTGATGTGTTTTCATAGCAGCAAGATCAAGCCTTTGTGGTGTCAACACAGTATCATTGGGATCCACAAAAAGTTCTAAAGCAGCAACCATACGTGAGGCAATAATGCCCCCATAAATAGGTCCTCTAGCGGCTAGGCGGCGAGCAATGAGAGAGCCAAGATTATACTTGGTATCATTATTAAGTGCAGCAGCGAGGAAGGCTAAATGATAATTAGAAATATTACTAGGGTTCTTCCTACCAAGTATGCTAGTGGCAAGATAATAAGAAAAATATCTAAGAGCTGGGAGTTGAATGTTCCTTATCTTCCTGCGCTGAGCTACGCGGTCATCGTCATTTGTCACGCTTCGGTAGAGCTCTAGCAAATCAGCGGGTCGACCTTGGATCTTCTTCACTGTCCCAATCATGCCTATGCCTATAATGCTGCAAAATCTTTCCAATGACATGGTAATAGACTGATTATAAATTCTGAACGAAACAGTTGACTGATAAGGGGTGTTAGTGAAAACGAAACTCTCAACGGAAGTTTTGGTGAGCACGGCATATTTCTCACTCTCATCTTCCATGTACGTGGTCAGACCAACCCTCTGAACTAGTAGTAAGAAATCATTGAGGATCCCTGCACCTTGCAAAAAGGTAAAACAAGGGAAGGTAGATGGGTGAGCATCTCCCTCATCTCCTTCATTGCCAAAGCATGGTGCAATAAGATCTTCATTGTATGATGGCCTAAACTGAGGGGCTGATCTTGAAGGCCTTGCCCTCCTGGATGAGTCCCTCTCAAATATTTCTCCAAAAGTGTGTTTGTTCATCTTTGCTATTCTGAAATTTAAACATCCATTATACAAGTGACTGCAAAGTGAATACATAATGAAGGGAACTACTCATAGGGACTTGTAAGAGGCCTAAGCATGCATCAAAAAATTTCTCTAAGCATTGAACAAGCTTGCAAGCTCACATAACCTATCACCTACAACAGCAAAATTCTCAAGATATAAACCACTAAACACAAATCTACTTAGACAAGCGGAGGAGTCATATACCAGAGGACAAATGCTCCAAATTTTAGCAGCAAAGATGGGCTGAGCAAGGAGATCAAAAAATCATGGACAAGAACAGCAAGAACACGATTTTGAGAAATGAGCTAGTGTTTTCTCGGGAGAGAGAAGGCAGAGGCAAGTGATAGAGTCAGTGAAGGGCCAGGTGTAACATCCCAATTTCAGCAACCCTTATTAGTTGTCCAGAATGCAAAAATCAGGGGGAACAAAAACTTTTTCTTGTTTAATGCTGAATTGTTTGTTTGGATATGCTTATGCATATGAATGTGTATTAGGTGATATACTCCTTACCTTAACACCAGTTGACAAAAGCTACTTCTCAAAATAGTCTTGGCTTAATTTCCATATTCTCAAATGTTCTGGCATTTCGAAACCTGAGCCAAGATGCTTATGTAACCAAAAATATTTCAGTAGCTTCTATTGACAAAACTATGGAGAGATATATAATATAATCTCCTTATGTTGTATAGACCGAACCTTCTACTACTCTTATCTCTAGATTTAACAAAACCTTTGATGAAGTATTTGAATTCTACCCTTGGTAGAGATACCAAGAGACCGTCATCTTATTTCCAAACTATAACCTATTCAAAATACCCTTCCTTACCTCAAGATAAGCTTGATGGTAACCCCAATAGTGGTTGTTCATGGTTATAAGATGAGTTGCCTTGATCTGCTGTCTGATGAGTTGTTCGGATTTGCTGATTGACTGTTTGCTTAGGAAGGAGTATGAGCTACTTTAGGAGCTCATCACTAGGATCAAGATGTTTCCAACTCATCAACCCCTAAGCAAGAATACAAATCTGGATATGATCCCTAGCTATGAGGTGACCATCTAAAACCCTTAACCATATCAATTCTGAAGAGTCCCATTCTAGAAGTTTCCAAGTCCATGAAGACCAATATCAAGAAAGGATACTTTCTAATCAATCTACACTTCAACATCAACCACTTAATGATGCTTTGGTACCTTGCCACCCCTTTAAAATCATCACCACCCATACTCTAGTCAAAATCCTCAAAACTGCCAAATTTGGCTAAGTCTGGAAAACTACTCCCAACATCACCTTTTTGAATGCCTCCCTCTCTCAACCCTTGTGCACTTTTGGTAATGCACTTGAACCATCTTGTTAACCACCCTAAGGACTACCAAGGACCACTCTTTCCATTGGTTAGATCATCCTCCAACCCACTTGTTCTTGATGGTTTTGCAGGAAAGATAATAACTTTTCCTGCAAATCTAGTCAGCATGCCTACTTTGGTAGAAGCTCACACCACCATCCAACCTTCTTTGGACCAACTCTTAGCATGGTTGTGTTCTACTACTATAGTTCTATCATTACCTACTTCACTTGTTCCAAGTGGATCTTTGTGCTTCTTAAACCCACAAGGTTTTGAAGGCAGTTGATAATCTGCTTTGGCAGGCTTATTTTATTCAAAGTTTGAAAGCCTGTCTTGGTGAACTCAAACCAGATCAAGCTCAAACCTCTGTATCATGTTGATCTACATCACTTGGTCTATCCAACCATCTACCCCCTGCCCCAAGGGGAGATCTGAACTCCAAGATACAACCATGTTTTGATGGTATGAAATTAACATCACCCTAGATCCTTAACCTAGGGTATTCCACCAAAATCAACTTGGATTCTCCAATCCCAAGGTTGAAAATGCTTGATACACCTTGTCTACATCATCTACCTTGATCAACAAGATTTATCAAATATTATCCATATTTATTATGGCTCCAAATCTAATTAATCTCTTTAATAGTCAAAATCTCCAAAACTCCCTTCCCAAAGAAAGGTTTGGTTTTTGCCAAAACACTTCCCCAAATTTTGGCTCATCTGAGTTCCATATATCATACTCTATCTTACAACTTCAAAAATAAATATTTTTGAAGAGCTTTATTATTTCTTTTGCCCATTTTCTTAAATGGCAGAAACAAGAAATAATTCTTTAAAAATACTTTCCCACCTCAATAAATCTTGGGAAAATTCCCCTAAGTGTGTATTCACATTTGGGATCGTCCCACATCAAAAACTCCACCTGTCCAATGAAACTTTATCAAATGATCCTCTAGAAACTACTTATGTACTTTTTGAATAAATGGATTTAAGTGGACTTATACTCTTCTGAAAATTCCAAAATAAATCCTAGAGAGGCATATTAACCCTAAACACCCAACAGTACCATCTTCCCACCTTGTCCTATGCAAATTTTTGAACTCTCTTCACAAACACCATTTTGATCAAATAGTGCAAACCACTCAAAACATGAGCTAAAATGAAGCAAATCTTTATCAAGCCATTCCACCACTCTCCACAGCAACCAGCACTCCTCCCTAGCATAGCACAGTAGCTAACCCCCTCCACTTGTCATTTACCCCTTGGAAGAGTAGAGAGAGTAGAGATAAGACATTTGTGGCCAACCAACAGCAGCCCCTCCTCCCCCTCTTTGTCCCTGCTGACCAAATGACTCACACCACCCCTCTACCACCATCTCTGACCAATCCGAAGCCAGCTCCACCCCTCATCCATGTCCAAAATGGACAACTCCCCTCTTGTAGCTCCCACCCCAGCTTAAAAAGGGCAGAGGCCACCCCGCTCCATCCCCTGCCCCTCATTCACTCCCCCTGCTCCCCATTTACCTCCCCCGAGTACCACTCCCTCTCCCCTGCCCTCTCCTGCCCGTGAGAGAGAGGGAGAAGAAGCCTCGGCCTCCCCATCGACTCGAGTAGGGACCTCTTCTCCTTGCCCCTCTCTCATTGCATCTGACCTTGCAGAGCTCCTCTCCTCCTCCTGCATCTGACCCTGTCCTCTCTCTGTTGCAGGAACACCGACGGACGCCACCCGAGCTCTTGGCCGAGCCGAGCTATTCTCGCGAACCCCCGGACTCTCGAGCCCCGTCTCCTCTGCATGCACTGCCCCTGGACGCTCCAGGACCTCCACATCCGATCCACCGTCTCCCTGTCGCCGTGCATGCACCCCTGTACCCCTCACCGGCGAGCTCCGGTGAGCACCGAAGCAGGTCCCGTGGTGGCAGAGGCAGGCGACGCCTTCCTACACCAAAACCCACCGTGCCACCCCTCTACAAGCTCGCCTTCGAGTACCGCTTCACCTCCGCCAACTCCTCGACGCCCTCGAGCCCCTGGTAAGCCCCATCGTCCACCTCTGGCCCATGCTAGGGTTAGCTCGCGTCGCCGTGCCTCGGAGGAGGACGACGAGCTCCCAGCCGTCGATGGCCCTTTTAATCCAATGGCCAGCATGCCCCGGTACCTCTTCGCCACTCTGAGTCACTGACGGCCAGGCCCCGCCTGGCGGTTTCAAACACGCCGCGCGTGTGCCCTCGCCGGAGTTGCTGGGCCGGTTTCTCCCCTGCTCGGCCCAACTGCCCCAGATCCAGCTCGACTCCCTTATTCCTTTTAATCAATTATTCCAGATCTGAAAAACAGCTGTTTGGTTTAATTAAAAATGAAGATGGTAAATACCTCCAACTGACCAGATACACATTTTCTAGGATACCTTAGGGTTTTTGCTATCTTGCTGTACCAAAATCTTGGCAAAATACCACTAATATCTCCTCTGTAGATTTATCTACCAAGAGGTATCCTTTCTAGTAAATAAATTCCTCAGAGAACTACACATCTTCAAAATGGATGAAACAAAGTTCCTTTGGAAGCATACCCATAGTACTACCACCTAGTATTTATCTCATACCAAGGTTAATAGTAGTTTGTCGGTAGTAAAAATAACAAAAACTAGTAGTTTCTACCTTAGATAAATTCTCCAGGTCAAACCAACAGAGGTATTGACCTAAATCCAGCTCCCTGTGATGTGGTACACTAAGGCCTATCCAAATCCAGGAGCCCATGATTTATTGAGCCTTGGATATTTTTCTGTGAATTAAACTATTCTGTGCATGGTTTATTCACCTCTAAATTCACTACAGTAGCTATAGAGCTCCAAAAAGGGTGAGTCCAATTTCTACAGAAAGGTATTCCAAATACCTACACTTTGCCCTTGGAATCAAATTAATAGCTTATGTATATTTAATCTGGTGAAAAAAGACAAGTTGCCTATAGAACTACCTTTGGGAATTTCCAGAGGGCATTTTGGTAATTATCTTGACCTAATTCCAACTCTCAGTGAACTAGTGCATCAAACCCTACTGAACCGTCCAAGGAAATAATTTTTGGAGCTCCAAAACATTCCTGGTGAATTATTTCCTAAAACTAGAGCTTTTATCACTAGAATATTCATAAGAAATCAATGGAAAGTGATAAATTAGTGAAACCACTTTTTTTGGTTTCATTTTATCAACACCTATCTGTTGGTATCATTGGTACACAATGGTATCATACTGAATAGGTCTTTGGTCCAAAATCCCCTCTTAGGTAGTTCCTCGACAATAAACCCTAAGGGGTGCTCATTCTCTTCTCCAAGGCCATCTCAACCTCCTAAATCCAATCCTCTCAAAACCTACTGATTTGAGTAATGTGTGGTATGTTCTTATTGCTGTATGGTTTTGATGCTTGAATGCCTGGTTTGATTGTGGACTTGTTTGTTTGCATGTGATGTCTGGACGACGTTAGTTGCGCTGAAATCGGAGAGCGGAAGAAGTGGTATTTATATTTTGTATTGGTATTCTTGGGTATTCTAAGAAGAAGTCCAGGGACATATTGCCATATTGCTGATCATCAGGCAAGCCACCTTCTTGCTCATAAGCCTTGTCCTACTGTTTTACTTATGCATGTTTTATCAACTGCTTATTAAAACTGCATTGTTTTGCTATAGGTTGATGTATATATATATATGGTAGTGGTTTGGCTCCTCCAAACCCTTAATGGTACTACTAAGTACAACCCTCTTGATGATACCTATTTTACCGTAGTGGAATAGATCGTGTATTACACCATACCCCTCTAGAGACCCCGTTTTAGCCGAAGCAAAGCTAGAGGATGGGAAGACCCCGAAAAAAGTTTTATCAAATGTTTTATGTTAAAACCTTGGTGAGGTGGGACCTCCCAAGAGATGTTGAGAAAGAAAAAGGCTTTGTTTTACAAAATGTTGAAGGAAAGAGGGAGGAAAAAAGTTTACAAAAACGCACCCGGTTCTTTGCAGTTTTGCTAGAACAATTAACCCGTGCAACCACATTACTCTGGTATGGGACATGGCTGGATTTGATGGTTGTCTATTCTGGTATAAGCTACCTCACAACAACTACTAGGGATCGGGTATCCCTGGAGGGTGGGCCTTCTCCGATATAGGTCCATGCGGGACATCGACCTAGAGAAGGAATAAAGGGTCGGCAGGCCTCCACGCGTTACTATGAGCCCCTCATTGAAAGCGCACACTCGAGAAGTGGAAAAGGCGCTCCGGTTGGTCGTCGCCCGACGTCCCAGTTTCGAGGGGATTAACACTCATAGGGTAGGCACTTATATTGGAGTGGGCATCCGGAGAGTCTTGATCGGTTACTCGACCCACGATCGGTGAAGATCAGGGTTGTGTACCCGGATGGTGTGGGTAAAGTGCACAACCTCTGCAGAGTGTAAATCTATTTGAATAGCTGCGTTCACGGTCATGGACGGTTGGGAAGGTTGTTGTAGAGCGGTGCTGGTTTTGTTTTCAAAAAGGATTTTGGAAAAGCAAAGGCTTTGAAAATGTTTTGACCATGGGATGGTCGGAAAGGATCCCTGCTCTGACCATGGGATGGTCAGAAAGGGATGGAAAGGAGTTTGGTGTGGGATGACCGGGAGAAAGGAACAAATGGGTTACCCAGTCCTAATGTTTTCCAAACTTTTCAAAATGGTTTCCAAAATGCTTACAAAAGTTTTCAACAAAGATATGTGGATGCTATATCTACAAGAGAAACTATCTATGAAAAGAACCTCTCTTGGAGCCCTCCTACTACCACAGCCATATTGCATATCTTCCTGCTATTATTATTACTCTTAAGGTGGTTTGCGAGTACATTCAAAGTACTCACTGGCATTGTCCCTGGCTATTAACTTGGTCAGATTGCAAGAAGGAGAGGATGTTGGCGACTATGCGAGCTAGGACGTTCTTCCAGTCAGTTGCTTGTAGGTTAAGGCATGGTTCGGGCTCTGCGCTTGATGAAGTTCCGCTGATGATTACTGATGTAGCCGTAACGACATTTATGTAAGTCTTGTAATTCGGTATAGTCTTGGATGTTGTAATGAATACTTGTCGGTTATGTGCCACGACTAACTGATCATGGGATCGTGGTTGTATGCATAACAGGGATTCTCGGAGGATTAATCCGGGGCCCCCACAGACTTGGTACCAGAGCCATCCTGACTGTAGGAGAACCTTAGTTAGCATGGTCGCTGGACAGGAACCTTATTTTGAAAACCCCGGCTTTCGAAAACTAGTTTCTCAATGAGTTTCAAAAAGTTCTACTTCTTCTCTTACTCTAAGTAAATGCTCTTGAAAATGGTTTCCTCTAACTCTCGGCCAAACTTCAAACCTACGGATTTTAAATACCTAGGATCTAGAACCCGGTGAAGACAATGAGAACAAAATGAAGAGAAGCAACCACCAGCAAACACAAGGAGACTACAACATCGCTCTACCAGCAGAATCCTCACAATCAGAAGAAATCAAGTACTACACTATTGAGAAGCCTCCGATGACATGACGAAGGCTTCATTTGCAAGACAGTGACCTAGACCTCAATCTCGTGATATCTAGGATCAATAAGTCCTAAGAATAGGATTCCCCTATATCGCGAGTAGTTAACTCCTTGGTCCCTAGCATTGGCCGTGTTTGCTTGCCTAAGTGCCTCCTGTGTTGCTTGATGTGTGTTGTCTGCCAAGGACATTGTGATTCCCTCGCTCTGTTCGCCTTGTTTGTATGTTCTGGCTTGCTTTGACCTCCCTAAAAATGTGACTCGAGGAGCGATAACCCACCTAGTAACTCCGGAAACCCTGTGTTAGATGTCGGTAATGAGAACCAGACTAACCTCCAGAGTATATGAGAGGAAAGGAATCGCAAGAACCAGGAGTTCGACGTCATCAAGACAGAGTAACTCGAAGACTTCCCCTCAGCGGGATGGCATACCTCATCCAACCCGCCTCTCAAAGACTCATCGATGGCACAACACTCCCTTGTTCCTCAGTATTCTACAGCAAGAGTCCCGCTGAAACTGGAAGACTATGACCGAAGGCTCCCCACTACTCTCGATAAACCACAAGAATTGGTAACCCAGACGGAAAGTAAATAACTAACTCCACCAACCTTCGGTATATTAGAGTTTCCGATAGCCCCACTGAGACTAACTAACTCTTAGTCGACCCCCTTTGCCCCCAAGCCGGCGGGCAATTCCTCACCAAAAAGGGGCTAAAATACCCCAGATCCTGAAGATCTAGATGCACGAAGATAACTCCTCGGAAGCTGGATGTCTCTACTCTGACTAAAGACTAGCCAGAAGCATCGTTAACCGCTCACTTGCCTCGAGCTAACTCTGTTAGGAAACCACACCGACAAGGTCTATCACAATAGAAGGACATTCGAAGACCCCAACTCAAGACTCCGGGAAGATACAGCCTCCCGCTAACAGCAGGTCAGCCATCCAAGATAGAAGCTCCAAACCATTCTCGGAGCACCATAGTGAAGCTCTAAGGTGGAAAGACTGCGTCTTTCCACTAATATCTCTAGAAGACTGTCTACCAGAAGATACTTTAGAAAATATCTCCGGATCTGAATGTTTTTCCGCCAAGCGACAACCAGTGAATTATCCGATGAGAAACTAACCGAAGACTCCACAAAGACCCTCCGCTACTTCAGCTGAAGACCTACCCGAAGGACCACCGAACTGCTAACCCCTAGGTCCTTATTGCTTATAGGACGTGAGACTCCAATGACTCCTCTGGGCTAAGTATGAATAATAGTAGTATATAAGCCCCGCGGTCCATAGATCCATGGACACCTTCCAAAGACCTCGACAATGGACGACAACCTTCAGAACCGCCACCCATGAAGTCAAGAGGGAAGGAATGCGTTATCTCCGAGCTAACCTAGTCAAATCCTAAGGGGAAAGACTGTGTCTTTCCCACACAAATAGAGAAAACTCTCGCCGGGAGCCAACCTAGAAGCTTGGACCCCAACATCATTAATATGGTACACCAGGCCGTAGAATCTATCCTCCGACGAGTACCCCGTGAAGTTCAGCATCGAGATAATCCGTCTAGTCCAAGCCCTCAAGATATAGAGACCGGAAGAAAAAGGAGGTCATCCCTCACAATCAGCATTGGACTCTGCTCAACCCTCTGTATGTCTCGGAAGACGGAAGCTCAACTTCATCCGCAGAGTAGTCACTTTCAAGGATGAAGTCCATAAGATAGTACGCGTAAGACACCTAGTAGCAACCCGACTCAAAATCCCCCAACCTTACTCTCTTGAATCTCGGGACGAGATTCTTTTAAGGGGAAAGGTCTGTAACATCCCAATTTCAGCAACCCTGATTGGTTGTCCAGAATGCAAAAATCAGGGGGAACAAAAAACTTTTCTTGTTTAATGCTGAAGTGTTTGTTTGGATATGCTTATGCATATGAATGTGTATTAGGTGATATACTCCTTACCTTAACACCAGTTGACAAAAGCTACTTCTCAAAACAGTCTTGGCTTAATTTCCATATTCTCAAATGTTCTGGCATTTCGAAACCTGAGCCAAGATGCTTATGTAACCAAAAATATTTCAGTAGCTTCTATTGACAAAACTATGGAGAGATATATAATATATTCTCCTTATGTTGTATAGACCGAACCTTCTACTACTCTTATCTCTAGATTTAACAAAACCTTTTATGAAGTATTTGAATTCTACCCTTGGTAGAGATACCAAGAGACCCTCATCTTATTTCCAAACTACAACCTATTCAAAATACCCTTCCTTACCTCAAGCTAAGCTTGATGGTAACCCCAGTAGTGGTTGTTCATGGTTATAAGATGAGTTGCCTTGATCTGTTGTCTGATGCGTTGTTCTGATCTGCTGATTGACTGTTTGCTTAGGAAGGAGTATGAGCTACTTTAGGAGCTCATCACTAGGATCAAGATGTTTCCAACTCATCAACCCCTAAGCAAGAATACAAATTTGGATATGATCCCTAGCTACTAGGTGACCATCTAAAACCCTTAACCAGATCAATTCTGAAGAGTCCCATTCTAGAAGTTTCCAAGTCCATGAAGACCAATATCAAGCAAGGATACTTTCTACTCAATCTACACTTCAACATCAACCACTTAATGATTCTTTGGTACATTGCCACCCCTTTAAAATCATCACCACCCATACTCTAGTCAAAATCCTCAAAACTGCCAAATTTGGCTAAGTCTGGAAAACTACTCCCAACATCACCTTTTTGAATGCCTCCCTATCTCAACCCTTGTGCACTTTTGGTAATGCACTTGAACCATCTTGTTAACCACCCTAAGGACTACCAAGGCCCACTCTTTCCCTTGGTTAGATCATCCTCCAACCCACTTGTTCTTGATGGTTTTGCAGGCAAGATAATAACTTTTCCTGCAAATCTAGTCAGCATGCCTACTTTGGTAGAAGCTCACACCACCATCCAACCTTCTTTGGACCAACACTTATCATGGTTGTGTTCTACTCCTATAGTTATATCATTACCTACTTCACTTGTTCCAAGGGAATCTTTGTGCTTCTTAAACCCACAAGGTTTTGAAGGCTAGTTGATAATCTGCTTTGGCAAGCTTATTTTATTCAAAGTTTGAAAGCCTGTCTTGGTGAACTCAAACCAGATCTGAAGGGAATATGCCCGAGAGGCAATAATAAAGTGGTTATTATCTTATTCCATGTTTATGATAAATGTTTATTTTACATGCTAGAATTGTATTGATCGGAAACATCAATACATGTGTGTTTAATAAACAAAAAGGGTTCCTAGTTATGCCTCTCTTGTAGACTAGCTTGTTGATTAACAAGATGATCAAGGTTTCCTGAGCATGGACATTGGATGTTGTTAATAACAAGGTCACACCATTGGTGGAATGATGTGATGAACATTCATCCGAAGTATAGCATTACGATCAAAGTCATTATGTTTATATTGCTATAATATCATACGAAGTAATCTTTATCCTTAGACCATGAGATCATGTTAATTGCTAACACTGGAAGAGTATCTTGATAACATCAAACGTCACACCGTAACAGGGTGACTATAAAGGTGGGTTCAGTGCTACAAAGGTGTTATGTTGAGGCTCCTAGATCAAGAGTGGAATTTGTCAATCCCGATGACGGATAGATATACTCTAGGCCCTCTTGGTGATATCACATTGAAATAGCTTGCAAGCAAGTGATGTGATCACTAGAATGTTATATCACGGGAACGAGAAAAGAGTGCATGTTGGAAACGAGATCAAACTAGGTATGGAGATACCGATGATCGAATCTCGGACATGTAATATATCGCGAGACAAAGGGATTTAGTTACAAGCGTTAAAGGTTCTCACGATCACAGAAGTCATCGTTGAATGTGTAGGAGTCAGTACGGATCTCCAGGTCCCGCTGCTGATTATTCGCGAACCGTAGGGTTACACACTTAAGGGTTACCGACACCATTTGGAGAAAATATGTTTTAGATAAAGATTTAAGAAAGCACTGGAATTATTTCAATAGACACCGAAACTGTTTCGGGTGAAAATGCTGAAATTAGTTCTGCATGTAATATTGAAATGTTGTAGGGGGTTTTATGTGAATGTTTGTTAATTAAAGTAATTAACAAAATTCTGAATAAAAATAATAAAAGAGTTTTATTAAATGAGAGGGCATTAAATTTGGAGAAATTTAATGCATTTAAAGTGGAGACTTTAAAAGAGAATGTGAAGGGGCATTTTAATGTGGAGGGGTTACCACCACATGAATGGAGGAGGTGAAGGGTCACCTCCCCCATGCGCCGGCCATGAAGGAGGGGTACCCTCCCCTCCTCCTATAAAAGGCCCCCCTCTCCTCACTTCTCACTTACACCTCCTTGTGAAGGATCTCTCTCCCCCTCTAGTATTATTCCCCCATGGTCTCGGATTAGCGAGATACATGTTCCCGGTGGCTTTATCTGGAAAGGAGTTGCTGCTTCCGCTGCCTTGCTGGAGCAAGGGACAGAGGTTGTCGGGGTACCGGACGTGTGTGCGATCACGGATGCACCGCTGCTTTGCGGTGCTGGACTTGGTGGTGCTGGAGCTGGATCTGATGGACGTGCTGGAGCCGGACCTGCTGGACTTCCTCACGATCTTGAGATCGGCAAGTGTACGACTACATCAACCACGAGTTCCTACTCGTTAACAAAACTCGTTGTCTTCAAGGGTAAGTTCTCGTTGGATGTATGTCCACCCGTTGCTTTGTACCTAGTAGATAGATCTTGGCGTGTAGTTCTCATCGTAGGAATTTTTTTGTTTTCTATGTCATGGACCCAACAAAGGGTATCGAGCCTGATCTGCGTAGGTGCTTTGCACGGGTAGTACACATATGTTTATATGTGGGCGATGATGATCATGTTATTGCATCTTCTATGTATTTTGGATATTGGTGGCATAGTGGGATGAAGCGGCCCGGACCAACCTTACATGTCATCGTACATGAGACCGGTTCCACGACTGACATGCAACTTGTTTTGCATAAGTGTCTGGCGGGTGTCTGTCTCTCCTACTATAGTCAATATCTGATTTACAACGAGTTGCTAATAACTTAGTTATCCTCGTTGTGGTTCATGTTCGTAGGTAAGAACGGTTCTATCTCCGAAAGCCCTAAGCCACGTAAAACTTGCAATTGATAAATTAGAGGCGTCTAGTTTAGATCGTTGCTGGGCTAGTGTATTGATATTGTATTGTTGTAAGTACATGTATGATAGATACTCTTACAACACACTCAACGTGTAAGTTCCATAGACCTTGGCCTTACACACAAAGGAATGATAGAGATCATACCACGATGCAAGTGATAGAGATCAAATGCATGGACCATATCATCTCACTTTACACATTAGATGTTAGCATCTTATACTGCTAGTTTGGCGCTTTCTGTAGCATTGTAAGATGATCCCTCATTTAAATATCAAGATAAAATGTGTTCTTCCTTAAGTATGCACCGTTCTATGGATCGTGTTTTCGAGACATCACGTGATGATCGGGTGTTCTCAACTCTACGCTTTCATGCAATGGGTGTAAGATAGTTTTACACACGCGAATACTAAGGTTCTTACTTGGCGAGCCTAGCATGTACAGACATGGCCTTGGAACACGTACCAAAAGGTTAAGCATGAGTCATATAGTTGATGTGATGACCATATTGATGCTCGCCTTTGAAGCTACACCGACTCACGTGATGATCGGACTTGGTGTAGTGGATTTGGTTCATGTAATCACCAAAAAGGCACAAGGGATGTCGTTTTTGAGTGGGACTTCATTTCTAATTTGGATTAGTCGAACCAAATTTGTCATAAATTAAATCAAAGTGAATTTGCATAGTTTGTTGTAGTCATTGGCATTCGTTTTCTACCTTATGCTTAGTTTTAATTTGAGATAATAGAACTATAGAATTCTAGATATTTACTTTACAAACTGGTATTGTATTGTTTTGAATGTCAATTTAAAGTTAATAAGTCTTGTTGCAAACTTTCAGCAAACTCTATTTACTCCATAAATTTAATAAGTAGTATTAAATCAAGAGTAAGAATTCCAATGTTAGTATCTAACGTATCATGTTTGCCTCCATGATTATTGATATTCAAAAAGGTTGTTTTAATATCAAGATTATATTGGAGCTGAAAATTGTTTCTGAAACCATCATGTGTGAAAGATATTGTGATATCTGAAACAATGTTTTTGGTTGCATTATGATAGAGTATAATTTAGCAAGATACATGTTCTCATATTGTATGAGAATTTGTGAAGGATGGAGATGCTAGGCATCCGAATCTACCAAAAAGGTTTTGGGAACTGATATTATACTCGCGATTCTTCCTTATAGGCTATAGTAGCTTGATCATGAAAGTTGTCATGATAAGGATAAATAGAAGATGTAAGTAAAATGTTTACTACACTAATAGATTACTAAAGAATGGATTTTTGAAAGAACGCCAAACATTTGATGATGGTGATCCACTTCAAAGTGCAAGTCCAAAGGTATTAGTATTTGACTATATACGCTTTGTACCATGTGTCATGTTGATGACACCGCTATTGATGTTGATAGATTCTTTTAAAAGAAAAGGAATTGCTGAAAGAGAATCTATAAAATATTTGGCAGAAAATAAAAGGTTGGAGATGTCCAACTTAGGTATATAGAAGATATACATGTTATGGCTATATTCCTTGCTTGTTAAACAATGTGGTTCTTAGGTATTGGATACCGGTATTGGATACCGAATTGGTTGGTATGAAGTGTCATACAGGACAACGCAATTCATGAACTACAATGGCCTAAGTAACTACCAAGAGAATGAGTGATGATGTTCATCGAAAACAAATAAAGTGTTATTGTGTTTTTGGTTGTCATCAAACCAAGCCTTCAAGATTTGTTTAAATAATTGTTATTTTGTTCCGGTATTATGAGAACAATGGTTGTTCAAATAATTACCATATTCCATAAAGGATGGATGAACTTTTACATGTCTAGTTGGAGAAATCACATCCATAAACACTGTTGCTAAAATGTCGCAAGACAAATGATTGAAAGATCACTTATGAAGTGACATAGCTATTTAAATTATATTGGAAAGAAAACATGAAGAAACTCCATGTTGATGGATTTTTGGAGTCTTTGATTTTGATCAATTGACGCATGTGAGACTTTCCTCGAGATAATTGAAACTCCGTCCATAGCCACAGAGGAACGGATGACTAGCTTATTGGAAATTGTGAATGCTGATGTGCATAGTCCATTATGTGTAGCCATATGCGATGGATCTTTTTGCTTCATAAGCTTTCTCCAAAAATTTGAGTGAATATATCTGTATATTTACTTAATAAGGAGGAAGTATGAAACATTTGAAAGCTGTTCAAAGACTTTCAAGATGAAGTTGAAAATCATTGTAACAAGAAAATAAAGAGTTTATGATTCGATCATAAAGGAAGATATTTGAGTTACATGTTTACACCTAAGAATTGAGGAATTGTTCCATGATTTGTGTTTCCCGATAAACCATAGGAGTATGGCATATTCGAGAGATGAAATCAAACCATGTTTGACATGGTAAGATCAAAGGTGTCATTTATAAAACTGCCATTATGTTTTAAGGATTGAAGCTTTAGAGACTACCGCTTTTACACTGAAAAGAGCACCATCGTGATCCATTGAAATGACACCATATGAGTTATGGTTTGGGATAAAACCCGAATTGTCTTTTCTTAAATTTTGGTATGTTATGCATAAGTAAAATGTTTACAACCAAAGTCGGATAAGCACGTCTTTGTAGGTTATCCCAAAGAATTTGTTTGGAATTTCTCCATAACACCAAGGACAAAAGAGTTTGTTACTTGGAACGTCAAGTTTCTTGAGAAGGAATTTTTCGTGAAAAGTTAAGTGGGAGGACAATAGAACTTTGATAAGGTTGTTGAACCTTAGCTATATGTGCTAAGTAGCAAGGCCTTGAAAAGTGTCCTTATGCCACAATGCTCATGGCTCTCGTGATTACAAAAGGTGTGATCTCGGAGATTAGAGTTCATATAGAACCGTGTGGGTCGATAAGAATCAAATAGTAAGATTGGATAAGCAAGTCGTTATTTTTTTGACAATGATGAACCGACTACATGCAAAGAAGCGATGATGGGCCCTGACTCCATAAAATGACTAGAAGTCATAGAGGCAATAATAAAGTGGTTATTATCTTATTCCATGTTTATGATAAATGTTTATTTTACATGCTAGAATTGTATTGATCGGAAACATCAATACATGTGTGTTTAATAAACAAAAAGGGTTCCTAGTTATGCCTCTCTTGTAGACTAGCTTGTTGATTAACAAGATGATCAAGGTTTCCTGATCATGGACATTGGATGTTGTTAATAACAAGGTCACACCATTGGTGGAATGATGTGATGAACATTCATCCGAAGTATAGCATTACGATCAAAGTCATTATGTTTATATTGCTATAATATCATACGAAGTAATCTTTATCCTTAGACCATGAGATCATGTTAATTGCTAACACCGGAAGAGTATCTTGATAACATCAAACGTCACACCGTAACAGGGTGACTATAAAGGTGGGTTCAGTGCTACGAAGGTGTTATGTTGAGGCTCCTAGATCAAGAGTGGAATTTGTCAATCCCGATGACGGATAGATATACTCTAGGCCCTCTCGGTGATATCACATTGAAATAGCTTGCAAGCAAGTGATGTGATCACTAGAATGTTATATCACGGGAACGAGAAAAGAGTGCATGTTGGAAACAAGATCAAACTAGGTATGGAGATACCGATGATCGAATCTCGGACATGTAATATATCGCGAGACAAAGGGATTTCGTTACAAGCGTTAAAGGTTCTCACGATCACAGAAGTCATCGTTGAATGTGTAGGAGTCAGTACGGATCTCCAGGTCCCGCTGCTGATTATTGATCGGAGAGGGGTCTCGATCATGTCTGCATTATTCGCGAACCATAGGGTTACACACTTAAGGGATACCGACACCATTTGGAGCAAATATGTTTTAGATAAAGATTTAAGAAAGCACTGGAATTATTTCAATAGACACCGAAACTGTTTCGGGTGAAAATGCTGAAATTGGTTCTGCATGTAATATTGAAATGTTGTAGGGGGTTTTATGTGAATGTTTGTTAATTAAAGTAATTAACAAAATTCTGAATAAAAATAATAAAAGAGTTTTATTAAATGAGAGAGCATTAAATTTGGAGAAATTTAATGCATTTAAAGTGGAGACTTTAAAAGAGAATGTGAAGGGGCATTTTAATGTGGAGGGGTTACCACCACATGAATGGAGGAGGTGAAGGGTCACCTCCCCCATGCGCCGGCCATGAAGGAGGGGTACCCTCCCCTCCTCCTATAAAAGGCCCCCCTCTCCTCACTTCTCACTTACACCTCCTTGTGAAGGATCTCTCTCTCCCTCTAGTATTATTCCCCCATGGTCTCGGATTAGCGAGATACATGTTCCCGGTGGCTTTATCTGGAAAGGAGTTGCTGCTTCCGCTGCTTTGCTGGAGCGAGGGACGGAGGTTGTCGGGGTACCGGACGTGTGTGCGATCACAGATGCACTGCTGCGTTGCGGTGCTGGACTTGGTGGTGCTGGAGCTGGATCTGATGGACGTGCTGGAGCTGGACCTGCTGGACTTCCTCACGATCTTGAGATCGGCAAGTGTACGACTACATCAACCACGAGTTCCTACTCGTTAACAAAGCTCGTTGTCTACAAGGGTAAGTTCTCGTTGGATGTATGTCCACCCGTTGCTTTGTACCTAGTAGATAGATCTTGGCGTGTAGTTCACACCGTAGGAAATTTTTTGTTTTCTATGCTGCAGACCCAACAAGATCAAGCTCAAACCTCTGTACCATGTTGATCTACATCACTTGGTCTATCCAACCATCTACCCCCTGCCCCAAGGGGAGATATGTAGTCCAAGATACAACCATGTTTTTATGGTATGAAATTAACATCACCCTAGATCCTTAACCTAAGGTATTCCAGCAAAATTAACTTGC